>ONZH01002884.1:0-84016 GCA_900303285.1 Rhinella marina
TTTTTGTGATGAAATGTGACAAAAAATGGCTTTTTTTAGACGGTTTTTATTTTTTTTATTTTTTACGTTGTTCACCTGAGGGGAGAGATCATGCGATATTTTTGTAGAACAGGTTGTTACGGACGTGGTGATACCTAACATGTATACTTATTTTTATTTAAGTTTTACACAATAATATCATTTTTGAAACAAAAAAAATCATGTTTTAGTGTCTCCATAGTCAGAGAGCTGTAGTTTTTTTTTATTTTTTGGGCGATTGTCTCAGGTAGGGGCTCATTTTTTGTGGGACAAGATGACGGTTTGATTTGTACCATTTTGGGGTAAATACGCCTTTTTGATCGCCTGCTATTACACTTTTTGTGTGGCAAGGTGACAAAAAATGGCTGTTTTGGAATAGCTTTTTTTTTTTTTAAATTTTGCGTACACTTGGTGGGGTGGACTATACGCTGCTTTTATAGAGCCGGTCGATACGGATGCGGCGATACCTAATATATGTACTTTTTCTTTTTTTTTTTACTTTTTTTTACTTCACTTGTGGAAAAAGGGCGTTTTTTTTTACTTTTTTAAACTTTATTTTTTTTACTTTTTTACACTTTTTTTACACTTTTTTTTAAACTTTCTTTTTACATTTTTTTTAATTTATCAAGACCCATTTGGATCTTGAAGATCCTGTGGGCTTGATGGCTATACAGTGCATTGCAATAGTCATCTATTGCAATGCACTGTATCAGTGCTACACTAGGGCTGATCAGACCCTGAGGGTCTAATCAGCCTTAGGTACATGGCAGCCAGGATGCTTTTGTAAAGCGTCCGGTTGCCATGGTAACCATCGGGCCGCTGCCACTGCAGCAGTGGCGGCCCGATGGAAGAGTGAGGGAGCTCCCTCCCTCTTAACCCCATGGATGCTGCGGGCAGCTACTGACCGCAGCATCTATGGGGTTAAACAGCTGAAATCGGTGCCAGTAATTACAGCTCACTCACTCTGTTGATGGCCGCGGCCATCATAAAATAAAAACACAGGGGGGACGGAGGCACGAGGGGGGGCGGAGGCACGGGGGGGTGGCAGAGGCACGATGGGGGGCATAGAGGCAAGAGGGGCTCACTTACCCCCGAGGGCAGTCTTCAGGCCGGTTTTCAGGTTGTGATCTCCAGCATGGAGATCGCAGCCTGAAACTGGCTTTTTTTTTTCTCACTGAAGCGCTCCATTGGTTAGTCTGCAGAGACTAACCAATCGGAGCACATGCCGGCAAGGAACCACTCTGATTGGTCCCTTGCCGGCTTCACCGAGGTCTCTGCTCTCCAGGAGAGCGGAGACTCCGGGGCTGTGACACTTTATAGTGTCACAGTCCCGGTAAGCAGATTGGACGTAACTGCACGTTCAAATGCGGCAACTTACTTGCACTTTGGATGTACAGTTACATCCAAATGCGCTAAGGGGTTAAAGTTACACTAATTAAAATCAGCCTATGGGGCAGAAGGGGCTAGTAAGGAGTGCATGACCAAATGGAGTAGCCACACCTCCAGTACAAACTTACAAAGAAAAAAAGGGGAATTTCAGTCAGCACATCCCAGTGTGCAGGTGCACGTTGCTATGGCTAAATGCACAAGGAAAGGAAAATACATACAATGCAACGGTACACAGCCAACCAGATAAAGCACAAAATGCCATAGAGATATGAAGTATTCAGGAGCTAATGCTATGCTTGTTTAGCAAATTAGAGATTCTTGGCAAATATATTTTGTACAAAATTATCTGGGCCCGTCCACCAAATCGTCAAGGTGATCTCTGTAGAACGGGAACCTAACACTATTTCCTACCTGGAAATAACAAAGTACATACAATCGTGCCATACTCACTATAGAAAATGTAAAATGTAAAATGTAAAATGCTAATGCTGCGTTATAAATGTGAGATTCTTGGCAATTACATTTTGTACAAAATTATTTGCTCCTGTCCGTCAACGACAAGGCGATCTCTTTAGGACAGGAATACTAATACTAAATGTCACATTCCCTGGTGCCTTACTGGCCTCCATTAAATTCTGGGAATGCAGGTTCCACATGCATCCTGAGCTTACACTATATTATACCTCGCAAGGCACCTTTCAGGGGTGCATACACTGGGCAGTTCTCATGGAGAGGCACAAAACTCAGTCATGTTTATTAATTTATTTTAAGGCGTTCATCTGATGGTGTGGATCATGTAATATCTTTATAAAGCTGGTCTGTACAGACGTGGTGATACCGAATATATATATTTTTTCCCTATTTTTTAACAATTTTTATGGGAAAAGGATGCTTTTTTTTTATTTGGAACATTTTTTTTATTATGTAAGGCTACTTTCACACTAGCGGCATGGTCCTCTGACAGGCTGTTCCGGCCGGTAAACAGCCTGCCGAATCCATGCTGCCGCTAATGCGTGCTTGCGGCCGGAACTCTGCTCCAGCCCCATTCACTATAATGGGGCAGGTCGGAGTTCCAGCCGCAGCATGGCAAACAGCCTGTCGGAGGATCATGCCGCTAGTGTAAAACTAGCCTTAAACACTTTCTTTTAAAACCTTTTTCTACTTTTTATTTTTGTCCCACTAGGAGTCTTCAACTTTTGGGGATCTGATCCCCTCTGTAGTGCATTATAATATGTGTGTATTGTAATGCATTGGCTGTCAGTGTATTACCAGTTTAATACACTGACAGCCTGCCTATGAGACCCAGCCATGGGCCTGTGTTTCACAGGCTTCGTTACTCGTTCGAGTAGCCACATGCTAATTTAAGGCATTGGGCTGCCTTTATAGTCATCAGGTCCTTGTCACTGCAGCATCAGGACCCGATGGGGACCCGTACCCTCCACAAACACCTTCTATGCCATGGTAAAGGCTGACCGCTGCATAGAAGGGGTTAATATGCCATCATCTGTTTTTACAATTGGGCCTCTGCATTGCTTGGGTGCCCGCCCAATCATCATGACGTACCATTACTTCAAATTGTGGGAAATCACTTCTAGCTATGATGTAATGTGTCGGGAAGGGGTTAATCAAACTATATCCAGTCTATGATCTAAATCCAATTTCTCTTTTGCCCTGATAGTTTGCTGCGGTGTATCAGTGAAAGGGTAAGCTGTACAAGCATACACGTCCTATGGAAATCTTTATTGATACAGTTGTTTACCTGTTATTAAGAAGTAAAAGCATAAAAATATCATAAAAATTGCAACTAACATTTTTCCTAAAGGTGTTTTTACATTAAGAAGATGGATTGCCTGCCTCACTTCATTTTCTGATTGCAGATATATAATTTATTCCTGGATATTATATCATTTTACGGGGTTGCAATGTAGCAGGAGACTTGTAAAAAAATAAAAACATTCTTGGAGCGCTTTTGTAAATACACAGACGTGAAATAATGGATAACAATTATGACTTGGTAGTCAGGGGGTCAAACATTCTGGCTGTCATAAATTTCTGGGATATAGAAATATACGGTATACATGATTTTTTATTATTATTTTTTTTTAATGTTATTCTTTAGCTCAAGGAAAGAATCTCGTCTTTCTACAGATTGTATGACCATAGTAATAAACATAAAATGGTGGATTAATACTTGACAAATGGTGATGGTTTATAGTAGGAGGCCTGCATACATCTCTGCCACCATAGGAGGTAAACTAGTTCTGAAATCATACGCTGAATTTAGCCGTCTGGTCAATATCAGTATTTCATTTAAGTTCAGCTGATAGGAGACACCTCACTCTCTGTTGGGAAGGACTAGGCTCTTTTTCATAGAAATGAGTAATTTTCAGCTTCACCAAGCACTCATCTGTTTGGGGAACAATGTGTTCTATTCTTGGTGGCCTTTTATTTTATTTACTTTGTCAAATAGCCTATGTAAGCATACAGTAATATATTATTTTATACACGCTCACTGGGATTTCTAAAAGGAATTATATGTGCATTACGATGCTTATAATGAAGCCCAGAAACATTCTCCCAAGAGACAACCTCTTGAAGAAAACCAGCTCTTTATCTAGACCAGATTCTCTGTCTCAACTTTTTAGTTTTATCTTGACCTTTTCTAGAGACCAACAGCATGGAAGTACCCACAGAAATAATCATACTTACCTTATGCCCACCGTTGGGTTCGGGTTTTATCACTCCCCTACCGGCTCGGCAGGTCCTGGGTCTCCCCAGTCAACATCCCGTTTGATGTCAGACTGACAAACCAGATATTGACAGGGGAGACCCAGGACCTGCAGAGACGATAGGAGAGCAATGAATTCAGAATCCAGAAAAGGTGATCAAGTAAGTACTGTATGATTAACCCCATAGATCAGGCCATGCCATTTAGTCTGTTAAAAAAAAGGTCTACAAAGGTAAATAACCCCTATATGCAACTCATACAGGCCATATTTTTTATAAGCTCAACCCTCTAGAAGACTAATTTTTGTTTATGTTATTGGTAATTGTCTCAAAGAAGTTTCACTATTCTTTATGAAAGCATGAAATTTCGGGTCGGACTGGGGTTCCTTAGACACACCAGACAAAATTATTTTCGGAGTCCAAGCCTCATATCATCAAAGTCTAATAGATTTTCATTCAAGGGAATAAGGTCTAGTAATTATCTCCAAATGTTTTTTTTTTCTCTTATGGAATTTTGGGGTCTACTATGCTATCAGACTCTGATCCTACTGGAGGATCCTCTGGTATTCCGCTGGTCCACTTCTATGTTGATGACATTTGTGTCTTCAGGTTCTAGGGACTTGGACAATGAAGTCACGTTTCTGTCAGTTGACCATTTAGATGTCACATTAGAGGTACTTATGGTAGATGAGGTGCAAAAATTATATTTTAGTTATATTGATCGTTGTCTTCATTATAATCTCTATCAATCTTTAAGTGGAATTCCTTGGACCCATCAAAAGTAATGCACATAAGAAATAACCTTGGTTACACAGTCAACTTTAAATGGAATTGTCTTCTGCTGGATATTTGAGGCATTTTTATTGGGTCAGAGCCTGAGCCATACAGTGGTACCCTAGTACCCTTGTGGGTCAGTCCTATCCCAAGCTCAACTGACATATTACAGTCATTTATTTCATTTTTAATTTTTCTTATAAATTTTTTAATGGTTGATTTTACCCTATTTTTTTTTCAAAAATGTTAAATTTTTGGCTGCATTTTATGACAAAAAAAACCCATCCTGGTTAGATGTTAATGTTGGTCAATAGGAAAGGATAAACGCCTTACAAATACAGCATTTTTGAAGAGCAGTTATAATACAGCGTCCTGTCATTTTCTTTTTTTTTTGTCCCTTGACATTTTTTTTTGTTTTGTTTTCCAACAGATTTTCTCTACAGGAAAAGTGAAAAAATGCACATAAAATACTATGTGACTAAATGACAAAAAAAAGTAACAGTGCAACACCCAAAAAAGCTTGTAAAAATGTCTCAGAATTGGTTGATCAATTTAATTTGGAACGGAATCTACCCAATTCCGGAATTCTACCCAAATCCAAAGTGCTACAACTGGCCTGATAATTTTTACATGACACGCTGAGGTCTCCTAGGTCTCCTGAGGTCTCTTATTTCCCACTTTTTATAATATGTTTACTATCTCTCTCTCTCTCTCTCTCTCTCTCTCCCTCTGTTTCTCTTTCTCTTACTCTCTTTTTTTGTGGAAGTGATTTCTGCTAGAGTAGGATCTGCAGAATTTTTGGGTTGACATATTTCCTGCCCTGTGGATGTCTACTCAGTATGCCCAATAAAATTAATAAATGGTACAACTGTTTTTGTGTTATTAGTTTAGTTACATTGGAACTAGATTTTTCTTTTAGATTATTATTTTTTATTTTACCCAGACATCAATCAAGGTCTTGAATTCAGTGAGCTACAAAAGGTTCAGCCTATGGACGTCATCTCTTTTGTAAAAAAAAAAAGGAAAAAAAAAAGAAAACATTGCAAACACCCAAGAGAGATCCATGTGGATAAATTGATCATGCAGTGACCCAGATAGAACAGAGACTGCACAATTTGACAAATATATGGATGAACCTATACATTATGTATCATTATCTCTTTACCAAGAACATTTTGTTGCCCGTGAACAAGAATTGTTTGTTTGGAAACAAGTCATCCCCGTAGTCTATGATCTCGTGTTCTTTAAGCGTATAATTACCTGGCACTGTTATAATAATAGCATTAATATTTGGAATGTTTTTCCTGTTATGGTTGTATTTGATGATTTCTACAGTAACTTAGAGATCTATAAAAAAGTTAAATTATTTATAATTCAAAGGTTACATAGAGGATGTCTGAGATAAAATAAAAGAAACACCACTCATGTCCAAAAGTTATACATTGTATTGCAACTTGACCCATTCAAGTACATGAGGTTGAGTTGCAATATCAGACACAATCTATGGCCAAGTGTGGCACTGTTTCTGAAAATATATTATTTTTTCTCATTTCATACAACCTACTTGATAAAGATATTACTGGGTACTACAATGACTTGACTTGTTTTTTCATTACAAAGGCTTTGTTCACATCATCGTTCAGCCTTTCCATTCTCCTGCTCCGTTTAGGCGCAGGAGAATGGAAAAGATGTATTCGGCACATAACTGAGCCGAACGGAGCCCGCGGACCCCATAGACTATAATGGGGACCGTTAGGTTTCCGCTTAGAAGATTATTTTGGAGCGGAGACAAAAGTAGTGCATGCAGGACTTTTGTCTCCACTTCAAAATGCTTCCTCTGAGCGGAAAACTAACTGACTCATTATAGTCTATGGGGCCCGTGGGCTCCGTTCGGCTCAGTTATGTGCCAAATCCGTCCTTTCCATTCTCCCTCTCCTAAACGGAGCAGGAGAATGGAAAGGCTGAATGGTGATGTGAATGAAGCCTTACTCTTGTACCTTTTCTGGAAACAAACGGCCTAATGCACTACCTAATACTTCTCTACAATCATGTAACTCCATGATGCTTCTAAAAATATTCAGTTCAATTCTGTAATTTTGATTCAAACTGTACTGAAAATAGGCACATTTAGCGTACCTACAGTAACACTGATGGTTGACAGATAGTTAAATAAACCCAACAAGCACAAAATCATTTAAAATCTTAAAGGGTTTTCAAAGATTTATTTAAATAATCCTATGTTCATTGAATTTATTGTGTGGTTTCACATTTCACATTTCCCCATTAGTATGTCTTCCATTATTAACAGAACAGTCCAGTGCACATCTTGTTTGATGTATGCAGTCCTGGAACAGCCATTTAAGGGTGCATATCTTTGTTCAAAATATGAGCAAATTGCCCATTTGGAATCGCACATTGTGTATCTAACCGGGCGAATTTCAAGACTGAGAAGCTCTGACAATTTGGAAAAGAGTTTGCTGCTCACTGAGCAAGCACTCTATGGGGTAGATGTGGGGGAGGGTTGTAGTGAGGAGGCTCAGGAAAGTGAGGTAGCTAGCTTGGTAACAGTTAGAAAGTGGGGTAGAGGGAAAAGTGCCAGGGAGGCTAGACCTGATCTGACACACCCCAACAAGTTTGCAAGTTTAGCAGATGAGGGGGATGCCACTCCAGGGAGAGCACGGCTGTAGCCGGACACTTCCTCTGACAGTCAGGGGAATGTCAGCTCCAGTAAGCAGGGGACCAGGAGAGCAGGGCAGGCCAGACAGGTGCTGGTAGTGGGAGACTCAATTATTAGGAGTACAGAGAGGGCAATCTGTCACAAAGACCGGGATTGTCGAATGGTGTGTTGCCTTCCTTGCGCTCGAGTTCGGCACATCGCGGATCGGGTTGACAGATTACTGTGAGGGGCTGGAGAATATCCAGCAGTCATGGCCCATATCGGAACCAATGACAAAGTTAGAGGTAGGTAGAGCATCCTAAAAAATGATTTTAGGGATTCAGGGCATAAGCTTAGGGCGAGGACCTCAAAGGTAGTGTTTTCCGAAATACTGCCTGTACCACGAGCCACACAAGAAAGGCAGTGGGAGATTAGGGAGGTAAACAAGTGGCTCAAGAACTGGTGTAGGAAGGAGGGATTTGGGTTCTTGGAGAAGTGGGCCGACTTCTAGGGACTGGGGGGAGGGTAACTACATTATAGGAGGGGAAGATAGTGCAGATAGAGGCCTGGGGCAAGGTAATGGACCTTGGGGAGGACTGAAAGGAGGGACTAGAACAGTTCAGAATGAAAGGTGTAGGGTAAAAAATATACATAAACCTCTTAACTATATGTACACTAATGCCAGAAGCCTAACTTATAAAACTGGTGAACTGCAATTAGTGATGTGTGAGGAGGACTATGACATAGTGGGAGTAACTAAGACATGGCTGGATGATAGCTATGACTGGGCAGTTAACGTACAGGGTTACAGTCTGTTTAGAAAAGATCGCCAAAACTGTAGAGGGGGAGGGGTCTGCCTTTATGTAAAATCCTGTCTAAAGCCCACACTCCGGGAAGATATAAGTGAGGGACATGAAGACGTGGAGTCACTGTGGGTAGAAATACATGGAGCAAAAAACAATAATAAAATACTAATAGAAGTTTATTATAAACCACCCAATATACCAGAGTCCACAGAAAATCTACTTCTAAACGAAATAGACGAGGCGGCAAATCATAATGAGGTCGTTATTATGGGGGACTTCAACTACCCAGATATAGACTGGGAAACTGAAACCTGTATATCTCATAAAGGAAACAGGTTGTTGGCAATAACCAAAGACAATTACCTTTCCCAACTGGTTCAGGACCCGACTAGAGGAACGGCAATACTGGACTTAGTATCAACCAATACACCTGATAGAACAACAGATGTGCCGGATGGGGGACACCTGGCAAATAGTGACCATAAAATAATACCTTCCAATTGTCATTCAAAAGAGCGTTTCTTTAGGCAGGAACAAAAATACTAAACTTCAAAAAAGCAAAATTTAGCCAACTAAGATAGGCCATAGGCCTAACTAACTGAGACAAAGTCCTCAAAAATAAAATCACAGCCACAAAATGGGAGATTTTTAGAAGCATCCAAATATCTAATTGTGAGAGGTACATACCTTATGGGAATAAAAGGTTAAGAAACAAGAAAAAACAATGTGGAAAAATAGAACTGTAAAGAAAGCAATAAAAGACAAAAAAAAAGCATTTAAATCACTAAAACAGGAGGGTGGCAAGGAAGCATTGAAAAACTATAAGGAAAAAAATAGAATATGTAAAAGACAAATAAAAGCAGCCAAACTAGAGACCGAGAGATTAATCGCCAAAGAGAATAAAACTAACCCTAAAATGTTCTTCAATTATATAAATGGTAAAAAGTATAAACCTGAAGGTGTCGGCCCCTTACAGAGTAATGAGGGGGGAGTTGCAGAGAGCGATGAGGAGAAAGCAAAGCTACTAAATATCTTTTTCTCCCCTGTATTCACTGAGGAAAATAAACTGTCAGATAAAATGCAGAATATAAAAATAAATTCCCCTTTAAAAGTGCCCTGTCTGACTCAGGAAGAAGTACAGCGACATCTAAAATAGACAAATCGCCAGGACTGGATGGCATACACCCCCGTATCCTAAGAGAATTAAGTAATGTCATAGCCAGACCTTTATTTCTTTAATTTAAGGACTCTATACTGACAGGGAGTTTTCCACAGGATTGGCGCATAGCAAATGTGGTGCCAATATTCAAAAAGGGTCCAAAAACAGAGCCTAGGAACTATAGGCCGGTAAGTTTAACATCTGTCGTGGGTAAACTGTTTGAGGGTTTTCTAAGAGATGCTATCTTGGAGTACCTCAATGAAAATAAGCAAATAACTCCATATCAGCGGCTTCATGAGGGATCAGTTATGTCAAGCCAATTTAATCAGTTTCTATGAGGAGGTAAGTTCTAGACTTAACCGTGGCAAATCAATGGATGTCGTATATCTGGACTTCTCCAAAGCATTTGACACAGTACCACATAAAAGGTTAGTATATAAAATGAGAATGCTTGGACTGGGGGAAAATGTCTGTATGTGGGTAAGTAACTGGCTCAATGATAGAAAACAGAGGGTGGTTATTAACGGCACATACTCAGATTGGGTCACTGTCACTAGTGGGGTACCACAGGGGTCAGTATTGGGCCCTATTCTCTTCAATATATTTATTAATGATCTTGTAGAAGGCTTGCACGTAAAATATCAAGTTTTGAAGATGACACTAAACTGTGTAAAGTAATTAACACAGAAGATGACAGTACACTGCTACAGATGGATCTGGATAGATTGGAGGCTTGGGCAGAGAAGTGGCAGATGAGGTTTAACACTGACAAATGTAAGGTGATGTCTTTTTTCAGCCTTATAAACTATGTTACTATGTTACTTTGTTTTTAAAAACTTAGCAGTTTTTTTTGTCAATTTTATTGGCATAAAATCTTTGGTCAGATGTTATCTACTGGCCAATGGGAAATTATACAGCCTACAAACACTTTTTATTTTTTTCATACTAGAGTTTTAAGACAGCTTTTTTCATTTTTTTTTGTGCTTCCTTGGCATTTTTTATTTGCATCATGCTCCAGTGTGGTGTTTTTTCTAATGTTTTCTCAGAAAACCGTCACAAAAACCTTCTAAAGATATTCAGAGGGACATGGAGGTATGACCCCCCTAGCAGTCATTATACAGCCATGTGCATGAAGACAAAAATATGCAAAGCCTCCCATATTCCTTACCCTGATGTGGCCTTCTGATATGTTGGAATATAATAAATAGAGATGAGCAAAGTTATCAAAAATTTGATTTGGCTGCTTTGCCAAAGTTTAGAAAGAAATTTGATTCATTACAAATTACTTAGTCATAAATCGCATTCATTGTATGTAGCGGGTGCTATGATGGGGAATGGCGATCGCACTCCCTCTCACCATTGATCCCCTCAGATGTTGAGTTCAATGCTGATCGTGGCATCTGACAGTCACATTAAGGTCTTTCAGGAGTTAATCAGGGGTTAATAGAAAAACATAGTCACCTCATTCATTTGCTGGTAGAGAGGCCGTCACGGCCCTCTTGATTGAAGAAAACACTCCAAATATCTCACGCACTGATGTGATGACGTCATCATGCTGGGTGGACGCGATGATGTCTATCCCTGCGCCTGGTCAGCGTGATGACATGGTGATGTCACACATCAGTGCGTGAATGATTTGGGGCATTTTCTTCAATCAAGATGGCAATGATGGCATTTCCACGTTTCCACGAGCAAGTATATGAGGTATGTTTTGTTTTTGTTTTTCTACTGCTATTTCAGGAAAAAATGATTAATTACCATGAAGCACCAGGAATTATATATATATATATATATATATATATATATATATATATATTTTATACAGTATATTTTTTTTGCAATTTAGTTCTTCATTTAATGAAACCCGAGGATGAATATTTACTTTTCATTTTTTTACAGGAAAAATGAGGTTGAAATAATCATCCAAACCACAGTTATAAGGCATGTCAGCAGGAAAATGGATTCATCCTTAACCAATTCAAGTAGAGCGGTAGGTGGTCTGTGTCTAATCCCATATGAATTTTGTGCAGCATTATGCCAGTTGAAGATATGTGAAAGCATGGAGGCAATCATCCCTGTTTTATTCTTACTTACAGCAAGTCACTGTTAGTCAAGCAGAATATAATAAGGATCAGGTCGAAATACATCTTCAATATATGCCACTAAATAGCGCACAAATAGACTGCTCACATTTTTAGATCAGCCAGAGAAAATGATCCATTTTTCATTCTAAATATGAAACACAGATTGCATGTCTTCTGGATGGTAAAAGGCAGGTTTATGGACATTTTCCAGGGTAAATTGGGATGATTGGATGTCTAAGGAGATCTTCTGACTTCTGAAAAAAATTGGATTTCAACATGCTGATTTTTTGCTGGGATAGGTCACCAATGGTCAGTGATTGGTTGAATGAGTATCTCCTGTCATTTTCTTTATGTCAAGTGGTGACCAGGAAGCAGAGACCAAAATAGACCATGTTAGAATAGCAACAATGGGTGATCGGTGACTTTGAGTAACACATTTTGAAATAAAAATTATCCTGCTTGGAGACTCCTTAAAGGGCATTCTCCTGGGATGGATTTCCATTGCTCTTCATCTCTTCATCTCTCTATGCATAAGTGTTCTGACAACCACCCGCAATATGGTCGTCAATTGTTTACTGCTTCTTATTCCTAACCTCTGCCTACGATATTTTAATACACTGCTCCCCTTCACACAGACATAGTTACATTTAAGGATTCTGCATGCCAGCAACCACCACTAGGGGAGCTTATTATAGGCAGATTTCTTTCATTTTATAATGAATTTAAAAGCCAAGTATACCTTAGGATCTATTTTTCTGATTATTGGTTATTGGATAAATATTTTGTAATACAAGTATGTTTCCAACCGCGATTAGCAAATTTCTTGAAATTAGTTTTGCTTCAGATTTGGTGAATTTGAATCTTACATCTGCTGGGATTGGACAGGTTTAGATTTTTTTTTTAAGGAAAGCTAGTATAGTGAAAGCTTGTATACCCCCGCAAAACAAACAAACAAACACTAAGCCTATCAGAGCAGTGTTGGATGGACTACAATACTCCACACGCCTACTTGTTGGTCTCCTTAATTAAAAAATAACAATCCAAGAGTGCCCCAAAGGCCAGGGTAATTTTGTCTGTTGAAACCCAGTCCTCTTGTTCTTTTGGAAAGAGGATTGGCTTGAATGTTTCATTCAGACATGTGTAATGCAGGGACATCCAGTCCTTTTATAAGGAGAATTGACATCTTATTTCTAGCAGAGTATTACATGTTGGTGTCTCTAATTTGCTTGAAATACATCATAAGAAGTTGAGGTTTATTAGGATCCGAAGTTCTACAATCAGTTTGCTCATCTCTAGTTTCTATTCAAAATATTGTACTTTTTGTCTTCTGCAGCTTCTATGCTTCATAGTACATTGCAGTTGCAGAAAGCCATGATAAATCCATCAGAGCACTTGCCTAACTGCTCCTTTTTCTCTCTGAGCTCTCTTAACCACTTCCCATCCGGGCCATTTACCCCCTTCCTGACCAGGCCTAATTTTGCAAATCTGACATGTGTCACTTCATGTGGTAATAACTTTGGAACGCTTTTACTTATCCAAGCCATTCATAGATTGTTTTCTTGTGACACATTATACTTTGTGTTATTGGTAAATTTGAGTCAATATATTTTAGCTTTATTTATAAAAAATCCAAAATTTACTGAAAATTTTGAAAAAAATCACTATTTTTTAAATATTAATTTCTCTGCTTTTAAGTTGCATAGGAATATCTAATAAAATTGTTATTAATGAACATTCACCATGTGTCCACTTTATGTTGGCATAATTTTGGAAATGTAATTTTATTTTTTGAGGAGGTTAGAAGGCTTCGAATTTTAGATGTAATTTTTAAGATTTTCATGAAAATTTCCAATAGTTAATTTTAAAGGACCTTTGCAGTTCTAAAGTGATTTTGAGGGGCTTAAATAATAGAAACCTCCCATAAATGAACATATTTTAGAAACTACAGCCCCCAATGTAATCCAAACTGATTTTTACAAAGTTTATTAACCCTTTAGATTTCCCACAAGAATTAAAACAGAAGGAAGGTGAAATTTAAAAATAAATATTTTTTTTGCAGATTTTCAATTTTTAATTCATTTTTCCTATAAGATAGCAAGGGTAAACCGCAATTCAAACCTGAATATTTATTTTTCTGATGCTGAAGTTTGCAGAAACACCCCATATGTGGGTGTAAACTTCTCTGTGACCGGCATTAATGAGAGAGAGATAGTACAAGCATTTGTGATGGCTTTGATAGCTTGTCAGAGTGATCAAAAGCCTGGAGGCCAGGAAAAAAGGTCTCAGGTTAAAGCTCCATGTTCTTGGCTGTCAGGAGGCAGCTGAGTCATGGAGCTTCTATGTACAGGTGCTGCACACAGGGGGCAAAGCTCAAGGACATTTTAAATCGTCCATTCAGAGATAGAGATCCACTACCAAGACGTTTATAGTCAATGGACAGACTGGAAGTGGTTAAACTTCAAAACTCATTTATGCACAAATGAAAATTCAACTGCAGATCATGTAAGGACAGAAAAGATCTTTATCATTGTTTCTGGACTGTCAAGCTGTTTTACAATGACTTGAAACATATTATTACAACATTTTGAACAGAAATCTGCTTTTCTTACAGTACAATTCTGTAGCTCCTTGACTGACAGAACATCTTGCTCAGCTAAATAAGAAGGCACACACATACATACATACATCTCAATGCATGTCAATTGTTGAAGTAGCAAAGCCATGGTTTGCTGAATAAATGCTTGCTTGTTGTGTGGCTGTTAAATGTCATCTACAGTAGTGGTATAAAATGTTCTATTCTGTCACTTCCATTACCTTGATTGTGTGAGCATTTCTTCTATTCTATGGAGTATTGATGACCTGTATAAAAAGGAACAGAAGGTTAAATGGTTGTGTTTTTTTTCCCAAGGAGCAAAACAATGTATTGGTTATACATACGTCTATATATCCTAAGCACTGGTTAATTGTGGATCTTACAAATTAGCCAATCAGATGAAATGATTCACTCATCTCTGTAAAAGACACATGAGCATTCAATGATAACATTATCATTCCCACCTCAGCAATTCATTACTGAGATGAATTAAAAAAGTCCCATACTGTATGGCTGCAGCCACCAAACTGTTTTAGTGCACTAGCGCTGAGAGAGAGATGAGTCTAATGAAGTCCCATCCTTCCTTTGCCTCCAGATGATAACTGACCACTTTCTCTTCTGTTGCGCATAGGATTGAAGATCATCTAAAGATTTCAGAGGGTTAGGACAGCAGTGCTAGCAGCGCTTCAAAGTTTAGTAGGCTAGTAAAATTAGTAAAATTGCTTAAAGAGGCTTTAATCTAGTGTGGCCAGACTTACCATTGTAATTATACGTACCTCATCCCCACTGCTGGGTTCCTGCTCCACTGCTGCTCAGCTGGCTCTGGAGGTCCCATGTCTCCTTGCATCAATAGCTTGACATATACATGATCACTTCAGCCTGCTGGCTGCTGTTTTTCTCCATCTGCATTTCAGTGGCAATTACTGTTTTATATTTCATGGATGTGGCTGTATGGGATGTTATTTTGAGTGGAAAAAAATATTTTTTTTCAATGAGTTTATTCAAGACTGTTTGGGACACATCTAAATTGTTTCATGGTGTAAATATAGAAGACACAATTTTAACATTGTTTATTTTTATACTGTTTATTTTTACACTAAGTAGCCTGTTTTTTTATGACCTGGACTCTTGTTAAGGCTAGTTTCACGTATGAGGTAAGAGATTTGGCAGGCGGTTCCATTGCAGAAACGGTGCAATGTTTTTTTTCCGACCTCAGCATATTTAGTAGTGGCTGGATAATGGAGCCGGCAGGTATTCTGGTACCTTCTGGCAATGCCAAATCCAGCGAGCTATGGTATTCTGTTCTCTGCCAGAACATCCTGCTGGATCTCTTACTGCATATGTGAAACTAGCCAAAGACAACATTAAATGCGTCCTAATAGTAGCCTTGGGGCCTCCCCATTCCCTGTTCATGTAATTGGGAAACCTGATAACTCAATCAAAGAGAGGAATCTCCTTTGATCATGCAGCTGTCATGCTAGATTATGACCATTAAAGGGTTAAATGGCCTGGATTAAAGGTTCCACAGCTGGAGATTGTCTGTCATCATATCTGTTCCAGGGTGGCACAGATAACCCATACAGAACTTATTCTAAAGTGAATAAGCCTTCAAAACAGGATATATATATATATATATATATATATATATATATATATATTTTTTATTTTTTTTTTTTTTTTTCAGTCATCATGTTCTGTTTTATAGTGGCAAAGATTTGGAGACACTGACAAAAATAATAGATTTTTAGCCATTTTTTATATGGATTTATAACTATAAAAATATTTTTTAAATATGTATCAGTGTCTCTGCCCGTCAAGAGTTCTTACCTTGCAATTATTCAGCTACCTAAACATTACTTGTAAAATGCTGAATTTCTTTGCATAAAGTCCCCATAGAGCTGACGATTCTCCCGAGTGCATGTTTTTCAATATTTACCATGTTGTTATTAACATTTCACACATGAGTATATTTGGACATTAGAAAATGTCAGCTGGAGCGATAAGAGCATGTTTTTCATTTTCCAAATGTAAAAGGTTTCCGACCTTTCATCTTTCTTCAATCAAAGGTATAACCCCAGAAGCGTCCATAAGTATCCTTAATATTTCATTTTAATCTTTATGATTTTCAGTCAAAGACATAAAGATCAAGTATGGCAAAAAATATTTATTTCAAAATGAATTAATTTGTATTCAGTTTTTTTCTGTTTTCTACAGATCCATTCTGTAATGATCTACCAGATGTATATTAACATCTCACCCTTCCCCAACTCAGTCATTTCTCATAATCCCTTTAGGCTGACAAAACAAATTATCAGATGACTCTTCTAATTATTGCTGCAGATGATTCATGGATATTGTACATTCCAGGAAATGGGGGATTATGGAAGATTTAATAAATCAGGTGTTAATATGTATCAGGTGGATTTATGCTCTACTAGTTTCAGCATACAGGCAGGGCTGTTTTAATACACTGATGGTCCCATCCGCAAAACTTTCGTGGTTAGCCTCCTTCCCCAGAAGAAATAGGAAAAAGTTATTCCAGAGAGGTATATTAGATCTTGGATGAGAGACAATGGGCCAGATTTACTAATCTTGTCTAAATTTTAGACAGTGCAAATTTAGGGGAGTTGAGTTTGAAACCCATTACACAAAAAGTAGTTTTTTGGCAGTTTTGTCGGTTGAACAGCTTTTACCGTTCATCTGCTATATTAAGTTTTACGCAAATGGATTTTTGAATGTGATTAGGATTAATGGTGTCCTCAATGCTGAGAAATACAGGCAGATACTTATTTATCATGCAATACCAAAAGAGGAGACATCTGATTGGCTCCAAATTTATTCAACAGCAGGACAATGACTACAAACATCTAGACAATGTTATTAAGAGCTAACTTCAGTCTAAAGAAGAATTAGGAGTCCTGGAAGAGATTATATGGCCCCCACAAAGCCCTGATATGAACATCATCAGGACTGTCTGGGATTACATGGAGAGAAACAGTAGCTGGATCTTAGCAACCCTACATCCATAGAAGATGTTTGGAACAACCTCATTGTTGAGTTCCTTCATAAACTTAAAGGGAACCTGTCATCTCCGAAACACCCCCTGAACAAGAGTAAGCGTTGTATAGTGTAAGTGATGCTGAATCCGAATATGTATGTTTTATCTTCATACTCACTTCCGTTCCGACGCTGTACTCCCACAAACATGCAGTAAAATGCACTCGCTGGATTCCAGTGCTCACTCACATAATGGAGAGGACTCAAAGAAGAGTCCCCTCAATGCATTTTACTGCTGGTTTGTGGGAGCACAGCGTCTGAATGGAAGTGAGTATGAAGATAAAACTTACATATTTGGATTCAGCATCACTTACACTATACAACGCTTACTCTAGTTCAGGGGGTGTTTCGGAGATGACAGGTTCCCTTTAAGCTTCATAAAATTTGTGTGCAAATGTACCAAGGAGAAATGTTGTTTTGATGGCAAAGATCGATCACACCAAATATTGATTTGATTTAGATTTTTCTATTGTTCGATCACGTTGGATTTTGTTAATCGATTAAAATTAATTAATTATTTTTCAAAGCATTCTTACTGTATTTTCAGATTTTTTCCACACTCGTCTAAATATTTTTGTACAGTAATTTAGATGTCCATAAACAATGGCTCAGCACCAGATGCCTCCGAACAGATCCTCAAATTCTCATGACCTATATTCTCTATGTGACATTTGCTCTAAGGAATGCTTGTCTAGATTCCCCATATAGAACATGCCACCAATTCCCTTACAGGTTAACCATTCCTCCATTACATCTCAGTTTTTGCTCTTTTCAGAACCAGAGTGTTATTAAGAACACTCATTCCTGATCATTAGCCAGTGTAAACATGGCAGCATGGCAGCCTACAACTGATTGTTTATTGGCTGCCGACCTACGGCAAACTTCATGGGACTAATGATCACACTAGCAATTGTTTATCCCAGCAAAGTTTTCAACGCCTGATATAGAAGGCTCCTGAAACAACTGCTGATTGACTTGTGATATTATTGATCAGCTTTTACTTTGGGTTGAAACTGGCCCATGTAAAAGGACCTTTAGAGAGCAGTCATAGGGTTACCTACCACATATGCATAGGAATGCCTATAAAATATTCTTATAATATTTGCCAAAAACCTTTGCATTCTCCTGACAACCAGATTACATACAAGGGACGTCTTGCAAATATGAACTTGAAGTTCATGTTCCCCAATTCAAAAATTGGAACAAAATCTTAGTTTTCTTACAGTACATAGCAGAGGGACCTTTGAGCGCAATTGCCACCTCTTTACCCATGTAGATAATTCACTGGACCCAAGTGCTACTCCTATTGTTCCACTCCATGGTGAAGTTTCATAACCCGGCTCTTTGACTATTTTACAGGTTTTTTTTTTCAGGCATATTCATGCTTGAAAATTCGGACTAGAAGCTTAGCTAATATGATTGGCAGATAAGTGTAAGTCCTAAGCTTTAAATGGTTCATGAAGATGGATAGGAAAACCAATGAGGCAATAAAAATATTATTTGACTAGTCCATCTCTGCCCATAAATCAGAATATGTCCTTGAAAAGAAACCTGCCGAGCTTTATGTCAATCCCACTCCGCGTTAATGTAATAGTACCCAGTCTTGTCAGAATCCAGGAACATTATGTATATTATGGTAAGTGTGTCTTTGCAATGTTTTTATTATTGAATTTTATACCATTTTATTTCACCATAGATTTTAAATAAGGGCCAATTAAAAAAGAAATTTGACATTTTTGTTACGATAGTAGTATAATAACATTCCATGTGAAACATATAATCATGAAATGCTTCAATTTATTTACAGATCTATTAGCGCAGCGGCATAAATTTCCCCAGCATTGTGTTTCTTGGGTATAATATAAAATAATTTAAATTTACTATACTTCTTTAGTATTCATGTGAAAAGAGAACTTTAAAATGCTTCAGCTTTCGTTTCCTGCTATAAAATATTTGCACATTTTCTGAGCTTTTTATATATTATATATTATTTGAATGTTTTATTAGTTCTTATATTTTATCTTGAGTCATAATTAAAAATGAAAGATGATAATAATGTCAAATGCATGGGAATAAAGACCCAGAATAGTAAGGGGTCAACCTCCATTGATAGGTAACTAGCAGTTAGCAATGGATATGGATGATGAAGGGCATTCTGAATAGTACCCTATTCCATGTATTGGCATGGAGCCCCATTGTAATGCTTCTGTGTGAATTGTTCCTTTATCATGGCATCACATTGTATACTGTAATATCACTCCATGCATACAGACATTTTGAGAATGTTATTCTTGTCCCTGTTGCATTATACCTGTAGTGTCAAATTACTGTAAGCATAATTCTTATGCTGCAACTTCACTGGGTAGATATTACTATGTGCATTATTCTGGTGTGCAACACCATTTTGGTTATTATTCCTGTACTGTGACATCACTGTGTTTATTATCCCTGTACTGTGACATCACTGTGTTTATTATCTCTGCACTGTGACATCACTGTGTTTATTTTCCCTGTACTGTGACATCACTGTGTTTATTTTCCCTGTACTGTGACATCACTGTGTTTATTTTCTCTGTACTGTGACATCACTGTGTTTATTATCCCTGTACTGTGATATCACTGTGTTTATTATCCCTGTACTATGACATCACTGTGTTTATTATCCCTGTACTGTGACATCACTGTATTTATTATATCTGTACTGTGACATCACTGTGTCTATTATGCCTGTACTGTGATATCACTGTGTTTATTATCTCTGTACTGTGACATGACTGTGTTTATTATGTCTGTACTGTGACATCACTGTGTTTATAATGTCTGTATTGTGACATCACTGTGTTTATTATCCCTGTACTGTGACATCACTGTGTTTATTATCTCTGTACTGTGACATCACTGTATTCATTATCCCTGTGCTGTGACATCACTGTGTTTATTATGCTTGTACTGTGACATCACTGTGTCTATTATGCCTGTACTGTGACATGACTGTGTTTATTATGTCTGTATTGTGACATCACTGTATTCATTATCCCTGTGCTGTGACATCACTGTGTTTATTATGCCTGTACTGTGACATCACTGTGTTTATTATGCCTGTACTGTGACATCAGGGGCCAAAGTATAGGGGCAAAAAAAGGGTTCCAACAATGATGTTATTGGTGTGGGCTGAGATTTGAATAGTCATGCAGTTGCATAGTATGTTATTTAAAATGACTTCAAAATGAATATTCCATACAAAGTAATAAAAAAGCTAAAAATGCATTTAACAAGAAATTACAAATAACAGTGAAAAGAAAAACAATAAAAAAAATAAATAAATAATAAGAATAAAATAATAATAATTTTGGAAAATAACAATATTGTAGGATTTATTATAGTGTTTAACTGCAGGGCAATGCTGTGGACAGCTTCAATTTACCATGTTATAGCATGCCAGAAAATCACTGGCCATAAATGTGATCTAAATAAATCAATAGATAATTAGAGATGACACCATGATCAATGAATTATGTGCGATATCTAGATGGCTCTGCAGGGCATGGGGTTGCTGATGGAATATGTGCATGAATTTGTTACTTTTTATGGCATAGCTTTCATTTTATCTGCTTTAATTACAAATATAACATTTTCCTTTATATCAACAGGGGAAATATGGGAACGTATTGAGTTTAATGATCTGTTGTAGCCACTTGGGCCATATAATAGCTTTCAGAGGATTTCATTTAATCATCGCTGCCTTTGGGTGCAATGGGGACTGTGAATCTGGACTTACTAAAGGAGGAAGCTCATAATGATCTTCTTGTCATTCAGGAGACACGGTTTCACTATTCATTGAGATTAAAATGTACCTGTGAGAACAGAACAAATCAGGTTTTTTCATACCCTAGTGGAAATTTACTTCTACAGGTAGCCAGCTGTTCTGGAAAATGTACCGTTTAGAGAGTTACTGTAGAAATCAACTTAGCCATTGCTCATTTCTAATT
Organism: Rhinella marina; assembly: GCA_900303285.1. Lineage (NCBI taxonomy): Eukaryota > Metazoa > Chordata > Amphibia > Anura > Bufonidae > Rhinella > Rhinella marina. The sequence goes on from ONZH01002884.1 coordinate 21,253, forward strand.
GAACACCGATGTAGGCTCTTTTTATATGTTGTGAACACAGTAAGCATTTTGTAAAAATACTGGGAAGTTCCATTAATCTAGAATCTGACAATCCAGAACTCTTGCTATTAGCAAAAATAATCCCAGGTCGCAAGGAAATTGCTTTGATGACTCAATATTAATCTTGTCAAGAAGACTAGGAGGAAGCTTGGGTAGCTGGCTTCTTACCAGCAAAGCTTGTTCTAAGGATCAGTAATGCAGAGGACTGGCAATGGATTATTCCCACCTGCCAGGATATATATATATATATATATATATATATATATATATATCCAGCTAGAACTGAATCTTTACACCCAATGAAAATAATTCTTGATTCCATTCATCAAAACTCTTATATGTGAGGAAATAACCTAGAATGTCTATCTATCTACACATAGCAAGTGTCACACTCTATCAGTGTGGGATTGTGTTATGTACCATATAGAAATAAAAATAAAACTGTTCTGAATGAGACAGAGTGAAAAATTTGTTAAATGAAAATTATACATAATCTAGTACATGACAATCTCTTTCTATCAAAGGTGGAATCAACCCTGTACCTCACATGGATCTCCCCATTCATTGCTCCAGTTATTCTGCTAGTTTTATTTCAAACTGTCAGTTTAGCGTATGTGTCCTTTATAGGGGGGATGTCCTTTCTGCTGCAGTTGGTGGTTGAAGGACAGAACTGAGCATGTGCAGGACAGATAAATAAGAAAAAGAGCAAACAGTAGGTGGTGCTATACAGATAGATCTCAATGAATAACTATATGCAATTACAAAATTGTTCAGATCCAGGTGCTGGGTTTTAAAACTGTAGAATATTTTTCATGGAACAACCACTTTAAAGGGAACCTGTGTTTTCAGCTGACATTTTATAATAAGCTGTTGTGTGTGATGTGACCCATACAGTATATGATTAGTATCTGTTAAATATCCCAAGATTCCCCGTTTGCAGGCTTTATCTCTAATTAGCCTTTCCTTGAGCTATTGGATAAAGACTAACTGCTATGATGTCACCCACACACAGCAGACAGATCATCTTCCCTTATCTCTCTACAGCAGATTATCAGAAGCAGGAGCAGCATAGAGGATATCATTCAGCAGTAGTAAGCAGTATAGTTGTGAATCCAGCAATGGGATGAGATGGAAAACTTACTAGAGGTCTTCAGCAGAATTTCTGCGTGTTTGCATCTCTTTTACTCTCCAGTAGCCCACCCTTTTTATTCCTCTGCCTTTCCATAGGCTTCTATGGGTATCGTGTAAATTAATCCCACATGGAGCTTACAGCCTGTGTCATCATCTCAAAAAGGAATTTATCAGAGAAATGAGGATGAATAGTTCAAGAAGTCACACTGGGTATTGTGTTTGAAGGGACCTGGAAATCCTGCTTACGTCACCGCCTTCCGTGTGACTGTAGCATCCAACCATACAAGATTACAGATTTAAAGGACACATACATATCCGTTAACTGACTTTTATCTGTTAACTCTGATTGTACCATCATCTGTATTGACCATTGTATACAATCTGTGTATACAGATGTAGTAGCGCTAGCGATTCTATCATATAGAATCGCGTGAGCACAGAACAATATCGTAAATAGAGTATGCATCTGATGATTTGTATGCTAATGCTACGCATTGTACGCTAATGCGTACGAATTTGTATGCTAATGCTATGCATTGTACGCTAATGTGTACGCATTTATATGCTAATTCTATGCATTGTACGCTAATGCGTACACATTTGTATGCTAATTCTATGCATTGTACGCTAATGCGTGCAAATTCACCTAATTAGCGTACTTTTACTGCGAGTGAAAGGAGTGAAAGAGGAGAAGTCGCGATTCGTTAGCAATGCTATGCGAAAACAGTGATCGCTAGTGCTGCTACATCTGTATATAGTGTTGTGTCTAGTGTGCCTTTACAGCAATTAAATGTATAATTTAATCTTGCGGTGTTCTTTATCGTGATAAACAAATCCACACGTCCGCGTCTCAGTATAACACTACATGCTACCAGAGTTGGTTTCTGTCCCGATATAATCCTGTTAACAGATTAGGCTTATATCTAACGAGGTACTTGCGGTAGTCTACCGCGCTGGCAGGGCTCTGTTTCACTGGGGCAGTGAAAGAGCTTTCCCAGCTTGGCATGGTTGTGAGAGAGTGTTGTGCCATGATGGAAGTTGCGTGGACGACCCTCTCTCACTCTCTGTGCCCGTGTGTACAGGAGGTGTCGATATAAAACTGTGCCAAGCCGACCTTACGTACTCCCAAGGAGGGTGTAGCATTATGTCTTGGTAACCAGTGATGAGACCGTACCGAGTGATCCCGATGTACGTGATTTCAGGCAGGGCTGTGAGGCGCAGTTCATCACATATTCCAAAAATTTTCCTCCTCTTTGCATTCAATTAATTTATTGATGGCATCTACTGTTAAAAATCACAAGAGGATGTGCACCTGCTATAGCATTAATACATCACATGCTGTGTACATTGTTATTCCCTTTGTGCCTGAGCAGTTGTACTGCACAATATCTAAACAAGAAAAGGCAACTCCTGGTATGTAAACCCACATAATATACTAACCATTACAATACAATGAGCACAAAGCGCATATTAAAAGAGCATTTAAATCCAAAAATCTAGTACATAAATAGAAAATAAAAGTGATGGTGACCAAACAAGACAACACTGAAAATACATTTACACAGGAAGAAAAACTATTGGCACCTATTGTCTTCTAATTCTCTACATGCACATAATAGTTTTTTGCTAATAATTATGTTTATTATATTTGCATCTGACTGTATTTAGTTTTACAATAAAATATTCTACTAGCATTTTATATATTGTTTTTTTTTAGATTTTGTAATAATATTTTTCAATTCCACATTGGTAAAAATAAAAGGTACAAAAACTGAAAGATTTTACCAGGTCACCTACCTGAAATAAATTGTTTGCAAAGCTAAAATTACAAGCTAGGTTTCAATATTCCGTTGTGTCTCCTGTTTCATGTTTTACAAACCTCTGATGAATACAGCTGGCAAATGTGTTGCATCCTGGATATTATTTTCTTGCAAATCTTTCAGGTTTTATTTCTTACTTATCTTGAACCAAGCATTTCCAGGAGTTGCCCTTGTGAGATACACAGCTTTGTTGCATGGATTGACATTTCTTAGATCTTGTACTCAGAAGCTGGTCTTCTGTGGCATATTAGGGTTCAATTGAAAGCTTAGATTTAGCAAGTTCTTACAGCCGTGGAGTTTGTTAATCCAACTGGGATACTGACATTGTAGAGCACTTTCAAACCAAGACGTTTTCTCCAAATCCAACCAAGAGAGTTTACTCTGAGCCATGAAAAGACACATTTTATAGCATTCAATAGGAAAATGGGTTTTCTAAACTGCACAACTCACAATATACAAGTATACTGTTAATATAACATTTCAGTATATTTGGATTTCATACTTAAAATCATAAGTAGAGGGTGTGGAGATTGTAGATCATTTCCGGACCTGGTATCTTATCAGTTAATTACTTCATTACTGTTTTCAATACTATTAAAGGGGTTTTTCGAGATGTTAGTACTGATGACCTATCCTCGGGATAGGTCATCAGTATCTGATTGGTGGGGGTCCGACACCCGGGACCCCAATGATCAGCTGTTTGAGACGGTACTGGCGCCACTACCTACTCGCAGCTTGGCCGCTCCTAGGCCACGTGACCGATGAACGTGATATCACTAGCCTAGGAAAAGCTAAGAGAAGGCCGCAGCGCTCAAGGGAGCACCAGTGCCTTCTCAAACAGCTGATCAGCGGGGGTCCCGGGTGTCGGACCCCCACAATCAGATACTGTATTAAAATCCCTGAAAACCCCTTTAATGGAACATTATACAATATCCTGGTACCAATTTCGCAATGGGGCTTTTTTGATCATAACATTTTAGAATATCTTTTGGGAAATTTCAGTCCATTTTGGGAAAATTTGTCTCTCTCAGAACTGATTCAAAGTGGAATATCAGTGATTATTGCTGTTCTTTTTATTTTGTTTTTCCACCATTTTCCTGTATGTCAGGATTTTGCAACTTCTACTGCCGTTTTCCTCAGCATTAAAACATTAAATAAAGCTAATATTTTTAGGTAAGAAAAACGTGCACAAAGTGTAATTAAACTTCATTATAGTCCAACTACATGTAATAAAACACTACATTCTAAGCACTAAATTACAATATCTGCAATTCTGCATGTTGGTTTATGAGAAGTGATTTGTTATTGGAAATAAGGAAGCATAATTAATACAATAAATGTTCTAAATTACACTATAATCAACATGCATAAGATGTTTTATGTAATATTGATCATATGGAATTGCAAAACATTGTAACCCACTGGTAATCAATACCTTCTCCTTGTAAATTAATTACTTTAAAAATATAAAACAATGAAAATTAATAAAAATGTTAAGAAAGGAGGATGTGCACATTTGTCATATAAAAAAATGTTTTTCATTTGTATCTAAATACTTGCAGAAGTTTAAGTAGGAACATCTTGTTGGGTATTTTCTTCAAGTGCTTCTTTTAGTTATGTCTACTGTGGAACTGCAAGTTCAGAGCTTATTGAGCATTCCCTGTAAAGTATGCTGGTGTTATTCCTGAGCAATGGTAGACTCAAATAGCATAGGGTCCCATAGCAAAACATAGGGCCCCCAATGAAATTTCACTCTTTAAAAAAAAAAAATAATAATAATGCTTCTGCTTACTTTACTCAATGTCTATTTAAACAATGGTGAAATAAGTCCTTTAGAAATATGGCACTTATTGTGAACACCAGATATCTCAATATATTTATACCGTACAGCTGGAATAAATACATTGATACATTTCCCTCATATTATTCTAAATCTTCTGCTTTCCATCATGTAATATAGACTCAATGACAAAAAAAAAAAAAATTGAAAATGCACCAAGAAGGAGTTGTTCAATATTAGAGGAAAAGGATGACTTTGTTGAGGAAAACTGTACAATTTAAAGGATTTTCTAGGACCCTGTTGGACCCCCTCTAGCCTCAATATAAGATGAGATACGGTTGGGCATGAAGGTATATGGGATCAGTATGATATCCTGCGGCACATTTGCCCACAGATATTATAGCTGAGCCTGTAGATCCTGTATGTTCCTAGGCTGCAGAAGCTGGCATCCCAGCTGGTCCCATAAATCCTTGATTTTAGTTAATCTGGTAACTGGGCAGCCAAGGAAGTGTTGCAATCTGGCAGAGACCATTGCTTTGTGTAGGCAGACATAATCCTGCTGAAAAATGCCAATTGGAAGCCATGTTATGAGAGGCAACACATGTGGACGCAGGATGTTCTGCACATAACACTGAGCTGTCATTGCCCCCGTATCACTACTAGGGGTGACCTACTGTCATACTCAATGGCTCCCATATCATCACACCAGCAATTGGGGCAGTATGTCACTCTACAGCAAAGTTCTTTCCTTGAGGCCTCTACTCAAACAAAACTGTAATGTAAGGGTATTTTTAAATAACTGATTGGTTTTCCCCTTTAATTCTGGTTAATACCTTGTATAATAGTTTATATGTTTCCCTTGTAATGAAATGCGTTAGCGAGAGAAACCCATCCTCCAATTCTGCTGATAAGACCACATTCCTGAGTGACCTCAGAATAATGGAGGAGGGGCTAACAGGTTAAAACTCTGCTACCCACCTTGTCTCAGGAGACTCCACCAGGCCTCCATCTAGGTAAGATGTGAGTATTGCCCTATTTCTCTTGTACACCCTTGGCTGTCGGTCATGTGTTATAACAGGGGTAGACAACCATAGGTTATAGCATGATCGACGGAGTCTCCACCCCATTGGCTTGTGATGTTTATTTACTTTTTATTCTGTATGTGATTTCTTTGTTTTATCGTATATTTAATCACTTAGTAAATATAATTATTCACGTAGCCTGTGTAAGCTTATTTATTCGCAAATCTTTCGAATTCACTTAACGTTATAGAAACCATTAAGGAATCCCAAATACAACGTGGAAGTGTCTGGGATGGTGCAGGTAGAGTCAGGGGTGTGTAATGAAGGTGCCACCAGTGTCTGCATGGTGAGCAATGAAACTGTGGGAGCTGCATGTGCTGGTCAAGGGATCAAATACTGTTGTCTATTGGTGGTCTGTCTGGGTGGTCTGGAGCCCGTTCAATGTGTGTGCGTGCCCTTATATAACCACTGCTCTAAACACCTAATAGCTAGGTCAGAACAGACTAGATGACAAGCAATTAATCAAAATGACCATCCTACTTTTCTCAGTCCAATGATGCTCTCCCTCTCAAAGTCTTTCAACGGGGCAAAATGTCTTTGAATGTGTCATAAATGTGTCACAAGAGGTACACTACTGAAAAATAATCTTTTAGAGCCTTTTTGTAGCCGGGGAAGAATTTTTGCCCCCTCTTGTGCCAAGAACCTGTGTCTAATCAGAACACACCTGTAATCATTGTACATATCTGCATGAAACATAAGTGCATTCCCCATTTTGCAGCGATCTAGCATTTCTCTCTCGGTGTGTTATTTTTCTTTCAATAAATGTATTACAAAACTGGTTACCTGCAGCCACTACTGAAGGAGCTAAGTGCATAGGATTGTATATATTTATCATCTATCTCAATGGAAGCTACATATGTCTCTATGTATTAAGCTCTCCTAATAGTGGCTGCAGGAAAATGCCATTGTTTTATGATGAGTAGCTGAAGAAAAAGTTCAGCAGTGAGTTGCCCTTCCTCCATCTCACCACAAACCCTATAGTAATGGCATGGTCTGCATCAATTATTGTTTGCATGTGTCTTTTCAAGGCTGATACAGTTGTGCAACCTGTGACTTCTATGAGAAATGAAGTTAAAAAAGAGAGAACTTTTTGTAGTAGTGAAAAAAAATACTTCATGCGGGACTTTTCTCTCCTTTTTGACCAACTCTGTGACATATATGTGAATGAAAATTATTGGGCTAAATCAGTTTTTAAGAGTTACTAATTTTTGCAACAATAGGTTAATTCAATAACTTTTTTTTATTTCCTTTTATGCTTCACATTTATTGAAAACTAGCAGAAAGACCCGGCTTCGCCTGGGTATATTTCATCTATTTCATTTAATGTTTCTGTGTGTCGTTGCAGAGAGAAAGTCAATGCAGCTGACAGGAGGTGATTTTTACCTTCATTTTTTCAATCCCTATTGGCTGCGGAGTGGGAGGGGGTGTGGTTTAATGGGACACGGGGGGGGGGGGTTAAGTCCTTAATTTCAGGGTGGCCTGAATTATAGGTTAATGCCATGGTAATTTGAAGAAACACAATGGGTAGCAGTGGAAGAAAACATTGCTTTGCGCGGGTATATTTAATCTATTTCATTTAATGTTTCTGTGTGTCGTTGCAGAGAGAAAGTCATCCTCCCTCCCATCCCTGCAGCTGACAGATGTTGATTTTTACCTTCAATTGTTCAATCTCCATTGGCTGCGGAGTGGGAGGGGTCATGGCCTGACTGAGTCGGGGGCGTGACATTGAAAGACCTAGGGCAGGGTTTTAAGTCCTTCTTTTGATGGTGGCCAGAATTACAGGTCGATGCCATGGTAATTTATGAGGACACGCCATGGGTAACAGTGGAAGAAAACATTGCTTTGCACGGGTATATTTAATCTATTTCATTTAATGTTTCTGTATGTTGTTGCAGAAAGAAATCCAACCTCCCTCCCGCCCCTGCAGCTGACAGAAGTTGATTTTTACCTTCATTTTTTCAATCCCCGTTGGCTGCGGAGTGGGAGGGGGCGTGGCCTGACAGAGTCGGAGCGTGGTTTCGCGAGATCTGGGGCGGGGGTCAGAGTGGCATGAATTACAGGTCGATGACATGGTAATTTATGGGGACCCGCAATGGGTAGCAGTGGAAAAAAACATCTTGAATTAGTACTGAATGGTCGTAGTCTAAAATTAGTCAATTTCATCTACCATTTTTGTGTGTCATTGCAGAGAGAAATTCACCCTCCCACCCCTGCAGCTTATTTTTTTCAATCCCCGTTGCCTGCGGAGTGGGAGGGGGCATGGCCTGGCAGAGTTGGGGGTGTGGATTATCAAGATGCTTCGAACGGTTGTAGTCTGAAATTAGTCTATTTCATCTAAAATTTTGTGTGTCATTGCAGAGAGAAATTCACCCTCCCACCCCTGCAGCTGACAGAAGTTTATTTTTCCCTTCATTTTTTCAATCCCTGTTGGCTGCGGAGTAGGAGGGGGCGTGACCTGACACAGTTGGGGGCGTGGCTTAACAAAGCGCTTCGCATAGGTGATTTAATCTATTTCATTTAATGTTTCTGTGTGTCGTTGCAGAATGGCTGCAGAGTGAGAGGGGGCGTGGTCTGACAGAGTTGGGGGCGTGACTTAGCAAGATGATTCGAACAGTTGTAGTCTATAATTAGTCTATTTTATCTAAAATTTTTGTGTGTCGTTGCAGAGAGAAATTCACCCTCCCACCCCTGCAGCAAACAGAAGTTTATTTTTACCTTTATTTTTTCAATCCCCATTGGCTGCGGAGTGGGAGGGGGCGTAACCTGACAGAGTCGGGGGCGTGGATTAGCAAGACGCTTCACATGGGTGTATTTAATCTATTTCATTTAATGTTTCTGTGTGTCGTTGCAGAAAGAAAGTCAACCTCCCACAAATCCCTGCAGCTGACAGAAGTTGATTTTTACCTTTATTTTTTCAATCCCTGTTGGCTGCGGAGTGGGAGGGGGCGTGGCCTTACAGAGTCGGGACGTGGCTTAGCAAAGCGCTTCGCATAGGTGCATTTAATCTATTTCATTTAATGTTTCTGTGTGTCGTTGCAGAATGGCTGTGGAGTGAAAGGGGGCGTGGCCTGACAGAGACGGGGCGTGGCTTAGCAAAAGGCTTCAAACGGTTGTAGTCTATAATTAGTCTATTTCATCTAAAATTTTTGTGTGTCGTTGCAGAGAGAAATTCACCCTCCCACCCCTGCAGCAAACAGAAGTTTATTTTTACCTTCATTTTTTCAATTCCCGTTGGCTGCGGAGTGGGAGGGGGCGTGACCTGACAGAGACGGGGGCGTGGATTAGCAAGACGCTTCGCATGGGTGGATTTAATCTATTTTATTTAATGTTTGTGTGTGTTGTTGCAGAAAGAAAGTCAACCTCCCACCCATCCCTGCAGCTGACAGAAGTTGATTTTTACCTTTATTTTTTCAATCTCTGTTGGCTGCGGAGTGAAAGGGGGTGTGGCCTGACAGAGTTGGGGGTGTGGCTTAGTGAGACCTGGGGCGGGGGTTTTAAGTACTTCTTTTAGGGTGGCCTGAATTAAAAGTCCATACCATGCTTATTTATGAGCCCACGCAATAGGCAGCAGTGGAGGAAAACATCTTTTATTACTACTGAACTGTAGTAATAGAAAAAAACATAAGTTATATTTATGGTAACCGGAATACCTTTAACAGTGTCAGTAAATAGAAATGGATGAGATCCTCAGCTGCTGATAATTACCTGGTTGTTATGGAAACCTGCCCTCCCTGTGTGGCTTTGCAGAGAATGGCAGTTGGAGTTTAAAACCAAAGCTCCCAGTTGTAATGTTGGCTAATGGAGATCATATTTTGGGAATATCTCGGGAACGGTACGTCCTAGAGAGATGAGACCTGGTCTAACACCTCACCGGACACCTGATGTACCTGTGTGCCGAATTTGGTGAAAATCGGTCCAGTAGTTTGGTCGCGCATAGAGAACAGACAGACAGACAGACAGAAATTCATTTTTATATTATTAAGAGATTAAACTTGTTCAAATATTTTTTTAATCTTTGAAATGTGCTTTTCAGAATAAAATAACATTAGCTCAATTTTAATTAACTAAACACACAACAAGTGTGAATGCCCAGCTGATAATCTAAAAAAAAAATCTGGTTATTTACCCATGAGGTTTTTGGTTCTATCAAGGAAGCTTGCTGACATGTCATGCATCATTTCAAAAAGACATATATAGCCTGGAAACTGCTTTAAGGCAGCTGCGAGCAAGTGTCACTTTGAGTTAAATGCATTATTAAACTGTTGGGAAATTTCACATCATGGGTCATTTATCTATGCTAAATTAGGTCAAAAGCCTCTACACTTGCCTAGATAAATGAATAGGGAGTGCAGGTTTTCTCTTGGGATAGCATTCATTGACAGGTTAGCACTATGTATTTCTTCGTGTTTTGTCGATGGCAGATAAAAATGTGCATAATAAACAATGATGACCAAAGGAAGGAGCCGTCTCTAAAAATCGAATACATTGAAACATTCATGTGAAAGGCTTAAAACCAGTCAACTGGCTTTGTAGGAAATGCCAGGTTTTTCAGTGAAAGGCAAAATTACCCCTTAAGCTTTGTTTGCTACATTTTGTCGTGCTGTTTTTGCCTGGCTGTGCTTGTAATTGTAACACTGCTCATTAAACACATGCAAGAGAATCTTACGAAAATCTTCAATGAAAGAATGACTAAATAAAAAAAAATAAATCCTGATGCTGTATAAGAAAAGATTGTTCCAATTGCCTAAGAAAAATCATTTTCATTTCTTAGGCAGCTGTGGGCTGTATGTAAGGGGGTGATGCTGCACCTTTAACCCCTTCTCTTCATCCAGCATACATGTATGGCGTAAGTCAGATTTTAACCCCTCAAGGACTGGGCCTACTTTCATTTTCAAATTTTTTATTTTTCCTCCCCACGTTCAAAGCACCACAACTTTTTTATTTTTATGTTCACATAGCCATATGAGGGCTTATTTTTTGCATGACATGTTGAATTTTTTAAAGGTACTTAAAGGCATTTAATTTACCATGTCTTGTATTGGAAAATTCCACCAAGGTTTTTTGGGTTTTGACATCATTCCGTTCACTGTGCACTAAAAATGACATTTTTAGTCTGCAGCTCAATATAATTACAGCAGTATCAACTTTGTATAGTTTTTATATTGTTTTATTACTTAAAAAAAACAACTAAAATCCTTTAAAAAAAATCTAAATTTTCTTTGCATCACAATTTTCTGACAGCAATAACTTTTGAGGACTTGTTTTTTTCCAGAACAAACTAGTTTTTACTAGTACCATCTTTGTGGTATAAACGACTTTTTAATGGCTGTTACTCAATTCTTTAGAAGGACAAGGTCACTAGAAAATGGCGAATTGTGTTTTTCATTTTTTTCAATTATAGCGTTCACTGCACAGGAAAATTTTTAAAATATTTTAATAGTTAATACTATACCTAATATGTTTATTTTTATTGATTGTATATATTTATATGTAAAAATGGGAAGGGATTTAAACTTTTAATATTTAAGTTTTTAACTTTTTTTTACTTAGTAAATAGTCCCCTTAGAGGGCTAGTGCATGGGATTTTTGATTCATTGTCCTATTCACAATAATAGAGATCTATTCAGGTGAATAGGATTTTGACGGGCTGCCTGCTGAGCTGTGCCTCATGGAGGTTACCATGACAGCCCTGGGAAGCTGCAGCAGGCCCCAGGCTATCATGGTAACTGTTCAGAGCCTCGTAATTTCATTGCATGTATATAAATTTTGCATTAAAGGTTTAAAGATGGTGCTAGCTTACTTAGGATTGGAGCAGGTGCCATAGCTTCTGGGAGACTACTGTTTTACACAGCATACACCTGGAGGTAGAGTCCGTACTCGGCAACATGACAATCACAGACTTTTAACTTTTAAGGTGCCATGTTGAATTGCGACAGCGCCGATATCAAGGGAGCCATTCAGTTGTTGAAGGCTCTGAGACCTGTCATAGCAAAGTACCTATCAAGTTCTGCCTTTGGTGAGGCTCTGTAGGAATATAGTGAATCTCCCAAAGGCTGCAATGCTAAATCATTGCAGTCTATGGGGGAAGTGGTTGAAAGATTGCATGTTAAAACCCCCTAGGAGGACTTAAAGTAAATGTAAAATAAAAGTGAAAAATGCTTTTAAAACTGTAACTTAACTTAAAACTGGCCAAACTATTAAAATATAAAATATTAAAATAGTATTTATCCTGACAGTGAACAGTGTAATGGGAAAAAAAGCAGAATTTCTGATTCACCTAGTTTTTTTGTCATTTTACCTCCTGAAAAAATTGAATAAAAAGTCATAAATAATTCATAAATGAAAAATAAAGATTACCACAAAAGAAATGAGTGCTCAAACAGCTCTATAGACATAAATAGATAAAAAAAAGTTAAGGGGTCAGAGTATGTTGATGCACCTTTCCTGAACCTGCCTCTTGCTTTTGCTGCTCTTTCTCATAGCCAAGCAATGATAGCGCCCAGTTCTACTCCATTTGTCAGTGACAATAAGCTTTGTGAGGACAGTCAGCAGTTAAAGGCCAGCCCAGACTTGGAGGCGTGGTTGGCTGTAGACTTCTTTAGGCGTGCAACTACCGATGATGATAGTTGAGTGGGAGCACATAATGAGAGAGGTCAGGGAAATGCACAAAAGGCAGGTGTGGGTGACACAAGTGATGAGCAAACATGTAGATGATATAGCCGATTACACGTGGGAGACAGATGAAGAGGAGGCGTTATCATCATCAAGGGGGAGAGAGTGGCAGCATTCCCATGAGACAGCATGGTAGCAGAAGTGGGAGATCTGGAGCTAAACATGGGAGGGGTTCACCGTCTGCTACTCATGAGACTGTGAGGAACACACTAGCAATGCAGGGTTCATAAATGCAGCGGCAGGCAGGCATCAAGCAGTGATGGAAAGAAAATGCCATACTCAGCAGTCTGAGAATTTTTCACCAAGTCACTGGTGGATGGTAGGATGTGTGCCAATGGCATGGTAGGATGTGTGGCAATGTAGGATGTGTGCCAATGGCATGGTAGGATGGTTTGCCAATGGCATGCTTTACTGCCTGGACAGTAGTGTGGCATCAGAGCGAGTGTTCCGTTCTGTAGAAAGCATAGTTACCTCTAAGAGAATTCACCTTTTCTCCCAAAATGTTGAAAACACTAACCTTTATAAACCTGAATCAGGCGTGGATCAACCAGGATTTCAAGGACTGGTGCCTAATGCAGCAGAATAGATCATTCTGCCACTAATGATCATATTGTAGTGTGCTGTCACACGGTCAGTATTTGAACAGAACTTGTAAGCCAAAAGCAGGAGTGGGTCCGAAACACAGATGCAAATAATTTAATTACATTTTATCTCTGTTTTAGACTTACTAATTTTTGTTGGCTTACAAATACTGATCAAATACTGATGCAAAAGACTGACAAAATACTAACCGTCTGAACAAGGTTTTATTAATGTTCCAAATACAGGATTAGTTTTGTTTTTAGTTTTCTTTTCTGATGGATCAGTAGAATGGAAAAACACCACATTACTGGCACTGCTGATGCCACCACCGTTTCCACTCTGTCATGGGGCCACTACTGCTACTGTCACTGTCCCCACTCTGTCATGGGGCCACTACTGTCACTGCCACCTTCCTCACTCTGTCATGAGGCCACAACTGCCACTGCTGCTGCTTCCACCCTTCCCACTTTGCTGAAGGGTGCTGTGTGCTTTTCTTTTTGTTTAACAGAAGGGATTAGCTAGGAATCTTGGCACACACTGTTACTGCTACTGCTGTGGACAACTTGAATCTTGGTGCACTGCTCAGTTAAGCCCACCTGACCTGACAATTTAATGACCTGTAATACTGATGCACAGTAATTTGACAGCTAATAGAAAGGATGAGTCGGTGTTCTAGAACGTAATGCATGTGTCAATACACCCCCTCTGCAGTCTCCCAGCAATCTCCCTACAGTCTCCCTTCCATTCGTCCTGAAGTTTATGTTACAAGCCTTCACACTGAGATTGGGCCATCAAGTTGGATGGATATGATTAGGCAGAGGGGCCTGGATATACCAGATTTATTGCAATTTTTGACAAATTAATTCAGAATAAATGAATTTGTTGACAAAGTTCAATGAATTGTCCAAATTTTTCAAAATTTTGCTCATCTCTTGTTATTACCTTATAGTAGATGTGAGAGAATCCAGGAGATTAAATATTATGTAGTATAAAGGTCCTTAATTAATCATTGGTCTGTTACTTCTATCAAGTACAAACATCTTTAATTTGTCCTCTGATTTACTTTGTGATACATTGTTGCAATATCTCCTTCAGCATATGTATCTATTGATTGCTTGAAAATCATTTTAGAATACTGTACGCATAATAAGATTGTGCTTTCTGCAAACATGTTGTGAATTTTTTTTTTTAAGATTGTTCTAAATAACTAGTCTGCAAAAGCATTTTTGTGTGTGTGTTTTGTTTCCCTTCTTGGAAAAAAGGCTCAAGGACACCTGCAAAATAATTTGCCTACTTAGAATTAGCATTGTCATTTTTTTATTTCTACAAAATCCAAAACACACAGTGAGATAATTGGTTACAAAGATATTACCCATAGTAACAGGCACAACAAAAGAAAGCTGCATTTTCTGTCAAGACTCTATTCACATCTCGTTTGAATTTGAATATCCAAACCTCTGATAGAAATTATGTAACATATCCTTCTGTATAGGCATACATTGAGATTTGCATTGTACACAGTAAAAGTAAAGCAGGCAGTAGACATTTTTATACTTAATACTAAGGGTATGATTTGGTGTTAACATCTTAAAACATTCAGATTCAGACAAGAGAGTCTAATTCTTTCTCATTATGAAGAGTCCATGGTACACCAAGTAGGAGTGCACAGTATTGTAGGCCAGGCAATGCTCCTACTATGCCAAGTATGTGTGTGCAGTATTGTAGGAAAGGTAATGTGTCTGGTATGCTGAGTACATGTGCACTGTATTGTAGACCAGGTGATGCCCTTCTGTGTTTCTGGGAAAGATATTCAAATTAGCCTTCCTAAACCTGATGCCGGTAGATATTAAACAGGATAATTTTCATATATTTTACACAGAAATCCGGGGGAGCTCTGTCTCCAATGCAATAGTCATCACGTGTATCGTTTGGTCTCCATAATAGAAATAGTACTCACCTAGAGGTTCCCCTTGCAACTAGAAATGTTGTTTTCATCTGCTTTGCTCTGATTAAGGCCTCTTTCACACCAGCGCCAACACGGATCCATGCTGCTGCATGGACACGTGTAGGGCCGGAGCTACTCACAGACACATAAACAGACACTTACCTGTTCCAGCAGCTCCGGACCTGACCAGCGATGAGGAGGACGGCTCGCACAAGGGTAAGTTTACCCACAGCGCCACCTGCAGGAGGGAGGGGAAATTTCAGGGAGACGGATCCGTCATGAACTCCATTGAAAGTCAATGGAGGACAGATCCGTTTACCATTGTGTTACACCAAACGTCTCTCCCTGCAATTTCCCCTCCCTCCAGCAGATCCGTCTTGGTGTGGATGCCCAGACCGGAGAGCAAACCGCAGCATGTTGCGGGTTGCTCTCCGGTCTGGAGACGGAACGGAATGCTTCTAGGAGCATTCCGTTGTCTTCAGTTCAGTTTTGTCCCCATTGACAATGAATGGGGACAAAACTGAAGTGTTTTATTCCGGTATTGAGCCCCTATGATGGAGCTCAATACTGGATATTAAAACACAAGTGTGAAAGTAGCCTAAGGCCTTTTGTCTAGAAATAGCTAATTGCAGATGTGAGGCTGGCTTAACTATTTTTCTAGCTTTAGGAAAGCTAATTTGAATATGTTTGCCAGCAACTCAGAGGGGCATTGCCTGGCCTACAATACTTTGCACATTTACTTGGCTACCCTGCATACTAGGGTCATCATCTGCCCTACAATACTGTTCATATATACTTGGTGTACCGTGGGCTCTTCGTAATGAAAAACCATATATATTGTTGAGAAACACACATTTGTATACTAGGTTCTCTCTCTCTCTCTCATCCATAGGGTTCTATGTTGCCCATAGTATAAATAGTGCCTAAAAGCAGGATATTACCCAGTATGAAATATGTCCTGTCCTGTCGATGGTAGCAGTCTAGCTTTTACTCATCATATGAAAGTTATGAATACTTTCCATCTGTTTATCTGATTTTTTTCAAATCTCTGCAACTTTGTTTCTCACCGAGATGTCATCACGTATTAACAAAGAACAGAGAATATAATTGTAACATAAAATCAGTGGAATAAATTATGCAACTCGAGCGAGCCCCATCCGTTCTTATTTACTACCAGTTCCTATGTAACAAAATAAGCAAACAATTTGAATAATTTTGTATTCACCTGTATAATTACATTCTTTATTTTTATGGCATAAACACACTTATTATTAATGATTTTAATTATAGCAATTCAGTGTTCTTCATCTTGGATTTGCATTTCCCATTTCAATACATTTAATCTGAACTAGTTTGTAGTCAAAAATATATTTAAAACCTCCATTACAAAACCAGCATGGAACATAAAGTATAAAAAGCAATACCGGGAACAAAACCCTCTTAATCTATCATAATGCGCAATATAATCTTTGCAAAGTTAAAAGATTTCAGTCAGTCACTGAATATACGACAACATTTTATAAATCGATACATTGTTATAATAAAGCCACCAGAAGAAATATTCATATTTTAATCTAGGCTAATACATGCAAAGTTCTTGCATTCATTCTCTGGAGAAAAGTAATTCCTGTAGTTAGTTATAAAAGTACACCCAGACCAGCAGCTATTGCAAGCTCCTAAGTTCATAGTTTCTGAATATATATATACAGTACAGACCAAAAGTTTGGACACACCTTCTCATTCAAAGAGTTTTCTGTATTTTCATGACTATGAAAATTGTAGATTCACACTGAAGGCATCAAAACTATGAATTAACACATGTGGAATTATATACTTAACAAAAAAGTGTGAAACAACTGAAAATATGTCTTATATTCTAGGTTCTTCAAAGTAGCCACCTTTTGCTTTGATTACTGCTTTGCACCCTCTTGGCATTCTCTTGATGAGCTTCAAGAGGTAGTCACCTGAAATGGTATTCCAACAGTCTTGAAGAAGTTCCCAGAGATGCTTAGCACTTGTTGGCCCTTTTGCCTTCACTCTGCGGTCCAGCTCACCCCTAACCATCTCGAATGGTTTGGGCAAACAAGGGTCCAAAAATTATGCCTTGACAGGGTCGGAATGCCTGCCCATAGACATGTATTAGGATGGAGCTAAACGGAATGCCTCTTAAAAGTTTCCATTTTGCATTCCGTCCTAAAATTCTGTTATATTCCATTATAACTCTGTTATAACGGAGCCGTATAACAGAATTTATCACGTGAATTCCAACCCACCCTTATTGTCAAGAGAAAAAGTGCCTTGTTATAAAAGAGCCTAGAAAAATTCTCCCTTTTAATTGTGGAAAGGATACAGTTACAGATATAGTGGCATTCAACCACAATACTAGCGGCAGAAGAAGAAGCGTAGCATCTATGTCTATGGGTAGTCGTAGCAATAGTTGTAATGATGGTGGCAGATGCTTTGCATTAATGGAGCTGGCAGTAGGGGATTAGCAGCAAGGAGGAGAAGCAGCCATGTGGTACATGTTGACAGAAAAGCAACAACATGATGGAAGCAGCAGCAACCTTATGGAAGATGATGGTTGGAAGGTTGCAGCAGTGACATGATGGTGGTGGTGACATTCAGGAGATGGCGGCATCAGGAGCAGTACAAAACGTGATGGTAGGCAAGTTGCCGCAGTGGCATTACACAGGTGGCAGCACCAGCCATACAGAACGTGAGGTCAGTGTCACTCTTGCTGTCATTGTGTTAAAGAGCTTAAAAAGGGAAGGGGGAGAAAGAAAGAGCAAAAATAAAAAAAATGAAAAAAGGGAGAAAAATATGGGTCATGGGAGACCTCAATGTACTATACCAACTTTCAGGTCAATTGGAATACTTTTGATTCAAGTAGAATTGACTCAGACACTTTTTTAGGCCTAGATTGAGGGGGAAAAAGTTGCAGATTGTGGTGCAAATAACCTAGTACAAGCATGTTTCTGGATAGTAAATGATCCCATAGTTTCATAGCCAATTACGCCAACAAACTTTCCGTAGCGTTCATTTTAATCCCCTTTCACAGTTTATTTAATTAAATACCAGTGTTTTAATTATATGTATAATATACATTTGTATGAAAAATTGTATCTCAGACAAGACCTCGCCTTAAAGGATCCCCTACCCCATCTTAAGCTGTTGTGTATGCACTTACGGCTTTAACAGAAGATCATTAATTGTGATTGGTTGTAGGGGATGAATATACAATGCTAGAGTGATGGATAACATGGGGGAGCTTAGATCATTTTGAACAATGTTCCTGAAGGGTTTAGTCTCAGAAAATTACTGCAAAAATAACAGGGTATATCTGAGATTTAAAGAAAAATAGAGTTGAATTTATCCCTTGGCTGTGTCTAGTATTGCATCTCAGCCCATTTCATTTAAATGGGACTGAACTGCAGTACCAGACGTAGCCCATGACAGGATTGGTGCTTTTCTGGGGGAAAAATAGCCTTTTTCTAATATTACATAACACATTTCATTATGAACAAATACAGATTATTTGTGAATATTTTATGTATTTTTTTTGCAAAAATTGGATGGATACGTTTCACGATATACTTTTGGATGTCACTTCATGAATTCTGTTTCCTGTCCTAACTCTTTAACATCAAAGTCTTGCTTGACGTTCTCAGTGAGACCATCTTTCCAACCAGAAATAGACTCCATTAGAGTTCCAACCATTACACTAATTGATGCAATGCTTTTCTGAGGATATATTTAAGTAGACCTATCAATAAAACAATAGAGCTGTCATACTGTAATCTCAATTTTACACCTGCTATTAAAATAAGGTCTTCAAATGACGTATTCCCCTCACACTAGAATTAAACTGACAATGGATTACTTGTTAGGAGAACTAAGGTTAATGTCTGGACCACAGCCAGTGAACCCCAATACTGCAACCGATCTTCCAAAACCAGGGGTAGTAAGAAGCTAAGGCTACTCCTAGGTTCTTCACCAGAGCTGGCTATAAGGCAGGATGTACTTTGTTGCTATGTACCTAGGATACGTCTGTGGAGTTGATAACAGAAAACTGGTGTGGACATACTAGTGGCAGAAACTGACAATGAAGAAAAGAATTACCAGAAAGGTCAGCAAGCAGGGTCAAAACCAGGAAAGACAAACCCGGTCAGTGCAGCACATCAGAGGTTAATCCAGCGGCAGGTCAAGGTCAGTTACCAGGAGAGTCAATCAGTAACCAGCAGTATTAAATCCCCCACCTAGCTACGGGATTGGACACAGAATCAGATTTGCTTGTTTTCCAGTCACACTGACAAGTCAACAAGTCAGGATTTGGTTGGTCAGCATTGCAACCCTCCCAGCACAGTGGTGAGAGACATTATCTCTCTGTATAGGAGGTCTTACCCTTTGTCACATTCCGCAGGACCAGGGCAGACCTCTGGACTGTCTTGCAGGTTGAGCAATAGTGGTAGAACTACCACAGAACCAAGTGCACCTGCAGACCTGAGTCAAAACCCCAGAGGTCGAAGAGCCAGTGAGCCCCATTCTTCACAGAGCCCCTGGTGGTGGGGATAAACTTTACCGAGGGCTCACTGGTCGCACCTCCAGGAAAGTCCAGGTACACTTGGCTGCTGCTAGCAGAGAACCACAGGACTGGAACCGAACCAAACACAGGACATGGATCAGGCGACAAGACAAACGGGAACCAGCGCACAAGCACATGCCTGGACCCCATGCATGGTGGTCACAGGCAGAGCTGCACACAGACTAGAGATCCTCCCACCGGAGAACCCAGGAGCCCTCTCACGAAGGGAGGATATACACAAAAACAGAAGCACTAAGGCACTGCAGTCAAGACATGGAACAGATAGGATCAGAAGCAGTAGGCACTGCCAAGCTATCAGACGCAGTTACAGCACTGCTAGGCTAAACATGGAACTGAGTGGACCCAGACACAGAACAGGTACAGAAGATGAGACAAGGCTATAACATCATCAATGCATTACCAGGCAATACCACACAGAAGGGCAGATGGCAAAACTCCCTGGGTCAGCAGCAAGGGGCTACACCCAGCAAGACAAAAGAAAGAGTGACCACAAGCGTCACAGTTCACATATAGAACTAGCAGCAAGGGCACAATCTTTTTGTATTACTGCTAAAATGGCAGAGGGAGGGAGGCTCCTGATGCAGCAAGTTGTCTTACAGCCACATACTGAAGAGTGAGGTGAAGGATGGGTATATGATAGTAACTGTCAATCTTTGGTTTTTAGTGAATTGGAGGTGATTCTTAGCAAATGGGCGGGGTTTAACAATCTTTTTGTACTACTGCTGAAAGGGCAGAGGGGGGAGGCTCCTGCTGCAGCAAGTAGTCTTACAGCCACTTACAGGACAGTGAGGAGAAGGAGAGGTATATGATAATAACTGTTAATCTTGGTACAACCTATTCAGTTACTGTGTAATAAAGGTTCTCAGTACTTTTTTGCTTGACAAGGCCGAACTCCTGGGACACATAGAGAAGATTTCTTAATGTTGCTCAGTTTGAATTGTAATATGAGAGAAAATAGGATTAAACGATAAGAGACTGATAGAAGAAGTGCTAGGATTTTTTTAAACATTTGTTTGTGTTTAGTGTTCCTTTAATGTAACTCATTAAATGGGTTATCAGTAATGTTCAAAAAGTCCTTCCTCCTGAGAAAATCCATCAGCAACGATCACAGTGCACATATGAAGCAACACATGAAAAATTCACATTTGTTTGTACTTGCTTCTAATATGGCAAACACTATCGTAACTTTTCCCTTTAACTGCAGTAAAAGCAGAGTTGCAAGTTAGAATGAGCCCAGGCATGCTAGTAACGCACAGGTTAGGGTGCATTCACATCACCGTTTAGCTTTCCGTTCTTCTGTTCCATCAGAAGAAGAGAGAGAAAAAAAAAAAAACTGGATCCAGTTAAAAAACGTATCCTGTTGCATCCGTTTGAGCCATTTACATCTGAGATCCGTTTTTTTAGATGGAAACAAAAGTACTGCATGCAGGACTATTTTCCCTGTTTATGAAATGGCTCAAACGGATGACAACTGATGCAACAGGATCCGTTTTTTTACTGGATCCTCTAGAAAAAACGGATCAGTTTCAATCATATGCAAACTAATGCAACAGGATCTGTTTTTTTTTAACTGGATCCTTTTTTTTTTTCTCTCTCTTCTTCTGACGGGTCAGAAGAACGGAAAGCTAAACGGTGATGTGAATGCACCCTGAGCCTGTCACATCTAACACTATTTCCTACCTGTTTTGTGCCAACCTTGGCTTCCGTATAATCAGGGGGTGTTTGGTTCCACATGCATACTGGGTCCCTTCTGACTTTTGCCATTTATGGTGCTTCAAAGGCCTCCACTAATACAGGGATGCAGGTATCAAGCATGCATGCCGAGTCCACTCGGTTTTATAGTTACAGTAATTAAAATCAGCCTATGGGGCAGACGGGGTTAGTCAGGAGTGCATGACCAAATGGAGTAGCCTGATTATACGGAAGCCAAGGTTGGCACATAACAGGTAGGAACTAGTGTTAGGTTCCCGTTCTACAGAGATCACCTTGACGATTTGGTGGACGGGCCCAGATAATTTTGTACAAAATATATTTGCCAAGAATCTCTAATTTACCAAACAAGCATAGCATTAGCTCCAGAATACTTCATATCTCTATGGCATTTTGTGCTTTATCTAATATTCAATTTGCTGAACTGTTCATAGTAACAGTAATTTTGACCAAGGGTGCTCAAACATTTGCAACCCAAATATGTAGTTTTAGGCAGATGTGGAATTTTTTACAGAGCTGATCGAACAGAGCATAGGGCAGGAGCTCACATACCACACTGTTCTACTGCCTGTTCACACTCTGCTAAGACCCCTAAATATCTTATATTTCACAAAGACGCCATCCAGATTCATGTACAGTATGGCAGGCTTGAGGAAGAGCAGTGCTGGTACGGGCAGAGCAGCAACATACAGCATTCAGCGTGGCCATAGTACAATCCATACTCCCAAGCACCACTATGTGTGATAGGCAACTGTTTCACTAGGAAAGTAAAAAATAAAAAAAAGTAAAAGTGTATTAGAAATAAAATTTACTGTAAATTTTTAATAGGTTTTAATAAAGTTTTGTTCTCGGTTGAGGTACACTTTAAGTGTCACAGGGAGCTGTGCGTCCTCGTCTCCATGACAACAGGGGCGGGGAGGACCCGCCGCGCGTTCAGTCTCTGTGCGGCCGGCATCCTCCCCATCTCCTTGACGACAGGCAGGAGGAGCTTCAGCTATGAATCTGTGTGCTATAGGTCACGTGATGCTAGCCACGTCATGTGACCTACCTCTGAGTACTGGCAAGGAAGCCAGCAATTCCTGTTTCACTTTTGAAGTTAGGTCATGTGACGCTGCCTTGTCACATGACCTACTTGGAGCCCTATTTAAACAGGCAGCCTGACAGCCATAGGTTGCCTGAGATTGGTCTATACCTCCAGTGCTAGTGCTTGCTTATCCTCATTGTGACTACTGTGTTTTGGACTTCGGCTGTGTATTTTTGACCTTGCTTTTGCTCTCTCCCCTGGTTTTGACGTGACTTCCTGGTATGACTTTTGACTTGCTGACCCTCCGATATTGTGTTTGTGTTCTGTCTTTGTTTGTTGTATTTTCCTGTTGTTCCCCTTCCCTTTACATCCCAGCACTTATTCAGGCTAGGGATTGTCGCCCAGTTATGCGCCCTTAGATAGGACGGGCCGTATAAGTAACAGGGACAGAGGTTGGGGCTCAAGTTAGGGCTCACTACTCCCCGTATCGTGACATTAATGACTATTCATTATAACAAGTACCCTGTAATACCACATTTCTCCAGCAGTGGCCGCCAACAGTTTCACCCAGTGACAATTCCTGACCACCATGATCACCACGATCAGCTACCATACCCACCGAGATCAGGTTATTTTGCCAGAGGGTCCTCAAATAGACAAGGAGTTGTGCACAGATCCAACTTTATGATATGTTACTTATTCTAAGCTATATTTATAGCGATTCCATAATACACTTCCTTGTATTACATTTGCTTATTTAATAAACAGGAGTGATACAGTAAAGACTAGGGTTACATAGAGACTCTTTGCAGTGCTACTGATCGTTTTTAACTATTGTCTACAGTCCAAAGGAACATATTGATTTATGCAATCTTATGTTCTGCAGCTGGTACTTAATAGTTAAAAAATATATATATTTGTAGTGCTACAAAAAGCCGCCAAACCAAGATCTTTTGGTATGTCTAAATGATTTTATTACATAAACAGAGCCGGAATTCATTTTTCTTCTCAGCAGGCTATATCTAACAGCACTCAGCTCACCCATCTAATGCCACATTACATTGTATTGTTACATGATTTGCAATCTACATTTCAAATGACAGAAATGCAAATTCAACTAAGAGTACAAAAAAAAAAGAAAAAAAAAAAGCTAAATGACATATTTTTTCCAGGTAAGCAGCTAATAACATTTGTAGTGAGGAAATTACAAAACTCCACTGGCAGTGACCTGAGGCCACTTATTTATATTGATCACAGACTATCATAAGTCAAAATCATTCCGATATTTTATAAGGTATAACAGGGTCATATAATGTAATTATTAATATTTTGTAATACTGCAATGAAAATGACAGGCCTGCTATTCATTTACATAGCAGTACAATATACGTTTCACCCTTGAAGTCCATCTGTAGAGTTTGAGCTGCCATTTATGGAAGCCTGTTTTATGTCTATGAGACAGACTGTCCTAACACAGCCTGTGCTGCTGACAGGAGGGCTGTGCCAAATCACATTTCTCAGGATCCTGATTTCTTTTGCTATTGCAATTATTTCTCTTTATAAAGGAAGATAGTTGGATAGTAGAATCAGATTATGGAATTGTTATATACAGTCTCATAGCTATATACTGTTTAAAGGACATTTCCATCTTATAATGTTATAACATTATTAGGATAGAGCATTAATATTATGATCAGTATGGGTCTGTAGCAGGGTGTAGGAATGGTAGTGCCCACTCTAGTGTACTCCAATGTCACAGTAGTTATCTGATAGAAACCAGTTGTGATGCCACTGTTGTTATCTGTTGGAAACCAGTTGTGATGTCACTGTAGCTATCTGATGAAAACCATTTGTGATGTCACTGTAGCTATCTGATGGAAACCGGTTGTGATGTCACTGTAGCTATCTGGTGAAAACCAGTTGTGATGTAACTGTAGCTATCAGATGGAAACCAGTTGTGATGTCACTGTAGCTATCTGGTGGAAACCATTGGTGATGTCATTGTAGTTATGTAATAAAAAACAGTTGTAATGTCACTGTAACTATCTGATGGAAACCATTGGTGATGTCACTGTAGCTATTTGATAGAAACCACTTGTGATGTCACTGTAGCTATTTGATAGAAACCACTTGTGATGTCACTGTAGCTATCTGATAGAAACCAGTTGTGATGTCACTGTAGCTATCTGATAGAAACCAGTTGTGTTTGTGATGTCACTGTAGTTATCTGGTGGAAACCCATTGTGATGTCACTGTAGTAATATGTAGAGATGAGCGAATTATCAAAAATTTGCTTCTGTGAATAATCGACGAATTTATGACAAGATTTGTTCTTAATATGAATTTTTTCGGTCGAATTTGCATTAAAAAATAATAGTTGTTTTGCAAACATTACTGCACAAATTACGAACATGCAGTCTAAGCGTTGTTAAAAGTACTATACTGAACTTCTGTAATCCACCTTGGTTAGACAAATTTGCAGCATGACGCCGCTTCAGATGGTTCTACAGAGCAATGGTCCCTACATTTGAGGCTTTCTCACGGCTCAATTTCTGCTTACAGAAATTGCCCATGGCCGTGCTGATGTACCCCGGCAGAGTGGAGAAATACTTCCACATACCTGACGTTCGGCCTCCAGAGGTGGCCAAGCTTGTAGCCCTTTCACGCTTGGACCCTGATGCCAGACCCACCCTATTTGGAGTCTCACTAGTTTCCAAGGCCTGGGCCTACCTCGCCTCTGCCCTCTGTTGCTGCCACTACCACCGCCCTCCTCCTCGGAGATCAAATCCTCCTCACCACTCCGATCTGGCTCCCAGGTCCTCCTGTCTACCACACAGTCATCATCGGCTGTTCCCCACCAACCTCCGCTTCCGGGCAGTCCAAACACCGACTTCTCTCTTAAAAATCATCAGGGATGCTTTCCTCAATATCTGCCTGATTGTTCGGTGGGGTTCAGTGGCCTTTTATTTGATAAAACACAGAAGACATACCACTAGGAGGGGGCACTGAAGGCAGAGAGGGGGCAGAGAATGATGAGCTTTGCTGGAGCGGAATGGTGGAGCAGGACCCCTGGCTACATAATACAGTATCAGCAGAAGAAAACATGTCATCCGGCTGTGACTGAGATGAGTGAGCCATCCACTCCACTACCTCATCCACTTTCTCCTCTACAACAATTTTGCGCCTTGGTGGGTTAGCCTGGTGGAACAGTGGACAACTACTATGAATTCTACTGGTAGAAGCAGCGGCTACATGTCCTTTGCCACTGCTAGCCTGTGCCACCTTCTTTTTTTTGGAGCTAGAGGTCTGGCTGGAAGTGGAACCCTTCTGCTTTTCAGTGCCAGACATTTTCACTTGACTGTGGCAGCAGGCAATCAGGTCTTTGTCTCTCCCCCTGTCTCTCTCCCTGTCTCCTCCCTCACTATCCCTGCCTGACTAATATTACTAGCCCTGCACTAGCCCTGCACTGGCCCTGCACTAGCCCTGATATCTGTAATGTGGGTGCACAGAACAACACCAGAATTTACAAAACACAGTTCTCTGTCTTTCACAAGCTCCTGCTCGTCTCAGCTGGTGCAGCACAAGTGATGTAACTGGGTTACTGAGCCTATGGGCCGTTTAGAGCAAGCCCTTCCCCCTAGGTCAGGTGACCGGCTTCTTCCCAGGCTTTTTGCCACTCTCACCGCGAACATTTCTGCACAATTAACGAACATACAGTAAAAGTTCGCTACTTAACTGAATTCGTACACATAAGCGTACAAATTATCAGATACGTAGCATTAGCGTACAATTCATCAGACGCGTACGTAGCGTATGCGTACAAAGGTCTAAGTACATTTAAGACTCGACCAGAGAGAATCAGAAAAAATATGGATCTGCTTCTGAGTAGAAAATTGCGAAGATTCGTGTCGAATCTACGAAATGGCGAATAGATTCTCTCATCTCTATTGGTAGTCGGAATCCCAGCTATCAGATATTGATGACCTATCCTACCAATATTTAAATTCCAGAAAACCCCTTTAGCGTCGTTCATAGACAACATTATAGACAGCATACGGTACATCTTTAAAGGGTTGTCTGAGATTTTGACTTTGGTGCCCTCTCCTCAGGGTAGGTTATCAATATCAGATCGGCCGGGCCCTGCTACTGGCACCCCATGCAATGGATAGCCCTGGAGTGATGCGGCCCCCTTAAACAGTTGATCAGTAAGGGTGCCAGGTGTCATAACCCGTCAATCCCAAAGATAGATCAGCAGTATTAAGCACCCGGAAGAACCCTTTAAGAAGAGTAGTGAAGGATTCTGAGATGTCTTCCATTATTTACAGGATGTCTTATTTATCAGACCATTCTCTCCTTATTAGTATGTATTGTTGTCTTCAGCCTCAGACTGTTAGTTTTATTTAACCTTGATGTACAACTATGTCAATGCAAATATATAGAGAATTTAATTATTCTGCTCAAATAATTTCCAAAGAGATTGTGTTTTCTACCTAATCAACAAAGGGATTTTTGTTCTGCTTTGTGTCTAGTCCTCAAGATGAATTACTCTGCTTACTTCCCCTAATTGTGTTATGAAGCATCTTCTCAAGGTAAATTCTCTGTGTTTCATGTCGGTTGTCACAAGTAACACCGCTGTTAAAGAGAAGGTTTTCATTAATTTGAAATGTCTTTATTGTTGCTTATTTATTTGTTTCATTCTTTTGAAACTTTAAATGTCACTTTTTAAGGGGGTAGAGCTACGACATGGAAATGCAAGCAGAATCAGAGTAGGAAAGAGGTTTTCAGTAGCAAAAAAAGTTTCAGTTCAAGGTTTGTATAATTATTAAAATGTGTTTTTATACTCCTTGTAAAGACTTTTTTTTAAGTTAATACAGACTGAGCCCGTGATCAAGATCCTCACCTTTTGGTCAGAGGGAAGAGTGATTACAAGAGAGACTACCTCTTACTGTGGAGGACCCGTTGCGTCCTGCATTTTATAGACAACCTATTGATATGAATTGGCACTCTGTAATGCTTAAAGGGGTTTTCTGAGATTTTGATACTGATGACCCCACTTCAACAGGGCTGAGCGCAATATCAATCACAGCCACTATACAATGTATGGCGCTGTGCTTGTTAAACTGTGAGAAGGCAGCAGTGCTAACAAAAGTGCCAGTGCCTTCTGAAACAGCAGATCGGTGGTGGTCCCAGCTGTTGGAATCCCCCTGATCAGATACTGATGACCTATCCTGAGGTATTAAAATCCTTAAAAACCCCTTTAATTTCACCTATGGTTTCTCCTTAGATTACAGTTGAACACTGGGGATCATAGTGTATTACCCCAGAGTGGTATTACCATTTATACACCCTGCTACTGTTTTCAACTGCTACCAATAATGTCATCTATTTATTTGTTTTAGGTCATCCTACATTTTGCATTCCTAATGTTGTTATGAAACTGTTTTGTACATGTTATGTGCCTAGTTCACCAGCAGGTGGCAGCAGATACATGGCAGAGAGATCTTTACATGGAATAGAACTTACCATTCCATTCTCCCCCTTTTGGGAGGAAGTGGACTTGTCCCTTTTCCTACCAGGGGAGGGGCAGCATGAAGTATGTAGTCAATCTAAGCCAGGGAAGCGCCTGATGCATATGTGCCATGATGTAGCAGTTAAGGGAGGCCTCTCTGCTGCAGCAGGAGTCTCTCCAGAAGAAAGCAGCTTATAGAGCACCCTAAGGCAGATTTACCTACAGAGTGTCACAAGGGGGTCAACAGCCAAAGGCATCCCACTCCAGCAATACCAGAACAGTCCTAAAGTCCAGCTGCCAGAATAGAGCCATGTTTAGCACAGCAGAGAGAGAAAGCTGAGTACTCAAGTTTGCCTGCCAGTTTATGCCAAATCCTGCTGGAACCAAGAGAAAGCCTAAATATTGTCTGGATACAAGTTGATGCAAGTAAAGCTGTTGAACTTTATAATAGTCTGGACCTGACTTATTCTCCACCTCCAACATTACTCATCCCCTTTATTGCTTAGAAGCCAAGCCCTGGGAACCGATTGTATCCAGGTAGGAGCATCGTGAACCATGGACACAGTTTAGAATTATCTTATTGTTATAAGTCCCTTGTATCAAGTAGGACTTTTCTTATTTAGATTACCTTGGCTGGAGTTTTACTACATTTAAAAACAAAAGAGCTCCAACATACATGAAAATCTTTTAGCTGGTGTTACACTAGCAGATAATCGTTCAGATCATCTCTGAAAAATGTTTATAGGAACGCTTGTTAATGAAGATATGGCAATAGTGCAATAGTGCAATAATGCTGCTGATTACCCAATGAATGAGCAAACATGCAATCCAGATTTTTAAGCAAACTTAAAAATCATTGTTTGCTGGTGGCAGATCGCACCGTCTAATCACGATCTGCTGCCGGCAAACAACTAGTCAGTATGGAGACAAGCCATGGCATTAGTGAACTCTCCTCCCCAAACTGTGAAGTAGATTGCTGCATGTAATAGCAGCAGTCTCCTTCACTAATAAGGTTATTGGCATGGAAAGCTTCCTTTGCGACTATTGCCTTGAAAATCTGCTTGAATAATACTAGCCTTCTTGAAGTGCAGATATAATTCTAATAACGCTTATGTATTTCAGACACGTAAACTGTCCTCACTGAACAATAACCTTGCATCTTTGGATGGATGAGCTGAGCGTTATACATTTTGTTTTACTTGTTTTACTTATTTTTCTTTTACTTATTTTTTAAATAGTTTTCTTATTGTATTCTTATGAAACACTCATACTTGTAATTAATTTGGTTATGGGGCTCAGGGATTTCTATGTATGCCCCTGGTGTCGGTATCTGATAGCAGTACATAGGGAGGCGTTCTCAGTGATTGATAGCATTCTCTGTGTAACTGTGTATACAGAGATAGCTGTCAGTCACTGATAATTGTACACGGGAAGGTGTTATCAGTGATTGATAGCATTCTCTGTGTAACTGTGTATACAGAGATAGCTGTCAGTCACTGAGTGCTGTACCCGGGGGAGGTGTTATCAGTGATTGATAGCATTCTCTATGCAAGTGTGTATACATAGATAGCTGTCAGTCACTGATACATGTACATGCGGAGGTGTTATCAGTGATTGATAGCATTCTCTGTGTAAGTGTGTATACAGAGAGATAGCTGTCAGTCACTGATAGTTGTACACGGGGAGATATTATCAGTGATTGATAGCGTTCTATGTGTGAGTTTGTATATAGAGAGATAGCTGTCAGTCACTGATAGTTGTACATGGGGATGGTGTTATCAGTGATTGCGAATAATCCCTGTGTAAATATGTTTACAGACATAGCTGTCAATCACTGATAGCTGTACATGGGGAGGTGTTATCAGTGATTGTTAGTATTCTCTGTGTAAATGTATATATGGAGATAACTGTCAGTCTCTGATAGTTGTACACGAAAGAGATGCTATCATCAGTGATTGATAGCATTCTCTGTGTAAGTGTGTATACAGAGGTAGCTGTCAGTCACTGATAATTGTACACAGGGAGGTGTTATCAGTGAGTGATAGTATTCTCTGTGTAAGGGTGTATACAGAGATAGCTGTCAGTCACTGATAGCTGTACGTCGGAAGGTGTTATCAGTGATAGCATTCTTTATGTGCGTATACAGAGATAGCTGTCAGTGACTAATAGCTGTATATGAGGGAAATGTTATCACTGATTTATAGCATTCCTTGTGTAAATGTGTATACAGAGATAACAGTCAGTCACTGGTGGTTGTACATGGGGGAGGTGTTATCAGTGATAACATTATCTCTGTAAGTGAGTATACATAGATAGCTAATAAAAGTCACTGATAAAACCTTCCCTGTGAACAATGACATCAGAAAGTGCAGATTTAATTGCTTAAATGATTGTGTGGTGGCACTCTGTATGCTACTGTATGTTATATAGTTACTAAATTTATCTAAAGATGGAACCATAAAATGTTGACCTTTC
This sequence comes from Rhinella marina, assembly GCA_900303285.1. NCBI lineage: Eukaryota > Metazoa > Chordata > Amphibia > Anura > Bufonidae > Rhinella > Rhinella marina. Next base: position 51,625 of record ONZH01002884.1, read on the forward strand.
TAGGCAATGCTTATTAGATGGGACTTGTTAATAGATTAATACATTTTAATGTACCTGTGCAGAATATACTGAAAAACAGTATATACTTTTTGTAGATAGATAGATAGATAGATAGATAGATAGATAGATAGATAGATAGATAGATAGATAGATTCACAGTGGCTCAATAGTTAGCATTGGTGCCTTTCGGTGCTGGGGTTCTAGGTTTAAATCTGACTAATGATAACAGGGTATATTTATTAAGACTGGTGATTTATATTCAGGTGGTAATTGTGCTTGCACTGCTGGAGGAAGTGGAAACACAGCCCTCTACATACAGTAACTTTGTCGCTTTCTCCAGCAGGACGTACGGCAATCTAAAATCTATAGACGCTCCCTTGCTGGCATAGATTTAAGTCATGTTGTACTCCAAAAACTGGCGTACAAAATGATGAATAAGACAGGTCTACCGGCCTGCCCTCTTCCCCGCCACTCCACATGTTTTAGACCTGTCGGGAAAGTGGTGTGAGAGGGGAAAAGTTGGCTTGCAAAAAAATCTACGACTAATATATGCCATATACGACCCCAACATCTGCATCTGTGTTTGATGTTCTCCCCGTGTTTGGGTGAATTTCCTCTGGGAACTCTGGTTTCCTCCCACACTCCAAAGACAAACTGATAGGGACTTAGGGGGAATTTATAAATTGCATTGATTTTAGTGTCTGCTGTAAGTCTGTCTATGTTTTGCCAAATTTATGGAATTCCTGGCGCAAGTGCAATGTGATGTACGCCAATGTCTGTAGGTTGTCTGCTAGGAAGATACAACTTTTTTTTCAACTTTTTAAAAAGTCACACATCATAAATAAGGCTGAATGGTGTTCTAATCTGAAATCCTGTCCTGCTTTTCACTTTACTTCTAAAAGTGGTGAGGACCACCAGATGCGAGGGGTGGCAATAGCAAGGAACTGGGCCTCTGCTGTAGGTGTAACAGCAACGCTCCCATTGCTCCTAGAGGCTCATTTGCATATATTAAAACTTAATTTTTATCAGCACTGCGGGCACATATGAACATGGGACCAACACATATGTCTTCAGCTGCCAAGTGCACATGTAACAGGTCAGCCAGTGTCATAGGTACAAATCTGCTGGCAGATGCCCTTTAAAGGTGTTGTCCAGTTGAAAAGGCTCCAAATGGTATAAAATATGTCCTATCCACCTAACCATCCCCTTACCGCTCTTCTTCTGACATTTGCCAGTCCATGATCCTTACTTTCTGACCCTTCTCAACAGACTTCCTCTTCCTGCGTCTGGAGAGAGACCTGACAGTAGAGGTCGTCGAAGTATCAGGAATTATCGTAACAGGAGCATTGAGAAACAGCAAGGTGAGTATTATTTGGAGTATATTGGTGAGTATATTATCATTTGGAAACCCTTTCTTAATTTTATGCTAACAAAATAAAGATAATTTAATTAAAATAAATAACCACAACAATATTATTATTATTATTATTATTATTATTATTATTATTATTATTATTATTATTATTATTTTAATAATACAAATAATTACCTATAAAAATTGAACCAATTTGCTTTTAAAAATAAGAAATATTGTAGAAAAAAAATATTACGCAAGATTTTTTTTCTGCAGGAAAATACTAAAATGCTGCCGTTATATATATATATACTACATGACCACTAGTTGACTAATAAAAACATGTATAAATATTGTCTCTGTTAATGTAATTCAAGGACTTGTAGCAGTAGCTAACATGCCGGCACACATGTAATAAAAATTCACATTATTATGTTGTCATTGCAAAATTTACTGATTTGTTTATTTGGCCTTATAGGATCGTTCTAGTGCATTTTAATAAGTGTATATAATTTAACGATGAAACATATTTTATTTTTATTTTACCGCAGGCCCCAATAGACCTGTAAAATAAAAATGATATTGCTTTGTATAAAACATTCTCATCGGAATTGAAATTTCTTTTTTTTCCCCCTCCTCCGTCTACAGGGCCATTTTAATGAGCAATATTCATATTCTTTGTTATATTGGGAAAGCATTTTTAATTTGAGCTAAATGTATTTTAGTGTTATGGAGCGTTGTTCTCCGGTGCTGAAATCACATTTCTCCGTATTACAAAGCGGAGCATTTTAGAGTTATTATGCCTTTATTATCTGTACTTACACCACTTAATCTTAATGACGATACTGACATCTTCAACAAAATGCGGGAACATTTCCACTATTGTCAAAAGTAGATTTCTGTTTTTTAAATTTCTTGAAATACCGTCCTAGGAATTTGTGCTTGTACACGGCGCATTTTGGAGCAATTATATTGTTATGGATAAAGATTACCTCGGCTAATAATGAAAGTTGCTTTGTGTTTTATGTTTCATTTTAATGGATCAACATTACAAGGTACCCCAGCACATAAGCTTTCCAGACTTCAGAGGTCTCTTCATCTTGCTGTAATAATATGGAACATATGCTATCTTGTATCTGAATAAAATAAATACAGATTATATTTCAAAGACTCGAGCCAACAACACGAGAGGCTATGGATGAAAGCAATGTTGTAAGTATAATATTAAGGTAAAATGGCCGTGACTTTAATTCCTTATTACTTACATGCCCAAACTGTATTAAGAGCATCGCCTCACAAATAATATTAGCACATTACACTTTTGCCTCAGCCTCATAGTCATATTACAGTGCATGTGGTGAAATAACACAGTACACCCTCATTTTACAGTGCACATGTTCATATTGCCAGGTATATGGTAATATTACAATGCAGTGGTCATATAACAATGCTCATGGTAATATTACAATGCATACGGTCATATTACAATGTAGTGGTCATATTACAATGTAGTGGTCATATTACAATGTAGTGGTCATATTACAATGCAGTGGTCATATAACAATGCTCATGGTAATATTACAATTCAGTGGTCATATTATAATGCTCATGGTAATGTTACAATGCATATGGTCATATTACAATGCAGTGGTTATATTACTAGGCCCATTTTGAGCCTTAGCAACATCTTTCTGTCTTCTGTTTACATAACACAGTCAATATTGAACAATATTCCACTGTTACATAAACAGAAGACATAAGGATGTTTCTAAGGCTCAAAATGGGCCACTTTAGAACTATTTTTCTAGTAGAAATGTATGATTTCAGTAATTAAAGTATATTACAAAAATGGTCAGCATCACTGCCCCTATACATTACACGAATAAAAAAAATATGACAGTTACACTTTAAGGGGGTTATTCCCATCTCAGACAATGGGGGCATATCACTAGGATATGGCCCGATTGTCTTATAGGTGCGGGTACCACCACTGGGACCCGTACCTATATCGAGAACAGGGCCACAAAAGAGAAGGAGGGCGCACTGGCTCGGCTATTTCCATCGGCTCCATAGAAATGAATGGGGGCGTTGGCCGTGCTTGTACGGTGCACTCCCATTCATTTCTATGAGCACAGTGGGGAGCTGCACCTGGTGGTGGGACCCGCACCTAGCGGTATGCCCCCATTGTCTGAGATGGGACAACCCCTTTAAAGCTTCATAGAAAGCTTGATTTCTCCAGAGCTGTAATATGGCACCCACAGAATTCTATGGTGTCCTACTGCACCTCCACATGTCTCTACCAGATGGCAACAATGATGGAGGCCACATACGGTGGCCTAGGAAATGAAAATAGCACCAGTGAAAATTTGTGATAAAGTCCTTAACAATTCCGCAACATAGTAGGTGGATTTGAAAATCAGCATACCCTAAACTATGTCTGGTAGGGAAAACCCTATCCAAGCGTATTTTTCTATATATTGTTGCAGATTTCACCGCATCTAAACATGTGCATAAGCATTTATTTACTTGTATTTGACTACATTGACTCCTCTTAAACCAATATGGCCCCCACTACAACTCCCATCCTAGGTAGCAAAGCTCCCTGGGTTTTCAGCATTTTATGGGCGCATGAGTTGTCTGAGAACTTTGTCTGACAACTCATGTGGAATTGAAGCTACAATTGCATCCATTTAGGTTGTCATCTAGCTTTCCCTTAAACAAACAGAGCTAAAAAAAATGGCTGACAATAGAGGAAAACAACAAAGGATAAAAAAAAATATTCATATTGGCTGGAGTATTTTGAAATTTGGTAGGACGGCTCTTTGAGTCTGACAATTTCCACCAGATTTACATGAAATTATTAGCTGCTTTATGAACATCCTACATGGAGTGTTATTTTGTGAAGCGCAAGTACCCTTGCTGTTTGCATATAAAATTGAGTTGAGCCTAATATTTACACCGCAGAATAAAAATAGCAACGGCAAGTAATACATCAACATGAAGAATCCAGTTTTCAGAATATAAGAGGCAGAAACTAGAAGTACAGAATTTGCTCATTAGCAATTATGTGTTTCCATGGCCAATTCACTTCTATGAATATTTTATCAAAATTGGTATTTATGTAACTTTCTCCTGGGTTTGATAAATTCCAAACAGATCTGTCTCCATGGTTACAGACTACAAACAAACCCTGCGTAGTCTGATCATGCAGTCCTGTGTTACTTATTAGAGTTCAAAAATGACATCAGTCCATCCAGTTCAACCAAGAGATGGATGAGGATGTGAATTCTAGGAAACGAGAGAGAGAACCAGACTTCTACACATTTTCATAAACATTAATGATATTTAATTTTAAGAGTTTATCCAAGTCTTATTTTGAAACTGTTGTTACCATTTCCTAAGGTAGACTATTCCATAGGGCTACCATTCTTATGGTAATGAAGCTATGCTACCACTGGAGAGTGAACATTTCCTGCTCTGGAGGGAGGCAGTGCCCACTTGTCCAGTCCCTCTACCCCTTCATCTTGGTGATCCCCAGACTGAAGAGCAGGACCAGGGTATAACATTTGACTGCATGTCTATAGCCATGGAGGCACATGGCTTTGCATAGGAGCTGTATACATAAAATAGTAAGATACTTATAATGAAGACAAAGCTTCTTCATTAATTACTTAGATTAGTTGGAACAATAATTGAAACATTCACAACGGCGGTCTTTCCCTTTATCTCCACCAAATCCAGGAAATATTCCACTGTCAATCATTCATGAGTCTAGGAAGCTGACGCTCTTTATACTGGAGAGCTGGTTCATCCATCTTTGTAGCACTGCAAGGCGATAGATTACTAGTGACTTGACAAAATACTAGCATTGTAGGGTATTCTAGTAGATACATCACCATACAATATAGACCTTCACAATAAAAATGGATTAATGTTATATTTTAATCAATGTTTGAGTCTTTCTCCTTAAAGTCAATAGCAACTGCGGCATCTAAGCAGTTACAGAAGGAGTAGACTCCCTCTGTCTTCTACAACGTGCCATCCTTTCTCTCACTGATCCATCTAGTCCATTGGTGGCAAACCTATGGCATGGGTTCCAGAGGCGGCCCTCAGAGCCCTCTCTGTCGGCACCCATGCCCTGGAAAAAGTCTATGGTGTACCAATATGCTTTAGAATTTTCCAGCCATTCATCAGCGCAGGGCACGCTATGAATGGCACAGGTAGAGCATTGAATGTAGACAGGCTATTAAAGCAAAATGATAAAGTACATGTAAGATATCCTATTGGATTGTAGTATTCAGGTTAAATTGCCGTGTTGGCACTTTGCAATAAATAAGTGGTTTGTTGGGCTGCAGTTTGGGCACTCGGTCTCTAAAAGGTTCAGCATCACTGGCCTAGTCTGATTGACAGTCAATGAGATTTCAGAGCCGGTATCGATGATGCGGGAGAAACCAGGTGCACCAAACAGATAAACCCTGCCCATGGTGCACCGAAAGCCTTATTTGCATGAAAGTAAAATTATACATTTCTCAGAATCAGAGAAATCAATTTTCTCAAGAAAAGTACAATTATGCTTAAATGATTGAAGACTCCCTTTAATCATTTAGGGAATACTTCCCTTTCATAGTAACAAACGTAGGGCAGCATTATCAGTGGGAAATCAGCAAGATTTTTTTTTCCACCTTAAAACAATGTGAATTTTTAAGCGGAGCATCCATCATGAGGCATCACTATACAGCACTTTTAATTGTAACTATGTACCATTTCTAAAACATACCTTATTATAATCTACATGAGAAATGGCACATTCTGTGCATCTAGTTAAGACATTTACATTTATATGCGGCTCATTCAGCATCTTCCTAAGCAATAAACGTATACATATTTCTAACAGATGACACAGACTATCCGGAGATAATGTAAGTGCTGTAATTATCACTGCTTTGATTAACATGAAAGCCAAGAAACATGCCTCAGCAGATTACTCCTACGATCCACAATGTACCTTCCTTGATATTTATTGGGAACATTATGATATTGAACCTCTAAACTTGGTACCATCATGATTTGTGATGCTCTTGAAACTCACAAGAACGCAGGTTTATTTGCTTCCAGATCAGTACTGTGGAGTTCGGTCATTGAAAACATCATCAAAGTTTGGAGGACGGAGGCTGGGCACGGAAAGGTTTTGCACAGTGAAGTCTGATGTCACCAGGAATGTTGCTTAGCAATTAAGGGTTTCAGGTCAAGTAATTAGGAAGAGTATTGGGAAATTCTTACATTTCAATGAAGACTGTAGTATTATATGTTGTGTTTTAAAAATAGTGACAGAAATGCTGAACCAGCATCTTAATCATTGCAGCACAGGCCTTGAAAAGAGTCAAATCTACCTGAGAAGAGTCATGGTTATTCCTAATCTCCTGCTCTCCCTCCCACCTGCTGATGATTGACAGCTCTCTCCTAGAGAGAAAGGTAGAAAACTAGGTAGAAGCCTGTCAATCATCAGCAGGTGGGAGATGAGAGAGCAGGAATTCATGAATAACCATGACTCTTCTCAGGTGGCCATGACTCCTTTCCAGGCCCAGTCTGCAATGGTTGTAATGTTGGTTATCGGCAACCACTTAATTTTAACTTTTAAATGACAGACCGCTGACATCAACTCACCTGTCTCTGCTTTATTCTACCGTTAGTATGGGCAGCATAAAGTCGATGACAGTTTCCCTTTAATAAGCAGTCAACGGGTTATTCATCTAATGCTTCAACCAAGCAAGTCCGTAGACCAGCCAGCTATCCTTCCAACCAGTAGAACCTCAGGTGGGTTTAGACATCACAGTGTTTTTAAACCACTGATAAATGATACCAACAGTCCTCACTGTTAACGAGGATGTGTTTCCTTCTAGACAGGTGAGCAGGATCATTGCTGCTCTCAAGATGCAGTCTCTCTAGCAGTGGTTTTACTCATACATGCCAAACATTATTATGATTGCTCAAAAAGAAGCAAATCATTACTGTAATTAAGCAATGTATACAACCACCCAACCAATGGATTTTCGATATACATTACAGTATCCAATAACAATTTACAATGTGTGGAAGAGAATTGAAGTGTAGATGATGAAAGATGAAATCTGGAAGTTCAGTCTTCTACATTTCTTGCCCATTGATCCATTTTGATATAACTTTAAGCTGACCGATTGTTAACCAGAAAATATTTAGTCATCAATAAAGGAGAGATTTCTGTGGTAGGTGGGTTTGAAGTATATTAGGCATATCTTCCAAAACAAAATACACAAAGGCAGCAGGAGTAAGAGAACTATAAGTCTAGGCAATCTATATTTTGCCCCTCCGGGTCAAGGGACATGCAGATGTGTTCCTCCCCATATTTTCTCCTGGTTTGATGTATCCAAGATGAGTAGCATTGCAGCCATGGTAGTGTGCACCTGAACCCTTTTTTCATATTTTTTTTTTTATAGGTGCTGGTCAAATTTATTTTTTTGCATATCTGAGATGAGTGCTACAAGATGATCAGCTTTGAAAACAAAAGATGATATCACAATACCCTCTTGGCTGTTGTCTATACTATACATGTCTTTTTGTGGCCACCCATTGTTTGTGAGATGAATTGCTGCCCGTGGAGGGTTTTGCCAGCGTGTTATAATGTATTGAATACTGTATGTATTGTGATAACTTGAAGTCCTTAAAGGTTATTTAACTGCTACAAGTTATCCCTTATCCAGAGGATAAGAAATAAATATTATATTTGTGGGGGTGCTACTTCTGGGACTCCCACTGATCACAAAGAATGAGACCCCTCGGAGCAGCAGGTTGGGCATGTATTGTGAGAAATTGAAATCCTTAAAGGTTATTTGACCGTTACAAGTCATCCCTTATCCACCGGATAAGAGGCAAATATTATATTTGTGGGGGTCCTACTGCTGGGACTGCATCATAAAGAACAGGATCCCTCAGAGGAGCAGGTTGGACATGTGAACTTCCGCTTCACTCATCTCTATGGGAGTTCTGGAAATAGCTTGGCGCTGTACTCAACAGTCTGTGGAACTCCCATAGAGATGAATGGAGCAGCAGTGTGCATGCTCAACCTGCCATTCATTTGGGGAGTGGGGCTCCAAGAGGTTCAGGATCCCCATTCTTGTAATAGGGGGTTCTAGTCCCAAGCATGTTGTAATGCCTCATTTTCCCTGTGAGGGCACTTACCAGGAAAACTGAATATCTAGGGAGAAATTCATTATTCCCCCTGCACCTGTTTTTGTCATAGAAAAGTTTTGCAAATCCACCAGATTTGTGGCTTTCCTAGTCACAGTTGGCATTTTAAACTGCCCTCGCTAATTTTATGAAAAAGGAGCCCAAATTGTTCATCATTATTTACTCCAGAAACTTGCATAATTAATCCAAGCTGCCGTAGATTAAATTCCGGCACACGGACTGCTGGAGGAGCCATGTAATTAATGACGATGCCTACGCCTCATCATAATTTACATGGCTCCTCCGGCATGACGTAGCTGACGTCGATCTTTATGAATCAGGGCCTAAATGTCAGATTCCCCCACAAAAGAAGGTAAAAGCGATAAGTTTTTAGGTTTTTGTTTGCTTTGTCTGCAAATTTTTTTTAAATCCAAAGTCAGAAAACACAAACAATTAGATACATATTTATCCTAATTACATTAACATATTAATTCACACCCAAGGATGAGACTCTAATGATGATTCTTCCATTCATTTATTCTTTTTAATTTTCAATTTATCTCTGAGGGTGTCAAAAAAGTGACAGAATCTCATTTAAGGTCTGTGAAGTCAAATGACAGAAAGTGCATTAAAAATGAGAGAAGTGAATTTGAATTCGAGAAGTGAAAGCTTTAAATCACTACAGGCATGTCTGTAGGACAAGATTGATACCAGATGCCATTTAGTACATGTTATTAAGAAACCATTCAAGCCTTGAAGGGACCTTGTCACCACATAACTTCTGTCTATGTAAATAAGATTGAAGAAAGGATTTATATTCGTACCAATTTCAGGGAACCATTACATCAAAGAACCTAGGACAGAGTGTAATACTCATCTTGGGAATGTACTGGTGAATACTAAAAATCTATGACTTTCCATTGACTTTGCTTATGAACATAAATCAGACTGATACAATGTGCATTGTATGGAAATATGGTGTAATATTTGTTCAGACTAACTGTTTTTTCCCCCACATGTTAACCTCCTAGGCAATTCCTAATGTGCTCTCAGCAAATTATCTCAGACATATCATATTTTATAGTGATTCATGAACGTTTCTTATACTTTCCAGTGACCACTCTTTCGAGAGGGGACATCAGGGCAATACCGTAGAGCAGAGATTCCCAACCTGCACCCCTCCAGCTCTTGTAAAACTACAACTTCCAGCATTCCTGGACAGCCTACAGCTTTTAGGGCATGTTGGGAGTTGTAGTTTTGCAACAGCTGGAGGGCCGCAGGTTGAACATCCCTGCCACAGAGGATAAGAAAAAGCAGCTTGTGCACCCGGCTTCATACTTATACATTGCGAACCACCCACAATATGAGATGATTACTTCGGCTTCTCTATTACAATTTTTTTACTGTGTGCAGAAAGTGACAAGGAGAAGTAGCTGCAGAAAGGTATAGTGATGAAGCAGAGTGGCAGAAAGCACATATTGGCATGTGGAATGGTGCAACAAGGGGATAAATTATTTTTCTACTAGCATGTACTGTGTAGGTATATTCACAGCCAGATAGATACGGAAACCACATATTACTGTTATTAATCACTGAAGGAACTGGGCAGTGGAAACAACTCCACCTTCCACCCTTACAGATTGTTCTCTATGATTCCTCCTCATCATTTCTCACAGGCTGTTCCCTATGCCCTCTACTGTGATCCATACCTCTTCCTCTCTTTTAAACTGCTCCCCATGCCCCCTTCCTCTCCTAGAGACTGCTCCCCATGCCCCCTTCCTCTCTTTTGGACTGCCCCACGCCCCCTTCCTTTCTTTTAGATTGTGTCTCTTGCCCCTTCCTCTCTCAAAAACTGCAAACCATTGCCCCTTTTTCTCTTATAGATGGTTCCCCATGCCCTCTCCCTTTCTAATGGACTGCTTTTCATGCTGGTTTACTCTCTCACTGGCTGTTACCCATGTCTCCTTCCTCTCTTATACACTGCTACCCCTACCCCATCCTCTTTAACAGACTGCTCTTTATGCCCCTTCCTCTCTCACAGACTGTTCTCCAGGATCTGAGGGATATAATGATGGGGAGTGGCGCTATAGCAGCTCCCTGTCATTTCACCCACTTCTTACAAAAAATATGCCTTATGTAGAGATGAGCGAATAATTCAAAAAATTATTCGCCGAACATTCGCCGAACTTTTCCTAAAATTTGTATATTCAACGAATAGATTTGTTGTATTTGCGTACAAAATATACGTTATTATGTGCTATTAGCAAACATTCGCTCACTAATAACGAATGTTCATTTACAAAATGTACGCAACTTCTTAGAAGACGTACACATGAGCGTACAAATAGCTTACGAATCTCAGTTTACTATTGTCTAAGCGATTACGTAATACGCAGACACGTACGAGGAGAGGCCGCGGCGTGCACTCCTCAGAGGCAGAGCGAATATTCAAGACATATATATGGTAAAGTGCAAATACATTATTATAGGTATAATATAAAAAATTTAATTATCACCTACCTAGTATGCTCACGGACACGTTTAAGTCTCTTTTCTACTGACGCTTGTCATAGAACTGGAGCAGAGTCCCAAACTCAGTCGCAATTTGTAATCCACATAGGTAAAATTGTAATCCAAATGGGTAAAAAAAAAAGCAGCAAAGGTTCCTTAAAAAACCCTCTTTCAAGGGGCTCCCCAAATAACCTAAAAAGGGATGAGGCGCATGAATGCACAACTTAATTTCCTGAGTTGCCTCGTCATCCTCCCGCGCTGGAGAAAGGGGCGGAACTACCAGGGAGGAGTCTGCATCGCTGATTTTAATTTGTACACAACAGCGTATAGAGTAACTACCAGGGAAAATTCTGCATCGCTGAATTGAATTCGTACGTGACAGCGTATAGAGTAACTAAATTATACGTAGAATAGCGTATAATTTATAGGACACACTACGTAGCGAATGCGTACAAAAGCTAAGCGAATCACCTAATATTCGGATTCGCTTCACAGCTGAAAAATCCCAAGATTCGATACGAATCTACGAAGCGGCGAATAGATTCGCTCATCTCTAGCCTTTTGTGTTGTCCAAAAGCAGGCAGCAATGGTGACCAGCCTCCCTAGTGTCTCTCGCGATGCTTGAAGGCTGGTCACCATCGCGGCCTGCTTTTGGCTGCTTCCTCCGTCACCGGATGTTTTGATCCGCGTGAAAGAGAGATGTAGCGGCGGACATGCAGGAATCCAGAGGGATGCGGGTGCTGGGGAGCAGGTAAGTATGCTCTAGAGGAGGGGCCTTGGCATTCAGGGGGTCATTATATGGATTGGATAACCCCTTTAAGAATCAAAATTCAACCTGAGTTTCAAGAGATTCAAATTAGAAGATTTTTCTGAGAGAGATAGAAAGTGAGAGACGATTCAGACTCAAAATGGATTTTAATAAATTCACTCATCTCTACTTTGACTATAATTGGAGATGAGTGAATTTTTTAAGATTCTTAAAGAGGACCAAATACCTCATATGGTGGTCCACCTGCTGCAGATGCTCTGACTTTTTTTTTAATAGATCCCACAATTGTGTTGCTATGTCCTTCTTTGTTTTCTGGCACCCAATATGTAAATTCGCACCATCGGTACAGAGAGAAGGAGACCTCAGTGGGTGTCCCCGCTCAACAACCAGGGAGAAAACATGCTGTTACCAAATCTCACTAGAACAGGTTATGTAACGAGTATATCAGTTTTGCACTCACAAAGATGGACTATCAAAATGTCAACTGAAAGGTTTGTGTAAAGAATTGGTTAGGATTATGAGCTGGGATAACCTCTGAGAAAAATGGGTTGTCTCACAAAGATGACTCTGGTCCATCTTCCCTATTAGGGCATAAGGACATGATGGAATCTCAATGGCTGGCATGTAATTCTGCATTTCCATTTGGCAAAATCGGGAGAAACTCTAATTTGGGTCTCTCAACATTGGCTCACACAGTGGGTCCTAAATGGGAGACGTAGAAAGGATTGATGTGATAAGACAGCCCCTTTAAATTCTAGTCTATCTTATATTGCAAGGGAAGGTAGAAGAATAAGACTGTTTGCAACAGCAACACATGAAAATAATTAAATTCAATAATTGTTAAAAATTGATTAGAATGAAATGCTGCGGAGGATATTGACTGGTGCTGTCAGTTGTTGACTTTGATGTCACTCGAGCAGCTTAACTCCTATTATAATATATGAAATTAACAATCTCCTCTTTGATGCAGGTGAAGGGATTTTAAAGTTGCAAGACGGCATCTAAAATGTATCAAAGATCTTTAGTATAGAGCTAAAGGAGAGGCTTTACGTTAAGTCACAGAAGCAAAATCAGATCACAGAGTTTTAAGAGACTAATCACGGGAGCTTCATTGATGATGCCGAGAATCCTGTGTCCTCATGTGAACCGAACAATATCTTTCTAGTCTTGAGAGCTTCAAATTGAATGGGGATGGATGGTTTAGATATAGAAGTGATGTTGTCAAGTAGCCGTTACTGTAAATACTTGCATTCTTTATAAAATATTAAAGGGGATGTCCATCAGGTCATTTTTTTAATAAAGTGCCCAGAGTGGTTTTAAAAAATTAAAGAATTTATACTCCCCAGTGCTCCTGTTTTGATGCTGGCTGAGGCAAGTCGTTAATGCAGTCAGTGATTGAGAGAGTAGGCCTTTTATGGTTGAGATTAGACCAAGAAGTATAGACCAGTGGGGATCCATTGAGCATTGGGATCTGAGTGTCAGAAGACGAATTTAATGAGAGTATCAGTTCTTTGCTTTTCACACCACCCTGAGCACATTACTAAAAGTGGTGTCCTTCTGAACTATCCCTTTTAATGCTTTCAACTCTGCATGGTGTTACTCCACTGTTACTCATCCTAGAAATGCACAAATAAATTGACAGAATGTTGCAATTCTCCTTGTCAATAGGAATACTTGCCAACCCTTGTAGAATTCCAGGGAGGCTAACTGAAGAAGAGGAGACATGCCAGACTCCCAGAATCTTTGGCAAATCTCTTGGAACATAGAGGGATGGCCTTTTCTGGAAAGAGGCCATCCTAGAACCATACCTGTATATGACTCCTGGATGCTGTGTCAGAAGACTCAGCCCAGCTCCCAAACGTTCATAGAGGAGTTGTGATGTGGCATGAAAAGCAACGTGACACACCATGAAAAGGGTCCTGGCCAATGATCAACAGGATGTGGCAGAGGAATAGGAGTATGTCAGTGGAGGAATAACAGAGTGACAATACAAAGTTCTAAGGAACAATGTTCAATTATTTCCTAAAACAGATATGCCCAACCAGTTGACAGGATATCTTTAATTCACATCTATGTCTTATGCGTGGCTGACTGGGAAAAACTTTTAAATCCGTAGAAATATAGAAAGTACCATTCTGGATTTTATGTTTTACAAGGAAGCCACCATTGAAGGACATCTCTGTTTAAAATGTTATAGTAAGAAGTAGAGATTTACGTTAATATATTAAATTATCACATAAAAAATGAATAATAGTTTCATAATTAGCCTGATTTGCAAAGATGTCAGCCACTTTAAAAAATCTCTTTCTTTTAGAAGGTTCAACCCAACAATAAGCTGACCACAAGGTTCCCAAGTGCTGGAAACCCAAGCAATCATCTACATGCAGGAGAACCTCATAAAGACTATCCCCTTCACAGCAGCACCAAGACTGGAGAAAAAAAAAAAACATTACACCAACAACTGATTATTTTTTGTTAAAACTTGACATAAAAGCCATCTGAAGGATGTTATATTGATAAGTTGTCTTTATTATTTTCATTAAAAGAAAAATAATCTGCAATTCAGTTCTAAGCCACTTTCTAAGCTCATATTTTTCAACTGCCTTAACCCTACCATGAGGTATTGTGGACCTCTGTTCGCTTACATGCATTGTCATTTCATTAAAGTGTACCTCCAGTTCTAAACAATATAAATACATATATATATATATATATATATATATATATATATATATATATATATATATAGTCATGGCCAAAAGTTTTGAGAATGATACAAATATTAATTTTTACAAAGTCTACTGCTTCAGTTTTTATAATGGCAATTTGCATATACTCCAGAATGTTATAAAGAGTGATCAGCTTAACAGCAATTACTTGCAAAGTCAATATTTGCCTAGAAAATGAACTTTATCCCCCAAAACACATTTCAACATCATTGCAGCCCTGCCTTAAAAGGACCAGCTAACATCGTTTCAGTGATTGCTCCATTAACACAGGTGTGGGTGTTGATGAGGACAGGGCTGGAGATCAATCTGTCATGATTAAGTAAGAATGACACCACTGGACACTTTAAAAGGAGGCTGGTGCTTGGCATAATTCTTCTGTTAACCATGGTTATCTCTAAAAAAACACGTGCAGTCATCATTGCACTGCACAAAAATGGCCTAACAGGGAAGAGTATCACAGCTAGAAAGATTGCACCTCAGTCAACAATCTATCGCATCATCAAGAACTTCAAGGAGAGAGGTTCCATTGTTGCCAAAAAGGCCCCAGGGCGCCCAAGAAAGACCAGCAAGTGCCAGGACCATCTCTTAAAAGTGTTTCAGCTGCGGGATCGGGCTACCAGCAGTGCAGAGCTTGCTCAGGAATGGCAGCAGGCAGGTGTGAGTGCATCTGCACGCACTGTGAGGCAGAGACTCTTGGAGCAAGGCCTGGTCTCAAGGAGGGCAGCAAACAAGCCACTTCTCTCCAGAAAAAACATCAGGGACAGACTGATATTCTGCAAAAGGTACAGGGAGTGGACTGCTGAGGACTGGGGTAAAGTCATTTTCTCTGATGAATCCCCTTTTCGATTGTTTGGGACATCTGGAAAACAGCTTATTCGGAGAAGACGAGGTGAGCGCTACCACCAGTCTTGTCTCATGCCAACTGTAAAGCATCCTGAAACCATTCATGTGTGGGGTTGCTTCTCAGCCAAGGGAATCGGCTCTCTCACAGTCTTGCCTAAAAACACAGCCATGAATAAAGAATGGTACCAGAATGTCCTCCGAGAGCAACTTCTCCCAACCATCCAAGAGCAGTTTGGCGATCAACAATGCCTTTTCCAGCATGATGGAGCACCTTGCCATAAAGCAAAGGTGATAACTAAATGGCTCAGGGAACAAAACATAGAGATTTTGGGTCCATGGCCTGGAAACTCCCCAGATCTTAATCCCATTGAGAACTTGTGGTCAATCATCAAGAGACTCGGTGGACAAACAAAAACCTACAAATTCTGACAAAATGCAAGCATTGATTGTGCAAGAATGGACTGCTATCAGTCAGGATTTGGTCCAGAAGTTGATTGAGAGCATGGCAGGGAGAATTGCAGAGGTCCTGAAGAAGAAGGGTCAACACTGCAAATATTGACTTGCTGCATTAACTCATTCTAACTGTCAATATAAGCTTTTGTTACTCATAATATGATTGCAATTATATTTCTGTATGTGATAAAAAACATCTGACAAACACACATAAAAACTGTTAAGAGCAGAAAATTGCACAGCAGCCTGTTAAAAGTAGACAAAAGCTTTTTTTAATAACATATATTACAAAGATTCTTATATTCACCTGAACTATTCATTTGTGAAAAAATGTTTTAAAACTGGAGGTTCGCTTCAAATCTATACTAAACTTTCATCTCTATTAATGCTTGTTCCCCGCTCATTTTGCTGCAAGCCTTCAGTCCTTGCCAGCACGGTCTGGTAAGAATCTTCTATTTCTACACCTGAGTAATAAATTCCAAGCAATTATTCATTAAGGGGAGTCTTATGAAACTTCTCTACTGCTCATCAGTCACTGCGGCTTCAGTAGGCAATGAAAAGTAAATATACAAAGCCAGTCTGCTTCCCCTCAGTTAATGTATTAAGCGGAGATTTATAATCACGCTTCCATCATGCTCGGCTTGGCTGCCTTTTTCATCTAACTAATATTTCAGCCATTAACTGGTATACTTTACAACATATTGACTGACTGTTTTACTATGCTGGTAATATAGGTCTCCCTCAATAGACATAAATCTCTGCCTTAGAGAGGGAACACAAATGCTCTCAAACATAAAAAGTGGGAAATGTCTTCCGCAATGTTGACCAAACTCTTCCATTGTGTCTTTGAAAGGAGGCCATTAATAAAATATCCGTCTGCATTTAACTCATAATCAACCCCTTTGCTAGTCACGAGTCTTGCATCTAAGTCACATTGTAAAATTTTACTGCTGTAACTAAATCACAGATTTTTCATTTATTAGCCTCAATTAGGCACTGTTTATTCGAGAAATGAACAGGAGTTCGACACAAAATGTTACTTTTTATAGCGTCTTGATAGGCAGGGTGTGCTATATGGTAGCATTTTATATTACTGAAGCAGTTTGCTCTTTCCAGTCTTTTTTTTTTTAAGGATTGAATAGGATTATAAATGGGATATAACAGAGTGGATTTTATCTATAGTAAAGCTTAGTATGTTTGTTCATTTTTGTAGTCATTCACTATTATTGGATTTAATATTTTATGTGGGTTTGTGGGTTAATTATGATTATAGGGGTAACCATCTTACCTGGGCTGCTGCTTTAAGCTTTTAACAGCAGTTTCGAAGATTTGATTTACATCACATGGACATAAGAAATCTTAGCCAGAAAGCCTACTGGTTGTCATTGAGCATGCCCACACTTCTATAAGGCGTGGGCATGCTCTGTGACATAAGCAGAGGTTATAGTGCTTGGAGGGGGAGGAGTTGATTGCCCCTTACTTATTGTCAGTAGTGGATCATGTGTTTTTAGCCTCTTGCTGTATGATAAATAACAACTTTCTGTGTAATCTACCAAATATTTTTTTTTTATTTTGTTTGTTTAACCCTTTCTACCTCTGAGGTTTTTTCGGTTTTGTGTTTTCGTTTTGCTCTCCCTGCCTTGATACAGCCATAACTGTTTTATTTTTCTGTTCACATAGCTGTATGAGGGCTTGTTTTTTGCGGGACAAGTTTTACTTTCCAACGCCACCATTTAATATTGCATATGGTGTAGTGGAAAGCGGGAAAAAAATTCCAAATCGGGTAAAATTGCAAAAAAAAATGCAATTCCGCCACAGTTTTACGGGTTTTTAATTTACGGCGTTCGATGTTCATTAAAACTGACCAGTTACTTTCATTCTACTAGTAAGTACGAATCCGGCGATACCTAATATGTATAGTTTTTCTTTCGTTTTGCGTTTTGATAATGATAAAAAAAATTATAAAGTTGGACATCTATACCTTTTCGGTATTTATGTGTATGGAGCTGTATGGGCGCTCATTTTTTGAGGGGCGATCTGAACTTTTTATTGATATCATTCTGGGGTGTGTATGACTTTTTGATCACTTTTTATTAATTTTTTTTTTTTAGAAAAAAAGCGACAAAAAATGGCGAATTTTGATGCTTTTTTCCGTTTCACTGTTTTCCGTATGGGAATATGGCGAATTTTGACGCTATTTTCCGTTTCGCTGTTTTCCGTATGGGAAATATTTTTTTATATTTTTATAATATGGGCGTTTTCGCACACGGCGATACCAATAATGTGTATTTTTTTATTTTTTTAATGTTTTTATTTCCGGGAAAGTGGGTGATTTGATCTTTTACGTTTTTTTATTTTTTAAAAAACTTTATTTTATTTTATTTTTTTTTCACTTTTTTATAGTTCCCATGGGGAACTATAACTAGCAATCATTTGATTGCTTATATCATAGACTCCAATGCACTTGCATTGGAGTCTATGATGATTTTAGTGCTTTCCTATGGAGCCCTATTACAGGCAAGGGCTCCATAGAAAAGTCTATGCAGCAGCCTCCTGTCGTTTACTATGACAGGGGCTGCTGCAGGCATGTGCTTCTAGTGTTTGCAAAACAGTTAGATCCCAGTGGGCCGGGCTGTTTTTTCCAGTTCAGAGGGGGACGTATCTTCACTTTCCCGCTCTTGCGTGGGCGTATCGTCATTGTCCCGACTCACGCAGAATGCATACATTATTTACGTTTCATACGTATTGTACGTATCGTTAGCGTGTAAAATTTTGTGAAGATTTACAAAAAATACGAAGCAAATCCAAATAAATTTGGGTTCGCTTTGAAGCTGAAAATTTCCAAGATTCGATACGAATCTACGAAGCGGCAAATAGATTCGCTCATCTCTAGTGGTATCACATTTCCATGCATGCGCCAATGTTCTATCTTATTTCCCAAAAAAGATCATGTTGAGTTTCAGAAATATGCTACAACCCTATGATGCCCTTTTCTTACATAGTCACTGTACCCTGTAGATTTCTCTCCTTCCGGCCCAGTATAGCTTAAGTGAATTGCAGAACATGCCCAGTTGAACCAGTCAGCGAGATGACCAGTCTGCTCATTGAACAATCGGTCAGAGCTACACTGGTATATGTTGAGTAGATCAGGGTAGTAATCCAGTAGTGAACCTGTCTCCATTCAATGCTACCCTTAAATATGACAGCATGGCACAGTAAGATGGCAGATCTATTTTTAAATCTCTATAGAATACTTTGTGTCTACTTTGTGTCTATTTTCAGTATCAACGGTAGCCAAGTTTGGTGGTGACCCATGGGTAAAAATGTAGTATGGATCCCCTCTACAATGTCATATGATACTTGGCTAACTTAAGATGGCATAAGATGATAGAAATGAAGAATTGCAAGACACAACAAAATTCAAAAATATCCACCACCACCAGCCCATCTGTCTAAGAAATCATCTGTTGGGACTGAGATATGAAGAATTTGTGTAGCTGAAAGATAATCATATACTACTGCATTGAACATTTGGAAAGTACTGACGTTGACTGGTAGGCGATGGATCCTAGGCAGTGGAGGTTCTTGGGTAAATGCCTCTTTTGCTCTCATTATAATTTGAGCTTGTATTGGAAAGAAAGCAGCTTAGGTCATAAAACTAATCACAGTAATTACATAAGATAACTACTAAATCTTTCATGAATTCCGACCCTTTGCGGTAAAAAGGTTTCATTTGTCTATTTTGTCCATAAAAAAATAAAAGAATTATGATAAAAAAATAAAAATCATATGGCTAGACTCGCTCTTTGAGTGACAGTTAAATTTCATGCAAGTATTAAATGTCTGAACCTAATGCTTTCCACGGTCTTTCAAAGTGATTTAATATATTAGGCTGCCAGTCAAAGTCTTAATAAACAATGCAAGATTCCCACGTTTAGAATTGTTCTGCATAAGTTGAATGGCTGTAAAAGGACCAAAAGGGAGAAAGAATTTTGAGAGAACAATATTCCCACAATATATTGTTCGGATGAACAAAACAATGAGATAAAATGATGCGTGTATGCATACATATATATAGTTCTTTTTGTACATTAGATGACTACTAGTCCTAGAGAAGCTCCATAGACTTGTATCTGCTGGTCATAACATGTTTCTATCTTGAAAGTCTTGACCCTGCCTTTTTGTGTGCTCTTCAGTGACACAATCAAAATTGTTTGGAGCTATATAATAAAAACCTCAGCTACTGCAGAACATAGTAATACTAAACCCAGCTTTTATAGTGCATGCATTAAATGGTACATGATTAGAAAATAATATTTCTTTCAAGAAACAAAGCCATACTTGTACGTTGGATGCATCTATGTCACTGAGACCTATCTGAAGAGTTCATGGGTTGGGGCCTTTGCTCTGTGACCACAACCGTTGATAGAGCCAATAAAGGCCCTTTACTTTCTGACTCAGAGAGACACTGCTGCTTCTGATAAGTGCTCTGTCTCACTTCAGCGCTGGGTTCACATCAAGACTGCTGCTGCTTCTGAGGAATGCCACATTAACTACTCCCTAACTTTTTGTGAGTAGTGCATATATGTTTTACTTCGGAAAGATAGATATATGAAGAAGTCATTCAGCGGAGGATACTGGATCAAAAAAGTATATTATAGGGGTTGTGTCCTCTGGGACTTTGAGGGCATTTTGCTGGGATATGCCATCAAAGTCAGATCGGTGTAGGTCCCACCCATGAGACATGCACCTATCTCTAAAAAGGGAAAATGAAGGAGGGTGCTTTGAGCATAAGTGGCATGCTTTCCATTAATTTCTATTAGAGATGAGCAAAGCGATTTGTCGATTCGTTGATTCGTATCGAATCTTGGGATTTTTCAGCTGCGAAGCGAATCCGAATATTAGGTGATTCGCTTCGCTTTTGTACGCATTGCTACGTAGTTTGTCCGCTAAATTATACACTATTCTACGTATAATTTAGTTACTCTATACGCTGATGCGCAGACTCCTCCCTGGTAGTTACTCTACACGCTGTTGCGTAGGAATTCTATTCAGCGATGCAGACTCCTCCCTGGTAGTTCCACCCACTTCTCCTGCGTGCGAGGATGACGTGGCAAGTCAGCAGAGTAAGATGGCGGCGAGACAGAGAGGTCCTGACTGGGGAAGCATGTTGTGGGCAGACGACCCCTATGAGGAGAAGGAACCGGAGGAGATCTATCTCTCACAGCTCAACAGGAAGTCGGATGAGGTGCCTGCTGAGGTGGTGAATCCACTGGCTGACAAGGCGAAGGCGGCAGGCGTTCCCGCTCCGCCGCGCAAGGACTACTCCTTACGCCAGAACTTGATGGTCCCTGAGGCTGTCACCCGGAACGCCCAGACCCCCTGGGAATATAAAAAGCTGGTGGAGGAGTGGGTGGTGCAAGTTTTGGAGCACCCACGGTCCGGTGACCCTAAGCTGGAGCGCCGAAGGAGAACCATTATTTGGTTCAACGTGGAGCGGGGAGTCGGTTTCATCGGCGATGAGGAGACGGCGGAGGAATTATATGTTAACCGCCGTTCGGTTATGCGGCTGTATCTTCCGCCCGTACGCTACAATCTCCACGCAGGGCATTATGTGGAGTATACCCCCATGAAGAGCCTCCAAGGCCACTTTGCTACTGGGGTGAAAATCTTAAAGCGACCACCTACTCCTGCAGCGCCCCCGGAAGACTGGAGTGAGGAGGCCCAGGCCGCAAAAGAGGCTTGTGACCTTGAGACCTTGAGATTTGAAGAGAAATCTCAAGGTCAGGATCAGCCGGAACCCCTGAATCCTGATTTGCCGCCACCGATACCACCGATACCACCGATCCTTCATATGGGACAGATGACCACGAACACTTTTGTGTACCATCCAACTGTGGTACAGTACCACTACCATTGCCATGCCCATGGCAGTTGCAGGACGCACAGTCCGCCGCTCGTGGAAGACCGTTACCATTACCGTTACAGCCAGAGATTCTGTCACCTGGTATGCCGGCAGGAGGATCTGGCCACTACAGAGTGATGGGCAGGGCCCAAGTTACCACTGCCTTTGCCAGTGTGACAGCCCAGTCACCAAGAAGACCATCCTTGAGAGGTCGGCGGGGGTCTGCTGCCACAGCCAGGGCCGCTTTCATGATGAGGCAGGAGCGCCCTCTCATGTCCTTTAGCTCCAGCAGCAGTGAGGAGGACCTGCTGGCCTTTAAGTAATTCCAGCAGTTTTTATGCGAGCCACAACATGGACTTATCCTGAAGGGTGGGCACTAGTTGGCCCTTGTTTTTAGTTTTGTTGCACCGTGTTTGTCCTCACCCAGATGGCCATGGATTGTTAGGACTCACCCATCAAAAAAAAGTTTTTTTATTCAAGTTGCGCATACGTGCGCCTCATCCCTTTTTTCCCCCTTTTCAGGTTATTTGGGGAGCCCCTTGAAAGAGGGTTTTTAAAATGGAACCTTTGCTGCTATTTTTTTACCCATTTGGATTACAATTTTGCCTATGTGGATTACAAATTGCGACTGAGTTTGGGACTCTGCTCCAGTTCTATGACAAGCTTCAGAAGAAAAGAGACTTAAACATGTCCGTGAGCATACTAGGTAGGTGATATTTAAAATGTTTATATTATACTTATAATAATGTATTTGCACTATTTACCATATACGTGTCTCGAATATTCGCTCTGCCTCTGAGGAGTGCACGCTGCGGCCTCTCCTTGTACGTGCCTGCGTATTACGTAATCGCTTAGACAATAGTATGCTGAGGATTCGTAAGCTATTTGTCCGCTCATGCGTACGTCTTCTAAGAAGTTGCGTACATTTTGTAAATGAACGTTCGTTATTAGTGAGCGAATGTTCGCTAATAGCACATAATAACGTATATTTTGTACACAAATACAACAAATCTATTCGTCGAATATACGAATTTTAGGAAAAGTTTGGCGAATGTTCGGCAAATAATTTTTTCAATGATTCGCTCATCTCTAATTTCTATATGAGTTCCAAAAACAAAAACTAAGCAAGTGAGCACAGCTATTTTAGGCAATCCCATAGAAATAAATGGGGGCAGCCATGCATTTGTAACTACTCTCTGCTCACTTCAGGGGTCCCGTTCTGGAGATAGGCGCAGTCCCCAACTCTGGGACCTGCACCTATCTGACAGTGGTGGAACATCCTAGTGATATGTCGCTAATATCCCAAACCCCCCTTTAAAAGCTGAATTTTTTATTAAGATGCTTTTTTAATGTGTATAATTGGGTGATTTTGGGGACTTTCTGCACAGCAATATGGTGGCGGTTCTTTGTATATGGAAGTTTTAGTGTGCTAATTATTTAGGAATTGCTTGGATTAATTCTATTATACAAATATTATCTTTTTAAAAAAAAGTTTGCATTCCTCCTTTATGCCCTGTACAGTGTCACCGTTCATTTAAATTCTACTGTACTCATTGAACTCTTGACTATTGTGTTTCTCCTTTCCTTGAACTTTATTTTATGCTACCAGGAAATCCTCAGTGGAGACATCTTCACTTGTGACCAGTAAGTCTATGTGCCTCCTGTCACTGCTAGGCAGGTTATCTGAGTTAGACTGACCCTGACATATCCATGTACACTGCAGGCAATAATCTAATTTTAACGGTTTAGTAACTGCTACAAGTAAACAACTAGGATGAGCATTTCATGTCACAGGAGTATGTGCTTTTTATTCATCTTAATATGAACACTTTAAGGGCACTTCATATGCCCCTTTGCGTAACAGTCATTCTATTAGTTATTTTTGGTCTGGAGATTTATCTTTGGTAAATTTATGAGATTATTCTAGGAGGCCTCATTCACATGGGGTAGTAATGTTGAAAACAATGGGGCAACAATGCTCCTTGGATCTTAGAGCCTGAGATCCATACTGATGCATGTGTTGCATGTGATATTTTTATAAAGATTGAATGGCTGCTGATTGGACAAATAATTGAGGACAGTGTGTCGGCAGTCTCTGTTCTGCAAAGGCTGCTGTAGAGAGGCAAATTTGATGTCAGAGAGCGGTGGTGTGCCTAGGGTGTTTGGCACTGGGGGCAGGTCCTTTCTCTGGCCCCTACCCACCCACCCCTCCAATACTTTGTACACCCTCACAGTAGTATTGCCCTCATCATACAATTTTCATGGTAGTTTTGTTTTGTCCAGATATGTGCCCCCTAACGGTAGTTATGCCCACACTGTACAACTTTTACAGTAGTTATGCCTTCATTGTTCCCCCATAATAGTAGTAATGCCCTCTGTGCTCATTCACAGTAGTAATGCAAATTGTGCCCCCTTCACAGTAATAATGTCCATTTTGCCTCTTCATAGTAATAATGCCCATTGTGCCCAATTCATAGTTGTAATATCCATTGTGCCCCCTTTGTAGTAGTAACGCCCATTGTGCCCCCTTCACAGTAGCAATGCCCATTGTGCCTACTCCACAGTAGTAATGCCCGTTGTGCCCCTTTATTATTGGTAATTCCCTCTATGTCCCTTTGAGGTAGTAATGCCCTCTGTGCTCTCTCAATAGTAGTAATGCCCTCTGTGCTCTCTCAATAGTAGTAATGCCCTCTGTGCCCATTTACAGTAGTAAAGCTCTCTATGCCCCTTTGTGTTAAAAAAACACAGCAACTCCTCACTTTATCCTGTTCCTGATGCTCACTGTTCTCTCTCTCATCCCTGCAGGCACAGATCGTTCTACCGCACTGTGGGAGGATCTTAGGCAGATACCCAGGCTGCAGACTCCTCCCACACCGCAGCGCGATCTGTGCCTGCAGGCTTAATGGTGGAGCAGGGAGATATCTCCTTGCTCCACCATTCAGTATGGGAGAGACGGAGTGCTGGGAGCTGAATGACAGGACCGCAGCTCCCAGCGCTCCAGCAATCAGTGATTTCATTTGTATTGATGGAAGTGCTCATTGTTTCTGGGCTCTGGCACCCCCTGAGAGCGGGTACCCGGTGTGGACTGCCCATGTCTCATCCCTCTTAGCACGCCACTGTCAGAGAGTGAACTTGACCATCACTGCACCCAATGTGAGTATAGGCTTCTGTAAACTGAGTGTGTCAGCATAGGGGTGAGAAGCAACCAATCTGGCATAGATTTCAATCGGGCACACGGACCACTGGACGATGCGTTTAATGTATGATGAGCCGTGCTCCTCATCGTAAATTGATGGCAACCAATGCTGACGCAGAAGATATCAAGGCTAGTGTAGGACATGTTAGTCTTGATACATCAGGGCCTGAGTGTTAATACAGTTAGCTGGTATATTATCCTCTCAGTTTCTGAACTGATTGTGGGCAGATGAACCTTCTCTTAGCCACAAGCCTAGGATATGTGTATGTATGAGTATACATGTGAATATGTCTGCTGGATGTGTCATGTTGGATGTATAATTGTAATCATGTATGGTGCTCATGAAATTGGTAGGCCCCACCACTGAGACTCCCACTGATCACTAGAGAATTGTTTCTTAGTCTCATTCATTCTTCCTTTCCCTTCCTTGACCGCAGTGAGGAGGAGTTTGATGGGAACAGTGGTCATATGTGCAGATAGATGATAAATATCTTTTGTAGGCTGACCCTTTAAAGGGAGTCCGTCAACAGTTTTGACCATGGTAAACTGATAATAGTACTAGGTAGTCGCTGGGAAAGCAGTATAAACATACCTTTTGTTGAGTTTTTATCATGAGTAGCTGCAAGAATCTGCTACTGTAAGTGCCCAGGGCCTAGCTTCATTGTGAAGTGCCCTCTGCATTGAGTTGCTTTATAGCCCCTCCCCTCTGCTGACTGATAGCTGTACCATCCAACCAGGAGACCACTACAGCTGTCACTCACAGCAGAGAGGAGGGCCTGTGATCAGCTGAAGGCAGACAGCACAAAGAACTTTGCAGTCAAGCCCCACCCTAGGCACTTGCTGGAACAGAACCTGGCAGAAAAAAGTTAATATTCTCACTGCTCCTGCTAAACCGTTGTCAGCAGTTTAGCATGGTCAAAACTGCTGATAAACTTATTTTAAGGCTGTGCTGGAGATGTTACCCTCAAGTTTGCACAGACAACATAACAGAAAACTACATTATAGCTCATTTTAAGCAAAATTTGAGAATTTTTTCCCCTGCGTATCTGATCTCAACTTAATAGTGGTATTTTCAAAAATCGTATTTACTTACAATTTTCCGCTTTATGGGAAAACATTTTCTGCATTTCTCAGTTAACACGTTCAATTATGTCATTTTCACAAGGCTCAATTATTTTATTTTCGCCTTTATTGCTCATCTAAATGGTGCGATGTGATGCAAAAGCCAGCCTCATTTGCTTATATAACAACCCCCATCTTATAATGCATGGATTTACAAACATCTTAAATATTCAATGTTCGCTAATTTGAGTAAATTGAGAGACAACACAAACACATCGCCAAGTTAATTTGTTATGTTGATGCGCTCTGCTCTCTGCAGTCTTGGTATAGGATTCAGAAGGAGCCATAATGTTGGCTGGAAGAAAAAAATAATAATCTCAGTGTAAACAATATGAATGTAAATGTCCATTGGCCGGCTGACGTATACATCGCACTGTCCCCCTGTTGAGGAATGTGCAGAAACTAGGAAAAAAGCAATTTCTAGCTGTAAATTGGAATGCCTGCCAACCAGTTAAATGCTGTACCACCAATTAGCGGCTGATTCCTCTCGAGTATTAGAAGACTGGAAGTTTTCATAGACATCACTGCAAATCTCTGACTTACAATTTTATTCTATATGCACAACATTCTTAAAGGGTAAAATGTCTATGATAGGATCATATGTAGTACAACATCAACCTTCGTGTTCTAAATACAGATGAGCGAAGTACTGGAAAATTAGATTTGGCTGCTTAACCGAATTTTACAAAAAAATTGCTTTGTAAGTAGTGGGTGCAATAACAGGAAGTGGTGATTGCACCGACTCCCGTCATTGTACCCCTTAGATGCCACGTTCATAACTGATCGTGGCACCTGACAATATAATACAGTGTAAAGTTAAAAAATAAATAAATAAAATCATACTTTCCCTCATCCATTTGATCTCGAAGAGGATTTTGCACAGGATTTTCAATCAAGATGTCGGTGACCAGCTCTTTGTGCTCAAACGGATGAGCTAAGTATGATTTGAGGCGAACTGAATTTTCCCTGAAATTCAGATCAACACGCATTCTAAAGTTCTTTCTATCTATTATCTATCTATCTATCTATTATCTATCTATCTATCTATCTATCTATCTATCTATCTATCTAGCTATCTATCTATCTATCTATCTATCATTATATATCTATCATTATCTATCTATCTATCTATCTATCTATCTATCTATCTATCTTTCTAATCTATCTAGAAACGAAGATAGATATACCGACATCAAAAATGTAATATAAAAGGAAAAAGAACCGCAGCACATCCAATCGATGAAAAATGTGTTGTCCTTTATTCACCCATACAGTGACGTTTCAGTCTTACTGGGACTGTTCTTAAGATCTATCTATCTTTCTTTCTATCTATCTATCTATCTATCTATCTATCTATCTAAGATGCAGCAATCCAAGTCAGGTGAAGGATGGTGGATGCGCTTTCAATCACCCCAACTACAATGTTTCAGCCCAACACAATGAGGCTTTTCGCAAGCTTATCTATTTATTTATTTATCTATCTATCCATCCATGCGTCTATCTATCTATCTATCTATCTATCTATCTATCTATCTATTTCTATCAATTATCTTTTCATTTATCCACTGTTTGTTTCACTGTTTATATCAACAGTCGCAAGAGTTGCAAATGCAATACCGTTTTTATATATAGATCCTAAGCGTACCTATATGTATCCATAAGTTAAGACGCACTGTAGTCTGATCTTGTAGTTATGGTTTGCAGCTCTCCATCTACTCATGTTCTATGCCTTTTAGGTTATCATGAAGAAGAGGTCTTATGTAAAAATACATACACTACATGAACAGAGGCATTGGAAACCTATACATTACCAATCCTATAGGACCTCTTATCATATCCCATTCTTAATTAGTAGGAATTAATTTAAAGGGAACCTGTCACATTGAACATGGAGTCTGAGGTGAATAATGCCCATTGTGCCCAATTCATAGTTGTAATATCCATTGTGCCCCCTTTGTAGTAGTAATGCCCATTGTGCCCCCTTCTCAGTAGCAATGCCCATTGTGCCTACTCCACAGTAGTAATGCCCGTTGTGCCCCTTTATTATTGGTAATTCCCTCTATGTCCCTTTGAGGTAGTAATGCCCTCTGTGCTCTCTCAATAGTAGTAATGCCCTCTGTGCCCATTTACAGTAGTAAAGCTCTCTATGCCCCTTTGTGTTAAAAAAAACACAGCAACTCCTCACTTTATCCTGTTCCTGATGCTCACTGTCCTCTCTCTCATCCCTGCAGGCACAGATCGTTCTACCGCACTGTGGGAGGATCTTAGGCAGATACCCAGGCTGCAGACTCCTCCCACACCGCAGCGCGATCTGTGCCTGCAGGCTTAATGGTGGAGCAGGGAGATATCTCCTTGCTCCACCATTCAGTATGGGAGAGACGGAGTGCTGGGAGCTGAATGACAGGACCGCAGCTCCCAGCGCTCCAGCAATCAGTGATTTCATTTGTATTGATGGAAGTGCTCATTGTTTCTGGGCACTGGCACCCCCTGAGAGCGGGTACCCGGTGTGGACTGCCCATGTCTCATCCCTCTTAGCACGCCACTGTCAGAGAGTGAACTTGACCATCACTGCACCCAATGTGAGTATAGGCTTCTGTAAACTGAGTGTGTCAGCATAGGGGTGAGAAGCAACCAATCTGGCATAGATTTCAATCGGGCACACGGACCACTGGACGATGCATTTAATGTATGATGAGCCGTGCTCCTCATCGTAAATTGATGGCAACCAATGCTGACGCAGAAGATATCAAGGCTAGTGTAGGACATGTTAGTCTGTAGGACATGTTAGAGGTGAAGGCAGCATGTTATAGAGCAGGAGGAGCTGAGCAGATTGATATAAAATATGGTGGGAAGAGATTCAGTAAAGCATGTAACTTATTTATTAAAATTCCTACTCATTTTGGGCTTTGAAGTCTAGGAGGCGGTCCTACCAGTGATTGCCAGCTATCTCTGTATACACAGCCATAGAAGGAAGGCTGCCAATCACTGATAGGACCCCCTCCTGGACTTCAAAGCCCAGAATGAGCAGGAATTTAAATGAATAATTACAAATGAATAAATTACAAGTTTTACTGAATCTTTTCCCACAAAACTATATATCAATCTGCTCAGCGCACTGAAACATGCTGCCTGCAGCCAAGACACCATGTTGAACATGACAGGTTCCCTTTAAATTTGCTCCCCCCCCACACACACACCTTGTAGCTAAATCAGCTTCAACTCTTTTGGCTTTGTACAAGTTTTTGGAGAGAGTCTGTAGGAGTTTTTCTTCATTTATCTAGAAAAGTATTTGTGAGGTCAGACTCTGAAGTTGGAGATGTCTTGGCTCACAATCTCCGTTCGAGTTCACCTCTAAGGTGTTAGATGGACCAGTCACGTTTGGTGTGGACCAGTCTGTGTGGACCAGTCAAGTTTTTCCTCACCAAACTTACCAAACAATGCCTTTATGAAGCTAGATTTGTGCACTGGGGCTATGTCATGCTGAAAAAGAAAAGAGCCTTCCCCAATCTGTTCCCACAAAGTTGGAAGCCAGTCCAAAATGTCTTGTGCTGAAGCATTAGGAGCTCCATTCCCTGGAACTAAGGAACCTACTGTAGGCCAACCTGTGAGAAACACCCCTATAGCATCAACCCTCCTCCACCAAACTTTACAGTTATCACAATTTAGTCAGACAGGTAATGTTCTCCTGGAATTTGCCAAACACAAACTTATCCTTCAGACTTCCAGACATAGAAGTGTGATCCATCACTACACAGAACACATTTCCATTGCTCCAGAGTCCAGTGGCACTGTGCTTTACATCACTCCATCCAATGCTTGGCACTGTGCTTGGTGATGTAAGACTTGCATGCAACTGCTTGGCCACGGAGACCCATGTCATGAAGCTCCAGACACATCGCAGCTTTTGTGCTGATGTTAATGGCAGAGGAGGTTTGGACTTTGCAGTTATGGAGTCCTCAGAGCATTTATGACTTTTACACACTAAGCTCCTCACAGCACTTGGTGACCCCGCTCTATAATTTTGTGTGGCCTCCACTTCATGGCTGAGTTGCTGTGGTTCCTTAATGCTTCCACTTTACAGTAATACTCAGCGTTGATCATGGAAACTCTAAGTGGGAAGATTTTTCACAAACTTGACTTGTTGCTTGGGTAACATCCTATTAAAGGACCACAATGGAATTTAGTATGCTCTGTATAACTAACTATTATTTCATAAATATTTATAAAGCCAGGCTTTATTACCACGGGATGGATTTTATACACCTGTGTTAAATAAAGACAGAATGGCTAGAGGCTGGATTTTATCCATATGTGCTGAATGAACCCCCCGAATTCAATGATTAAAGGGTTTGTGTCATCTTGGACAATGGGGGCATATTGCTAGGATATGCCCCCATTGTCTTATAGGTGCGGGTCCCACCGCTGTAACACGCACCTATAACGAGAACGGAGCCCCGAAAGCGAAAGAGGACGCACTGTGCATGCGCAGTCGCCCTCCATTCATTTTCTATGGGGCCAGCTAAAAATAGCCAGCACTCGGCTATTTCCATCGGCTCCATAGAAATGAATGGGAGCAGGGGCCGCACATGCGCGGTATGCTTCCATTCATTTCTAGGGGGAGCTGGCTTGGTGGTGGCCGGACCGGAGTCCTCCAGCCACCAGCTTGTGGAGTTCCATTCTGGATATAGGTGCGGGTCCCAGCAGTTGGACTTGCACCTATTAGACAATGGGGTCATAGCCTAGCGATATGCCCCCATTGTCCATGATGAGAAAACCCCTTTAAGAGCCATGCCTCAATACTTTTCTCCATGGAGCATAGGAAAGCTGTGTACTTAAATAGTCATGTTGACATTGCATAATTTCTCTTCTTAGATACATTAAAGCAAACCTACACTTAGCGGAACATTCTTGTTTTTGTTTCGCAAAATGGCTAATCCTTCTTGCTTCCAAAATTTGACATCAACAACCGCATAAAATTCCAGCCGCACAAATCCGGCACTATAATTATTTCAGAGTGTTTCAATTTCAAACTTTGAAAACAAATGCAAGTGTTTTCCTGACCCTACTTTTAAATGCCACCGTTAAACATATGCTAATTGCGATTGCAAGTGGCTGAGGAATACGGCTCCATTGTTCTAAAAATGAGGGTAATTATTTGCAAGTGTTACGTTGTTCCTTAATAATAACAATTAAAACTAATTTGTGAATAAACTGGGAAGCACCTGGCAGAACAGGTTTTCCACTGTCTAATTAAATCACACGGAAGTGTAAATTAATATCTGAGTGCACCGATCACTATATTTCTTTATTAAATCTGATGGAACAAATTAACCATTTCCTAGAGACGGTTCTTAATAAGGATACTAATAACTGTCCTTGGAGATTGAAATTTAACATTTAAAAAATAAAGGCGAGAAATAAAAGTGGAATTATTCATATGAATTCTTTCCATCCGTGGTAATTTTTAGAAAAAAGCAGAGTGCAGATGTCGATGCATTAGATAGTTCTGGCTTTTAAGTGAAGGTTTATCACTGAATATCTTTAAAGGGGTTCTCTGGGAATTAAGAAAATGAAAATATTTAAATATTACTTTATTATAAATATATTCCCACATACCTTTCATTAGTTATAATGACTCATCTTGTCTGGGGAGCAATCATCAGGAGAAATAAAATGGCAGCTGTCCTATCAGTACACACAAAACCTGTCCTAATCACACAGGAGGACAAGTTACTTCACAACACTGAGGTAAAGAGCTGCCTCATCCTCCTTTCTGCTTTACTTGTCAGGGATTATGATCCTGAATACAGGTGATAAGATCTTCAGCTGAATCTCTGTAGGAATACAGTTCATGAGGAGACATGAAGTACAGAGAGGAGTGTGGGGCTAATGAGCAGCAGCACTTGTATGCAGTCTCCATTAGCACACTCTGCCCTGTCCATCCTCTGTTTACTTCATGGGGGGAATTTATCATTAGGAAAATATTTGAAGTCAGTTTTGCTTCAGTCTGTGTTGGAGTACTTTTTGCCACATTTATCAAACGTCACAGGTTGTTTGATAAATGTGGCTTGTCCTTAAACCTAACACTTCTGTCTAGAGAAGCTACTCCACTTTTCCTACTCCACCCTCCTCCTGGAGTGAGATTGCGACTATTTTGCGACTTTTTTTAAAAAGTCGCAATGATAAATCTGGAGTGAAACTCATTAATAGAGATGAGCGAGTAGTGAAATATTCGAAAGTTCGAAATTCGATTCGAATAGACTGCGAAATTCGACTATTCGACCGGATATCGAATCCATTAAAGTCT
>ONZH01002885.1:0-48094 GCA_900303285.1 Rhinella marina
CTCAGTCAACAATCTATCGCATCATCAAGAACTTCAAGGAGAGAGGTTCCATTGTTGCCAAAAAGGCTCCAGGGCGCCCAAGAAAGACCAGCAAGCGCCAGGACTGTCTCTTAAAAGTGTTTCAGCTGCGGGATCGGGCTACCAGCAGTGCAGAGCTTGCTCAGGAATGGCAGCAGGCAGTTGGGAGTGCATCTGCACGCACTGTGAGGTGGAGACTCTTGGAGCAAGGCCTGGTCTCAAGGAGGGCAGCAAAGCAGCCACTTCTCTCCAGAAAAAACATCAGGGACAGACTGATATTCTGCAAAAGGTACAGGGAGTGGACTGCTGAGGACTGGGGTAAAGTCATTTTCTCTGATGAATCCCCTTTTCGATTGTTTGGGACATCTGGAAAACAGCTTATTCGGAGAAGACGAGGTGAGCGCTACCACCAGTCTTGTCTCATGCCAACTGTAAAGCATCCTGAAACCATTCATGTGTGGGGTTGCTTCTCAGCCAAGGGAATCGGCTCTCTCACAGTCTTGCC
Organism: Rhinella marina; assembly: GCA_900303285.1. Taxonomy (NCBI): domain Eukaryota; kingdom Metazoa; phylum Chordata; class Amphibia; order Anura; family Bufonidae; genus Rhinella; species Rhinella marina. Next base: position 524 of record ONZH01002885.1, read on the forward strand.
TAAAAACACAGCCATGAATAAAGAATGGTACCAGAATGTCCTCCGAGAGCAACTTCTCCCAACCGTCCAAGAGCAGTTTAGCGATCAACAATGCCTTTTCCAGCATGATGGAGCACCTTGCCATAAAGCAAAGGTGATAACTAAATGGCTCAGGGAACAAAACATAGTTTAATTAATAGTTTAATCAAATTCTGACAAAATGCAAGCATTGATTGTGCAAGAATGGACGGCTATCAGTCAGGATTTGGTCCAGAAGTTGATTGAGAGCATGCCAGGGAGAATTGCAGAGGTCCTGAAGAAGAAGGGTCAACACTGCAAATATTGACTTGCTGCATTAACTCATTCTAACTGTCAATATAAGCTTTTGTTACTCATAATATGATTGCAATTATATTTCTGTATGTGATAAAAACATCTGACAAACACACATAAAAACCAGAGGGCAGCAGATCATGTGAAAATAGAAGATTTGTGTCATTCTCAAAACTTTTGGCCATGACTGTACACTCAGCCGGAAACTGAGGCACTTGTGTTACACAGCACGGCGCTCTATCAGTGTGCACCCAGGCTTCTCCACAGTTTTGCCTATCTGCAGGTTAAAGCAACCCAGCAGCTGTACCTTTTAATACCCTAATCACTGCAAACAATTCTGTAAGTGTGGTTCAGGAGCGCCGACGGTATAACACAAACGCTTACAAACTTAATCAATAAACACTAAACCTCAGTAAGAGTATAACCAGTTGTTTGCCACAGTAAACCCCACTTCTGTAGCAAGATAGCTTGCAGCCTGCAAACCACCTGTCTAGTCTTCAGGCTTTTACCCAGTAGCTACTGAATTGGCGCCAATAACATAATGCGGTGTGTGCACGGTTACCCACTGTGTCTGCACAGTGGGCCTCAGTTCTTTCACTGACCCGGGTCCGTTGGGTACCTTAACTTTCCGACGTGTCTGGTAGAAGATCCTACAACCACGCAGTCTCATTGAATCTTCCACTTGTCCTCTCAGTAGGGCTCCTGATGGTAGGTCTCCCCTTCTTGTCTGTAACTCTACAACAGTCTCTGTTCCAGGTCTTCTTGCAGAGTCTTGCTCCCTTAGGAAATAGTCTCACTTGTAGATCACACTTGTAGATCACACTGGAAAGCACAATCAGTAGCTCCTTCTCCTCTGGCTCTCTGCAGCACACTCCCAAGATGGCTGCCACACACTTCTCCTGTCTGAAGCTCCACCTCTGCCGAACAGGGACTTTTTGTCATTGCTCCGAGGAGCTATAATCTTTCCTGTGGTAAACAGTGACATCTTGTGGCCAAAAATGAAATGTCAGTTAAATAGAATTATAATTACAAGAACAGGTGCATTCACAGAATGGAGGCTGTTTCACCACCTTACACACAAGCAGATAAGAGTCTGTACACGAGACACTGTGCTGGCAACACACCCCTGCTCTTCCGGCTCCTGCTCTCTCCCTGGATTCTTTCAAATAAAACATTAACCTCTTCAGCCAGAACACACTCAGGGCTCAAGGCTTTACAACAGTAGCTGCAGGCAATGAAGAGACACAGGATCTGCCCTCCTCATCCTGTAGACACAAAGCTGACACTGAAGGAGAGCTGCAGAGTACTGCACAAGGTATGGGGAAGTTCCTGTATCAGTAATGTCATTGTACAGATGGGACTTGTAGTTGTACACATACAACATGCTGCTGAGTATCCTAGCAGACAGACATGTCACTCAGGGCAGCACTTGTATTCACTCCCTTTGCACAGCAGGGGGAGGGGCAGAGATTGTAGGACTGCAGGTAAACAAAGGCCAGAAGAGAACCAGGGAAATGAGGAAAAATAGATTTTTTTGCCTAAAACTTGCTTAACTTAGTTATATATTACTGTTTATCAGATTTACAGTACTATCTATTTTTTTTCATAACTCGGACAACCCCTTTAAAGCTACTTGTTGCTGTAGCAATTCCACCTAGCAGGTATGTATTACAAAGCCAACCTTCTGGAAGAAAAAGAGTCATTTTTTTTTCATATAAGCAGAGAGATAGTTTATTTTTTTTCAAAACCTCAAGTTTCTGCAGGTCTTCATTGCTAGGTCTCTCTATAGTAAGAAGTAAGGCTTTTCTTTTTTTAACATTTTTATTAAAACATGTCAAGTACCGTCAAAGATCAGAGGATTCATCTTATATACAGAAGCATAAGAATAATGTCTGACTACTAAACTTACAAAAAGAACAGCACAACACAAAGGACATAAAAAAGAAACAACTATAATTATTACTATAAAAGCAAAAAGATATAAAGAAAAGTCTTGTCTGCATGAGCCCTTATCAACAGTAAGTCTGTATATTGAGATGAATGTCTGCCCGGATCATACATCATCCACAGTCGATCCCAACCATTTAAAGGGGTATACTCATCTTAGACAATGGGGGCATATCGCTAGGATATGCCCCCATTGTCTTATAGGTGCGGGTCCCACCGCTGGGACCCACACCTATAGCCAGAACGGAGCGGGGAGCGCTGCGCCTGAAGGACCCCAGGTTTCTGGGGGTCCGGCCACCACCAGGCACAGCTCCCCGCGCCGCTCATAGAAATGAATGGGAGCCGGGCCGTGCATGCGCGGTGCGCTCCCATTCATTTCTATGGAGCCGACGGAAGTAGCCGAGCCAGCGCTCGGCTATTTTCGGCGGCCCCATAGAAATGAATGGAGGGCGGCTGCGCATGCGCAGTGCGCCTTCATTCACTTCGGGGGCTCCGTTCTCGATATAGGTGCGGGTCCCACCGCTGGGACCCGTACCTATAAGACAATGGGGGCATATCCTAGCGATATGCCCCCATTGTCTAAAATGAGAATAACCCTTTAACCCTTCTGATTGTCAATAGCAATCAAGGAATCTAAGCAGTTAGGCCTAGTTCACACTGATTTGGTCAGTGTTTGATCAGTGATTTTCAGCAGTGATTGTGAGCCAAAACCAGAAGCGAGTCAAAAACAAAGAAGAGGTGAGAATCTTTCCATTATACCTTATGTCTGTGTAGGCTCCACTCCTAGTGTATAAAAAAGGGATGCAAATAAGCTCTTATGCAGAGCTTGTTAAGAGCTCATTTGCATTCCATTCTTCCTAGAACTCCAGAGGAAAATGTATGGCCTATAAGCCTTCTTGTGCTAAATAAGACACTCTTTCCAAGGAGAGATATTACCCTCCAAATCCCGGTGTATAAAAAATATAAATATTTGGGGTACCTGTAACTTACTTTAAGTTTTAATAAGTATGCTGAGGGAAACAGAAAAAAAAGGGCATTTAAATTTTAAGACATTCACTGTTCTTCTACATTTAGGCTACATGCACACGAACGTATGTGTTTTGCGGTCCACAAATTGCGGATCTGCAAAAAAACGGATGACGTCCGTATGGCATCCGTTGTTCCGTTTTTTATTTTGCGGATCCATTGTAACAATACCTATCCTTGTCTGCAAAACGGACAAGAAAAGGACATGTTTTATTTTTTGGGGGGTGTTACGGAACGGACATACGGGTGCAGATAGCACACGGTGTGCTGTCCGCATTTTTTTTCAGACCCATTGAAATGAATGGGTCCGTATCCTATCCGCAAAAAAAAAAAAAACGGAACGGACACGGAAAGCAAGTACGTTTGTGTGCATGAGGCCTTATTCTGTGGGTCAATTACAATTATACCAAATTTGCAGTATGTATTTTTTTTTTATATTTTACTAATTATACATAATGTTTTTTGCGCGCCAATCTGTAGGTTTTATTGGTGCCCTACTGGTGATCACACGCCCTATCGATTACTTTTTATTCTGCTTTTTGGAAGGCAAATATCAATACTATTTTTTTCTCCAGTGTTCACCTTGCTGGATAAAAAAAATACCTTCTCCTTTCCAATGCCAATTTTTAGCTTTCTTTTGTTGTTATTTTTTCCTCAATTCTAAAAATTCATATTCAATTAGAATTGTGATTTCTTTAGGGATTTTTTTTACATTTAAAAACAATATTACTTAAAGGGGTTGTCCCACAAAAAATATTATACAGTTTTCAAACCACCACCTGGATCTGAAATCTTTTGTAATTGCATGTCATTAAAAATTTTGTATAGCTACTGAGTTATTCAGAAAAATGTATCTGTATAGGACCACTTCATTTCTTATTTCTTTGACCTAATCAGTGAGAAGCCTGCACATGCTCAGTTTCATCTTTCAACTGCCTCCTGAGCTGTGATAGGGAGAGCATGGACACGCCCCCTGAGCTGCAGCAGAAAAGACACACCCCTTGAGCTTCCAGCTTGATATAAAGATAGCAGAGCAATACATGGGGAGATCTCTGGATCCATGTGAGGTACAGGGCTGGTTCTAGCTTTGTTAGAAAGGTATTGTCATGTACTATGTAATGTCTGATTTTCATTTTTTACATTATTCGTGGGATAGCCCCTTAAGTCAAACAAGGAGACACATATCTAAAATCCAAATAAATAATACACTAAAAATCTGGTGTACTGTTTTATCCTTTCCTGCCAATACTCTGCTGGTAGGCAGCCTTTTAGGCCATGGCTCTATATAGGTCCTAATAGGAGGCCATTGTTACACCCACCACTTCTATAGCAACCTCTCAGTACCCAGCTATGGGAGCCCCTTGTTAAACTAATTTTATACTGCAGTCACCATTGACTGTGGCTTGTAAGGTGTTAATCAGCTGGAATTAAAGGTTTCCTAATCTCATTTATTACAGATGGACCCGGAATGAGACTCCTGTGGTTCTCACACAGCACATGAACCCATGTGATCATCATGACATAAATGTACGTTATGGTGCACCAACTGAAGGCATTCTACGATCTACATGTCTGTCATCATGTGGGAAAGAGTTAGAGGGGTTGAAAACTAAAAATCAGAAAAACATGACTGCTTTCTTTTAGGAACTGCACCACACCATCGGTTGTGCCTGATATTAAAGCTTGACTTTACTCAAGTGAATTGAGAGAACTGCAATACCGCATACAAACCGTGGACAAGTAGGGTGGTATTCAGAAGGCATCTTGAGGCTGCAAGTCCTACAGTGAAGCTTCACACCTGCCACTTTTTATACAAGCTCTCACTTGAAAGAACTCTCTGATGTGCCATAAGAGATGATTTCTGGCTAAAACATTTACCACATATTCTACATGGATATGGTTTGTCACATGTGTGAATTCTTTGATGCTCCACAAGAGCCGATTTGTGACTAAAACGCTTTCCACATTCTGAACATGAATGTGGCTTCTCCCCTATATGAGTTCGCAGATGTTCCACAATATGTGATTTCTGAATAAAACCCTTGCCTCACTCAGGACATGAAAATGGCTTCTCCCCTGTGTGAATTTTTAGATGTTCCAAAAGACTTTTTTTATGGTTATAACATTTCCCACATACTGTACACGAATACGGCTTCTCTCCTGTGTGAGTTCTAAGATGTTTCACAAGACTTGATTTGTGGCTAAAACATTTCCCACATTCTGTACATGAAAATGGCTTCTCTCCTGTGTGAATTCTCTGATGTTCTCCAAGACTTGATTTGTGGCTAAAACATTGCCCACATTCTGAGCATGAAAATGGCTTTTCCCCTGTGTGAGTTCTCAGATGTTTCGCAAGATCTGATTTATGGTTAACACGTTTCCCACATACTTTACAAGAATATGGCTTTTCTCCTGTGTGAGTTCTCAAATGTTCTACAAGACTTGATTTGTCACTAAAACATTTCCCACATTCTGAACACGAATTCGGCTTCTCCCCTGTGTGAGTTCTTAGATGTTTTATAAGGTCTGCTTTATTATTAAAACATTTCCCACAATCTGAACATGAATATGGCTTCTCTTTCTTATGAATTTTGAGATGTTCCATGAGAGTTGATCTCTGACTAAAACATTTCCCACATTCTGAACATGAATTTGGTTTCACTCCTGTGTGAGTTCTCAGATGTTCAACAAGACTAAACTTCTGCCTAAAACTTTTCCCACATTCTGAACATGAAAACGGCTTCTCTCCTGTGTGAGTTCTCTGATGTCTCACAAGACCTGATTTCTGACTAAAAGATTTCCCACATTCTGTACATGTAAACGGCCTTTCATCAATGTGAATTCTTTCATGCGCGGAAAGATTACATTTCTTTTTAAACTGCTTCCCACATTCAGAACATGTAAAAAATTTTCCCAGTCGATGTCCAATTGTAGATTTTTCAGTCTGTGAATCTGTGTCTACTTCATTAGAGGATGATAACAGGAGATGTTCATGGGAGCCTTTCATCCCGTCTTCTCCTGGAATAGGACACAAATAATTGATATTTTGGCATTTCTACATGATAAATCTGTAAAATAAGCCATGTATCAAAATACAGTCAACAAAGTCTTGTAAAGAGGGTGATGACCGAGAACGAATTTTCATAGATACAGTCATTTAGCCGATCATCAGCTCATCTAAACATCTCACCAATGACAAATGAGCAAGCACTTACAGTTAGTATGGTTGACACCATTATTCATTCCCCATACAGCGTTCACTTGTTTGAAGCACATCTCTGATTTACCTGCTAATTGACCATGATCGGGCGAGCAATTTTCTATGGTCATTCATTCTCGAGCATTGGCCTGTGTAAATGTCTCATAGGATAAAGGTAACAAGGAAGTGAGTAATGTCCCTCCTCCAGATTTTTCCATTCTCCCAAGCTTTATGAACACCATACTCTTGCTAGTTCTCGTCTAGTTTATTGTTTAGCCACCTAGAGCATGATTTCTACTAAAACTGCGAAAAATGAGCAACGGTCTCATAACCACAAAATGTGCATCTAGTCATGTACATATTCCTCTTTACACATCTCATTATTTAATTTGCCTTGCCAGCAGCTGCATGACATTGGTTGATATAGCTTACTGTCCATCAATACACCCAAGTCTTTTGCCACCGTTCTATTAGTACACACACCTGTCCTAATCACACAGGAGGACAAGTTACTTCACAACACTGAGGTAAAGAGCTGCCTCATCCTCCTCTCTGCTCTACTTGTCAGGGATTATGATCCTGAACATAGATGATAAGATCTTCAGCTGAATCCCTGTGGGGAGGGAGTACAGTACAGTGAAGTACAGACCACATCCCCACCTCCTCTCTGTACTTCATGTCTCCTCTTGACCTCCATTCCTACAGAGATTCAGCTGAAGATCTTATCAGCTGTATTCAGGATCATAATTCCTGACAAGCAGAGCAGAGAGGAGGATGAGTCAGATCTTTACCTCAGTGTTGTGAAGTAACTTGTCCTGCTGTGTGATTAGGACAGGTTCTGTGTGTACTAATAGGACGGCGGCCATTTTATTTTCCCTGACCATTGCACTCTAGACAAAACGAGCCATTATAACTAATGAAAGGTATATGGGAATGTATTTATATTAAGTAATATTTAAGTATTTTCAGTAATTTTAATTCCTAGAGAACCACTTTATGCCTAACAGCCATACAAACTTTTCACCCTGCTAATTAGTTTCTTGATAATAACATGTTGGGTGGTGGGATCTTATAAACAGTTTAATTTAATGAAAACTTTTATTTGTCCTACCAGTAAACAGGGGCAATTATATCCCCGTTATTGGGCTGCTGTTAGGACTAACGTCCCTATTAGGCTGCTCGAATTTTGGCCAGGATAAGCATCAATCAACGATAAACACATTGATCAGCGCTCAATTACATTGGCCAATGCAAGGTGAATATGGAAGGAACGATTTCCATCCCAATCGCTCCTCCTCGATTCATCTCTAATAATTATCGGCAGTACATCCCGGATTATACAGGGAGATGTGCTGTCGATACTCCTGCATCTTTCATTCTGATGAAAAATGCAAATCCGCCAACAAATAAGCGTTTTTTTTTTCATTTATTGGCTAATCGGCGACATGATTCTAAAGGTTAATTTTCAGTAACAAGCATTCATATGACCACTTACTCCTGATAAATGGTCTGAACATTGCTCAGTCTAATAGGACATTAAGGGAAAACAGATTAACATTAGAAACCAAGGCTTCTACTCTGCAAGGTCACTAATAAACATATTAAAAATATCCTGCCATTCGCATCTACAGTCCATTTGAAGACCTATGAGCTTCCATGGTTGAGTTAGTTGTTTTTTTAGATTCATTGGCGCAAAAAAAAAAAAATGTTTTAAAAGGTTCTTTTAAATAGCCCAAGGATCGGGGCCGTTATCAGGAGCGAGCCTTCGTACAAACATTCGTTCCCAATCATTTGTCCAGGTAGATGCTACTGATCACTCGATAGACAATCAAATGCTTTATTGCCAGGTGATCACACCTTTCACGTGGCACCTAAATTCACCATTAGTCGACAACACATCGCTTGCGATTTGCTGTTGGCAAACAATGAATACGTCTGGTGATGAAGAATGTGATAAATGAAGCTCTACATTGATTCAAGAATCAAGCAATGAACAGGAGCAAACCTATTGTTCCTGATAATTGCCCGAGGGTCAGCCCTCACTTGAGCAGGGACTACTCCAAGGGGTAGTGGCCTGGTGGTTCCCCTGCAGTCCCTGAAGTTCCTGGTCTGCTGGAAAAGACAGAAAATCCAAAGGGTGCTTCTAGAGAATCTCAGCCCTGTACATATTTTTAATAAAAAACAATTTAAAAAATTATTTTTAGGTCAAAATGAATGCAATGCACTAATAAAATTGTCTCCAAAGGTGTACATCACCTTTAAGTAAATGCAGGATAAAATACAACATTTTATGAAAGGCTCTTACCATTCACTAACTCTGATATGGGGTTTTCAAATCCACTCATCATTTCACCATGACTTTGCTGGACAAGGGCAAAAAAGAAACAAAAAAAAACAACTCTGATTATTTTATATACAGCCAAGGGTCAAAAATGCTTAAAGAACAACTCCCGACAAAAATTTTATTCCATGTCCTGCTAGAAATGTACATGATATAATCTGTAGTGAATGTCATTTTCTTACCAGTGTCTGAATTTTTGACTTCTATCATCCTGAAGTTTCTTATCTGTGTCATGTGACCAGCAATTAGACCCACCAACTCACACATAGACTTATGTGTGGACAGGAAGTCTAATTCTCTATGCATTCCTATGGGAGCCTCACTTTCAGTGTCATAGAAATGAATAGAGCAGTTACTGGCTTTCTGTCCTGGGTCAGTTGGAGGTCAGGGAGTTGGTCACATGACCCAGCTACAATAAGAAGAGAGGTTTTTACTCACAGAAACAGTCACTGATAAGAAAATGACATTCACTACAGATTATATCATGCACCTTTCTAATAGGTCAGAGGATAAGAATGCGTTAAAGGAGAAGAATCTCCTCAAGTGGTGATCACACAGGGTAAGCATTCAACAAAAACCTCTTTCCTCCAGCCAGAGAGCGGTCCCTCTGGTCTTCTCTGGTGACCTGGTCCCTGTGAAATCTGGTCATAGTATTTCTTGCATTCGCTGCATATATTTGTACAATTTTGTCATGTCTCTGTTTAGATGTCTTCTGGTTTTTGGTGAGGATCTGGTGCAGAATCACAGATTTTCAGTTTTGAAATCTGCACTCGTATGCAGTTACCTTAAAGGGGTTTTCAAGGTCTTCTATTTTAATTTCTTATCCTCAGGTTAGGTCATTAGTATCTGATCAGTGGGGGTCCAACTTCCAGTACCCCTTCTGATCAACTGTTTGAAGAGACTAAAGCTGCAATTCCAAGTACAGCCACTATACAAAACCTGCCACTGTTCTTGGAATGTTGTGAGGAGACCACGTCACTTACCAGAGCGCTGTGGCCTCTTCAAACAGCTGATCAGGATGTGCCAGAAGTGAAACCCAAACTGATCACATATTGATGACTTATCCCAAGAATAGGTCATCAATTTAGAAGGCCCAGAAAATCCCTTTAATTGTCGAGAGCACGTCCAAGAAGGGGGAAATTTCGTACAATCTTTCATTAAACTAGAAACCATTTGTAGACACTACTAGCCACCGACAACAAGATGATACAGAGCAACTACTGCCCTGCTACTGGAGAAGTCAAGCAGAGAACATCATTACATTAATCTATAGGGGATTTGCAGAAATCTCACCTGATGATCCAGTGGGACATTTTGCTTTTCCTCAGGACAATCCTGGGAATATAGAGGACTGGGACATCTCTCTGGTGGATTTCTCCTACTGGACTCATCTATAGGAAATAAGTAAGTGTACAATATGTGCATTTCATTGCTTTACCAACAGTTTGGTCTCAGAGGTTGTGCAACTGCATCATATTTCTTCCAAAAACCCATTTCAAAACTTCTACAGTTAAAAGGGGTTGTCCGACGAAAAATATTCTACAGTTTTCAAACCAGCACCCGGATCTGAATTCTTCTGTAATTGCATGTGATAAACAATTTAGTATAACCATGGAGTCATTCAATGAAATGTATCTGTATAGCGCCACCTGCTGTTTGTTCTTATTTTTATTTCTTCAACCTGCTCACTGAGATGGTGGCACATGCTCAGTTTCATCCTTCAGCTGCCTTCTGAGCTGTTATAGGGAGAGCATGGACAACCCTCCTGAGCTGTTATTGGGAGAGCATGGACACGCCCCCTGAGCTGTGATAGGGAGAGCTGAGACATGCCTCCTGAGCTGTGATAGGGAGAGCTGAGACACGCCCCCTTAGCTGCAGCAGAAAAGACACTCCCCTTGAGCTGTCAGCTTGATATAAATCTAGTAGAGCAATGAACGGGAAGATCTCTGGATCCATGTAAGGTACAGGGCTGGTTCTAGCTTTGTTAGAAAGAGATTGTCATATCCTATATGAGGTCTGATCTTCAGTTTTTAACATTAGTCATGGGATAACCCCTTTAACAAGTGTACAATAGCTGTATTTTACTGCGTCTCCAGCAGGGCATATTTTGGTTGCAGAGCTTGTACAATTGAACCTATTTTTTCAAAACTTGTTGCCAAGTTTCTACAGTTAATACGTGTACAGTAAGTACATTTTACTATGTGGTTAGCAGGGTATATTTTGGTCACAGAGGTTGCACAACTGTGCCTTTTTCCCCAAAAACCCATTTCAAAGCTTCTACAGTTAACAAGAGTACAATAAGTTTTTAAATTTTACTGCATCACTGGCAGGGTAAAGTTTTGTCACAGACATTGCTAATTTTTTAAAAGATAATGTTCCAAAAATTCTATTTAGCACAACCCAATGTACCTAACCTGACGTCCTGTCCTGCCCCACAGGCGTTATACATGGCGGTAGTGGACTTTGTTAATGCAGGATCAAAAGCCATGTCAGATCTATGCGATCATTGCTGGTGGGAGCTCTGTGTGGCTAATATTTCTTCACAGTGCCGGCCATTATTGTATTTTCCAATTGCTAATTTTTTTCTTGCAAAAATTGATGACAATAGTCTTCAAAAAATTTAGGAAAATTGTGTCTTCGACAAAATTGTTTAAAATTGTAGTCTTCCAATGTGCTTGTATATACCAAGCCATCTTCGACTGTCAAAACTCCAGACATACACAGTTCTGCCTAGGGAATGCCGACGTCACATGATGTAATGAACGCTGGACGACTAGACACCGAGTAGTGGTGAGTACTCATTATTTTCAGTATTGCTGGTGGAGTGAGCTTTATCGGGCCTCAATTACAATATATAGCGACTGCAAGTGCAATTTCTCTGACAGTGCAAGTATATAGGAATCTTACCATCACACAATGCCACGTATATGCTAACACTGGCAAGACTAGAACCTGATATTATTAGACATTTAAAATTTGTAGGGAAACTACATTTTATATTATCTCATGCCTATGAATTGCAGTTATGATTGTTTTATATTGTTTTTTTTTTATTATTACCCTGGTGTTTATAACTTATTATAATGTAATAATCAGATTTTTCTTATCTAATTATTTTTGCCTTGAGTGCCAACTACAATTATGTGGTTATTAGTTACTATTTCTGCTCCTTGGTAGTGGAGTAGCACATTTATGCCATAAGAGAAGGTGATGTAGCCCTTATTTTATATATTTTTAAAAATGTTTTACTAATTTTAGCTTCCACATCTTATTTGCCGTCTTATAGCTGTTGGGGACCCACATAGATGAAGCTACATGGAGTAGGAAGTGAAGTTGAAGGTCATCCTGAGTTGTGATAGAGAGAGAGATACCTCCGAAGCTGTGATAGGAAGAGAGCTGCATAAAAAAGACACACCCCTTGAGCTGTGATAGAGAGAAAGCTGCAGAAGAAAGGACACACCTACTGAGCTGTGATAGGAAGAGAGCTGCATAAAAAATGCACACCTTGAGCTGTGATAGAGAGAGAGACCTCTGGAGCTGTGATAGGGAGAGAGCTGCATATAAAGGACAGGTTGCTGGCGGCCATTTTAAATCATTCCTGGAGAACATTACATTTTTTTTTCTTATTGCCGATTTCTCCTATAACTGAGGCTGACATATTACAGGGTCCAGAGACGTTGTACAAGGTTATTCAGCCTCACTGCAGACCTGATCTGGGTCTAAGACCCAGTAGTTTGTGCAGATACCTAGCCCCCTGGGTGTCGGACCCCCACCAATCACATACTGATGATCTATCCAGAGGAAAACCCTTTTAAGCACGAAGCACCCGAACGTTTATAGTCCATGAGAGGTTCCGAAGCAGTTAATGGCTATGGACACCATTGGGGGCAATTTTTGTTTAATATTACATTGTGTTTTTGTTTTGTTTTTTAATAAAAGATTTTTTCCAATTAGTCTTTATTAAAACATTTTTCAACAGTGACTTCTACAACCTTTACGTTTTTATAAACTCTACAGTCTTTCTGCTTCTCACTGAAATCCATTTGCTATAAAGACTCCATCTATAGCCCTTATCTCTTCACTCCTGACAGCTCCTAAACACTTATGATCAAACTGATAAGAGTTCAGTTAAATAAGTCATCTTAAATGAGTGGTTATGAGCTGTTAAGATTGAAGAGATAAAGGCTACAGATCATGCAATCAGGGCCGCTCTCTGATGGATTTTAGTGGGGAGAAGGAACAGTCTGCAGAAAACAAACTGTTGAAAATTTTTAACAAAGACCAAGTGGACAACAATATATATTTTTTATAAAACTGCCAAGTTTTTTTTAATCTATATCTCTGGTGAGTGTGTTTTGAGTTTTGGCAGGAGCCTCGCAAGCTAGAAATGGCAAACTTTCCTTCAATCTAGAAGAGCTCCCAACAACATTTAAAAGTATTTGAGTGGAGGCACTGTGCCATAGTGAGGTGAGAACTAAACCACCCTGCTTACAGAAGTAGGCACTAAAGAAGTGTTACACAAGGAAGGTCTTCTTTTACCTGGTGATGTGAGGGGCTGGTGATCCTTCATCATGACGTCCTTGTACAGATCCTTGTGTCCTTCTAAATACTCCCACTCCTCCATGGAGAAATAGACAGTGACATCCTGACACCTTATAGGAACCTGACACACACAATCATACAGTCATCCTCCAGACACCTCCTTGGTGTTATTATATAATGTCCCAGCATTCCCAGCAGCGCTCACCTCTCCGCTCAGCAGCTCAGTGATCCTGTTGGTAAGTTCTAGGATCTTCTGCTCATGTATCAGTGAATGAGGTGGAGGCTCGGTGATGGCTCCCGGGGTCCTGCTCCATTCTCCCGACACATGGGGTGTCACACACTCACCAGACGACTTCTTCACTACTGTGTAATCCTGTGTATGGGGAGACACCGATCACTACATGTATTCTAAAAGTCCTTCACCTTTCCAGTCATTTCCCTGTATTATTAATAGAGATAAGAGTGATGTCATGTGAGACTCTCACCTCTCCAGTTATCAGGTAGATGATCTCCAGGGTGAGGTCTAATATCCTCGCAGCCATGTGGTCTCTGTCCTCGTCCATGCTTGGTGGGTCAGTGATGAGAAAGGCCATTGACCTGCAAAGAAAATTGTAGCTGTAAGATTCCTGCACCTAAGGAATCTAAAGGAAAACATGAAGGACCAAATGCAAAACCACACCCAATGCACTCATTGCACCAAAGGCTTAATTTGCATATTGAGAAAAAAGTGTCATAACTCAGGAACAGAGCCCTGGATCAACAAAGATCAGGTGAACCATAGCTATGTGTCTAGGAAGGTCGCTAGTGACAGATTTCCTCTAAGGCCCTTTTACATCTGCTACTGCACAGGTAGCCATTCATTCCTCAGAACTATCTTTCATGTGAACTAAAGAAGCATTTATAAGTATCAATCATGGGCTCTGTATGGGAGATGAATGATCGCTGCTTACACAAGGTGATGTGCTGCCAACAAACGATGATGTGATGTGCCACATAAAAGATGCAATCACAAGATGAACCATGTAACAGGGGCTTTTCATGAAGTACGGTGTCTCACCAATTGGGAATTATAAAGAATTACTCATGGCATACAATGGAGGTGACTCAGCTATTGAGGTACCAAATTTTTCCCCCCAACAGTGGGTGGAAAATGGCAACATATCTTATAAAGTGAATACTAGTGAGGGCTTCCATTATTGAAGCTCTCACTAGTGTGCAGGAGTTGTGGAGAGAGGTGAGTGAAGCGCTGTACTCACCCCTCCTCCCTGGTCTTCCTCCCTGGGGCCTGGAGAAGACCAGGGAGCATGACTGCAGGAGAGACAAATATGCACAGTAGTGGTTAGTGAATTTATTTATTTTGAATCTGATGGGGGTCTGCTCTGAGGATCTGATATGGAGGTCGGCTCTGAGGATCTGATATGGAGGTCTGCTCTGAGGATCTGATATGGAGGTCGGCTCTGAGGATCTGATATGGAGGTCGGCTCTGAGGATCTGATATGGAGGTCGGCTCTGAGGATCTGATATGGAGGTCGGCTCTGAGGATCTGATATGGAGGTCGGCTCTGAGGATCTGATATGGAGGTCGGCTCTGAGGATCTGATATGGAGGTCGGCTCTGAGGATCTGATATGGAGGTCGGCTCTGAGGATCTGATATGGAGGTCGGCTCTGAGGATCCAATATGGGGGTCTGATCTGAGGATCTGATATGTGGGTCTTATACGGGTTCATGATATGGGGGGTCTGATGTAAGGTTCTGATATGAGGATCTGATCTGACATCTGATCTGAGGGTCTGATGCGAGTTCCTGATTTGGGAGCCTGATCAGAGTTTGGATGAAAAATATTTTTTTCTTATTTTCCTCTGGAACCTAGCTGCGTCTTATCATCAGGTGCGTCTTATAAAGCGAAAAATATGGTATATGAACAAGAATTAAGCTAAGAATAGAGATGAGCGAGCATGCTCGGGAGCAATTTTCGAGTAGTAGCGTACGCATTTTATAATCTGTACGCTAATGCATACGCATCTTCTAATCTGTACACTAATGCGTACGCTACTACTTGAAAATTGCTCCCGAGCATGCTCGCTCATCTCTAGCCAAGAAGCCACGAGGTACGGTTATAAAATCATGAGATCAGAGATGACTTACTATACACAGCATCTATATCTCTATCTATATTAGAGATGATTTTCCCACTGATAGGTCTGCAGTGCTCCACCACCAGTCCTCCAAATGTACCAGAGCTCCCAGGTCTATTTACTGAATATATAGAATTATAATAAAAGTAACACGCTTCTCGGCACTAAAGACTCCTCACTTCATCAGATATAAAAGGAATCATAAAAACAGTCCAAACTTACAATCACATTCCATACCGGCTGACAGGAAGAGACCTCACTCTGACCTTACACGTCTGCTCAACATTCATCTTATCTATCAAATCAGTTTACTGAAACAATACCTAGAACATCCTTCAGTAATTACCTAATGGGGCAAGTGTCTAGGCAAGTTCACAAAATTCATTATTGCTCCATAACATTCTTGTAACCAAGAAGCCGGCCTCAGGAATTCTGTGCGTTACAAATACAGGAGGTTTGTGTTCCAACTACGGGAAATGTCTTGCGTTCCACAGACAGGAAGTGCCATGTGCTCCATCTACAGGAAGCACCTTGTGTTCCAAATACAGGAAGCACCTTGCGTTCCAAATACAGGAAGCACCTTGCGTTCCAAATACAGGAAGCACCTTGCGTTCCAAATACAGCAAGTACCATGTGTTCCAAATACAGGAATCACCTTGTGTTCCAAATACAGGAAGCACCTTGCGTTCCAAATACAGGAAGCACCTTGTGTTCCAAATACAGGAAGTACCATGTGTTCCAAATACAGGAAGCACCTTGTGTTCCAAATACAGGAAGTATCTTGTGTTCCAAATATAGGAAGTGCCATATGTTAAAAAAGAAAGTAAATAATAATTGCTACATTTAGTAAAGAATAAGATAAAGCCTATATTATGAGAATAGTCAATATTTTGCAAACCAACATTAAACTTCGATAACAGTTTGACTGATTCCCCCATAAATATGCACACTAAGAATGTTTTCAATAGGGAGAGAGGAGAAAGCCACTGACATCTAGACACCTCTGTTGGTGGTTTATCCCCTCCCTACTAGATCAAAAGAATCTGGTGTTAAAATTCATCTCGCCTGGCCATTTATTCCCTCAACCTATTCTGTCAGGGGAGTGTCAGGAGGTCCGGATACACATTGGATTGGTGACCAGCCTCATTTCAGTGGGATCAGCAGATGATAATAATTAGTATGGGGCTTCTTCTTTGGTCCATTTACTACACCTAATCTCTCATGTCATGTGCACAGTTAACTGTATACCTCCCAATTGTCCCAGATTCAGCGGTATACAGAAATATGAAATAAAAAAGGTAGGTTAAAAAAGGAGGGATGTAGGTTAAAAAGGGAGTAAAAAAAGGGGAAAAAAAAGAAAAAGGGGGGGAGAGGAGAAGTGGGTAGGGAGAGAGCGCCAAGGTACTAATAAGAGTGGTGGCCGGTGGTAATCACAGAAATGGTATGTGAGGCTGCGCCCGAAAAGGGGAGCAGTGCACTATGAAGTGAACTGCAACAGTAGATGAGGCAAAAAAAGCAAGAAAAGAGACCCCTCCAAGGATAGACCGCTTATAGGGCCTCCCCCGCCGAGGTCGCTTGTAGTATATAAATTTGGCTTCCTCGTCCCCAGAATGATGTTCAGCAGGCCTCTAATTAGGTTCAGGAAGTCTTTATTTGTGTCAGAGGAGCAGCTAAACTGAAAGACTACCTATCAGTGGTTTAATCATATTTTGAGCTTTGACCCTTTTTAAAAAAAAAAAACTCTTTTTCAGAGTCTTTTGTTCTAGTAGAAGATGAGCCACCAACAGAGGTGCCCGGCAGCGGCTTACCCTCTCTTCAAGCAAACTGAAGACCAAACTGAGTGTGCATGTGTATAGGGGAAGTCTGGAGGAATAACTGTCAACTGAACAGCTAATGTAGGTGCATGGGCAGCTATTGATGTTAAGTGTAATGTTGGTTTGCAAGTACTGCATATTCCTATTGTGGGGAGAGTTATCAAACTGGGGTAAAGGAAAACTGGCTTAGTTTCCCATAGCAACTAATCAGATTTCACCTTTCATTTTTCAAAGGAAATCTGAAAAATGAAAGGTGGAATCTCATTGGTTACTATGCACAACAAAGCCACTTCTACTTTACATCCGTTTTGATAATTTTACATAAATCCAGCAATTAATATTTCCTTTATTCTTGTGTCACTTCTTGTCTGTGGAACACAGACTACCTGCATTTGGAACACATGATACTTCTTATACTTGGAACACAAGGTACTTCCTGCATTTGGAACACATGACACTTCCTGTATATGGAACACAAGGTACTTCCTGTATATGGAACACAAGATACTTCCTGTATATGGAACACAAGGTACTTCCTGCATTTGGAACACAAGCTCTTTCTGCATTTGGAACACACAAAATTCCTGCCGCCAGCTCCTTGGCCAGGAGTGATGATGAATTTTGCAAATTTGCCATGACTCTTCTCCCATGAGGTAATTACTCCAGGATGTTCTAGGTACTGTTTAATCGATTTATTTGGCAGATAGAATGAACATAGTCCAGGAGTACATGGTCAGTGTGATGTCACTTCCTTTTTCTGACGCTTCCTGTCAGCCGGCATGGAATATGATTGTAAGTTTCTACTGTTTGTATGTTCTCCTTCATGTCAAATGAAATTAAGGGCTCTTAACCCCTGAAAAGTGTTACAAGAACTTTTATTATAAACCTATATATTGAATAAATAGACCTTGGAGTGAAAGTACATTTGGAGGACTGGTGGTGGAGCTCTGAGGACCTATCAGTGGTCCTTTATAATTCATAATTAGTGAGACATTATTCTTCATGAAAAGACAAAAAATCATTGTTTATCAGCAGCACATGGCCCTGTGTAAGTAGCGATCATTCATTCCCCTGTAGACAGGCAATGATTGATTCCTGCATGTGCAGCTCTAGTGTATTTGAACTATTAGGTAATTATAAGTGATGACCAACTTCTTCTGATAATTGCCTTTGCATCAGCCCATGTAAAAGCTCCTTTACGAGCACGTCAGCAGGATCCAATCACTTCATGGTAGGGTTGACCCTACTAATTCAATTGATACCTGTCAGACAGTATGCCTGGTTTAAAAGGTTTGATTCTGCCCACAACTTATATATATATATATTTTTTTTTTTTATTGTTCAAACATGTTTGCTTTTCTATCATGTTTTTTAGGCATAGGAATCTTAAAGCTAAAATTTCCAAGCATGGACAAGGACAGAGACCACATGGCTGCGAGGATATTAGACCTCACCCTGGAGATCATCTACCTGATAACTGGAGAGGTGAGCGTCTCACATGACATCACTCTTATCTCTATTAATAATACAGGTAAATGACTGGAGAGGTGAAGGACTCTTAGAATACATGTAGTGATCGGTGTCTCCCCATACACAGGATTACACAGTAGTGAAGAAGTCGTCTGGTGAGTGTGTGACACCCCATGTGTCAGGAGAATGGAGCAGGACCCCGGGAGCCATCACCGAGCCTCCACCTCATTCACTGATACATGAGCAGAAGATCCTAGAACTTACCAACAGGATCACTGAGCTGCTGAGCGGAGAGGTGAGCGCTGCTGGGAATGCTGGGACATTATACAATAACACCAAGGAGGTGTCTGGAGGATGACTCTATGATTGTGTGTGTCAGGTTCCTATAAGGTGTCAGGATGTCACTGTCTATTTCTCCATGGAGGAGTGGGAGTATTTAGAAGGACACAAGGATCTGTACAAGGACGTCATGATGAAGGATCACCAGCCCCTCACATCACCAGGTAAGAGGAGACCTTCCTCCTTATAGAGGAGACCAGGTTTGAGGATCACCTAGATTCACCCATCATCTGATCATCACATACAGACAATGGATTCAGTCACTGGGTTTATTTCCTATAGATGAGTCCAGTAGGAGAAATCCACCAGAGAGATGTCCCAGTCCTCTATACTTTAGGGATGGTCCTGAGGAAAAGCCAATTGTCTCAATAGATCATCAGGTGAGATTTCTCCAAATACTCTACAGACTGATGTAATGATGTTTTCTACTATACTTCTCCAGTAGTGCAGTATATGCTCTCTGTCATCCTGTTGTTGCTGGCCCATCGATAATGGCTGTAAATGTTTTCTGTCTGTTTCTCCATGGAGGAGTGGAAGTATTTAGAAGGACAAAAGCTTCTGTACAGGGAAGTCCTGATGGAGGATCACCAGCACCTCTCATCACCGGGTAAGAGGAGACTTGGTTTCATGATCACATAGATTCACCCATCATCTGATCATCACATACAGACAATGTATTCAGTCACTGGGTTTATTTCCTATAGATGAGTCCAGTAGGAGAAATCCACCAGAGAGATGTCCCAGTCCTTTATATTCACAGGATTGTCCAGAGGAAAATCAAAACGTCCCACTGGATCATCAGGTGAGACTTCTCCATATTCTCTATAGCTTGAAGTGATGACTCTTTCTACTAGACTTCTCCTGTAATGGAGTACATGCTCTATTTGATCTTCTAGTTGTCTGTGATAGGTAGTGGCTACAAATGGTTGGTGTTTTCATGAAAGATTGTTAAATGTTCCCCTTTTTGGACATGCACATTAGTTTGGTAGCTAAAGGGACCTAAACCTTTGATAAAACCCTGATTGTGGAGCAGCGCTTCTCTGAGCATTCTGCACTGTTGGGTTTCATCTTGTCCTGAGCTGGCTTCAAACCACTATGACACCCTCAGAAGTACCCTGAAGTAGCACCCCCTACACTCAGAAACTCCAAACAGAGACAAAAGCAACCCTGGCACACACCTCACACTCACTTTCTCCAGGACGTCACAAGGATGTTTTTTTGCGGAACCATGTTTTTTGGATCTCAAAATACATACGGTCGCATGCATGAACCCTTTGAGAAAGTTATCCCCTGTGCTCGGCTATCTCCGACGCACTCATAGAAATGAATGGAGCAGTAGCTTCTCAGGGAATGGGTGTAGGACCTTCATCAATCTTAGGCCCCTTTCACTCGACCGTATGAATGGGGCCGTATCTATCCCGCAATATTGCGGAATAGATGCGCCCCCATTCATCTCTATGGCACGCGGGGAGCTGCCGCATGGAGCTAGCCCCGTGCTGTGGCTCCATATGAAGCAGGTCCTATACTTGTCTGTGCGTGCGGACAAGTATAGGCATTTTGAATGGGACCGCCTGGCATGTGTTCCAAGAGTGTGGAACACATGCCAGGCAGCCCCCGTATTATTGCAGGTCCGCAATAATACGGCCGTCTGAATGGGATTTATCCTGTGGATAGGAGATAACGTTCTCTAACTAGAATACCCCTTCAAGTTTCTCCAAAACACTTAATCTCACTGCTTTACAACGCATTAGTACAGCCTCATCTAGAATATGGAGGGCACCAGGGTTGAACAAATTACAAAGAGTAGAAGTAAAATTGATAAAGGTCTGGAGAACCTGAGGTATGAGGAAGATTAAAAATAATGGCAATTAAGTCTGGAGGAGACATCTACAGGGGTACATGACAAAAATGTTCAAATATGTACAGTAAATGTAAGGATCACTGTGAGCAGATTCTACAAGGAGGTCACCACAGTAGACAAGAGTGACCGCCCTCTGGCTGGAGGAAAGAAGGTTCAATCTCCAGCATTGATGAAAGGCTTCTTTACTGTAAAAGCTGTGATGTTACTGAAAACTGGTAATGAACACCGCTGTCCACTTCAGGATCGGCTCAGATCTTTACATGAAGCAAAATGCTTGATATACAGTAATACTGTTCTCAATCATTCTCCTTTTAGGGCACATTGGTTTATAATTTCCAAAAAATTTTGACAAAGTACACTGTGGTTTGTTTGTTTTTTCTCTTACCCTAATGTTGGATCCTCGCAGGAAACTTATGGTGGAACAATGAGTGGACCTGAAAGCCCCACATCAGAGTTTGTGAATGGTAAGAGCCTTCCATAATCTTGTGTTTTACTTAAAGGGGTATTCCGATAACGTAACTTAATTTTTGATAAATTGCATTTAGGCTGCATGCTGTGACCCAACCAGACCCCATACCTATACATATAAATTAACTAGAGCTTCATTTTACCTTACAATCCATTTGTCTAGCTCCTGTGTGAGCCTGCAACACACTGACAGTATCATGGCTCCTGATCTTCCCTCACAAAACTACAATTCCCACAATGCCTAGTTTCCTGCTGTGAGTTTCTGCTTGTTCATGAGTGTTGATGATTACTGATTGGCTGCCTGATATCACAGTCCAGACACGCCCCCTCTACTCGGTAATCAGCAGCACACTGACATTGAGCTAGAGAATTGATAGCAACACACTGAGCATTCCTGACCTGACACAGGCTGAGAACTACAGGTCGGTGCCATGGTAACTTATAAGGAACACAGTGGGTAGCAGGGGAAGAGAAGTACTTTTATAACTACTGAACAGTAAATATGTGAAATAGACATTATATTAGGTAATGATTGATGATAAATTAGTCTAAAACATAAGTTATATTTATGGTAACCGGAATACCCCTTTAACACATTCCATGTGCTTTCCAATGGAGGAGATTATATCACACAGATATCTGCTCATCTGTTCTGAATTCCTCATCCAGTCAGAGCAGTTAATATTCACATTTACTATGGGGCTCGGAGGACAATATCTGATATTTTTTCTATTCTCAGTCATTTCCTGATGATATATACTGACTGTATATTTATTTTTTAATGGGAAAACATCCTTGTCATGGCTGTTATTGCTATTTATTATTAATAATTCATTTATATTCCATCATAAACCTAAGCGCTGGGACATTGTGATTCCAAATGGCCACTAAACAGTGAACTGAACTTTCTGGCTACATCCACTATGAGTTTTGCAGTGCAGTGCAGCTGCTGTATACAGCCAATCATGGGGGATGGGGGGGTAGTGTTGTTGACATCTGCAGCATGCAACCAGCAGACCACTACAGGTGTCACTTGAGAGCAGAGGGTTGGGCTGTGAAGCTGCTCAGTGCAGAGAGCACTTTGTAGTAAAGCTTCACCCAGGTGTGCACCACCAATGAGGCCAGGTGAGGCGATCGCCTCAGACAGCAGCAGGTAAAACGCCCATCTCTACATATTCAACTGCATCGCTGCACTCAGGATAGTGCTACAGTAGAGTGCTGCGACAGGGCACGGGAGCGATGCCTCCCTGGCCCACCGTTTCCTCTAATAGGCTTTAGTCCTAGTTCCTGTAGCCTATCAGAGGCCGGTGTCATCATTATAATGCTGCCTGAGCCAGGTGTTTCAGTTTGCGCCTCAGGCAGCAGAAAGGCTAGGTGCGCCTCTGGCTTCACCTCCTGGACACTTTCAGGAGCAGAAGCTGTCAGAAAATAAGTTCATATTCAAGCTAATCCACAGAATAAAAGCTCCGCAATAGGTATATTTGTCTGGCTCTGTCCCTCCTCTACTTGGTGCCATCAACATTTTTGCATAGTCCAAATTGCTAAGTCTCCCTATAAGGAGTCTATAGTGACAGGAACTCTTCTACAGAAAGGGCACAAAGCAAATGTGGCCTCTGATTGGGTCACAGTCACCAGTGGGATACCACAGGGGGGCAGTATTGGGTTCTTTTACTTTAATCGATGACCCTATAGAGGCCTACAGAGTAGAAATTCAATATTCGCAGATGATTCTAAACTCTGTAAACTCAGCAGATGACATGATAGTACAGAGGCATTTGGGGAAGTTGGAATCTTGGGCGGAGAACTGGCAAGTGAAGTTCAGTGTGAGAACATGTAAGCCTCTAAAACTTGTGCAAATGAAACTGAGTTAGGGTACTTTCACACCTGCGGCATCGGACTCCAGCAGGCTGTCGTGCTGCCGCAGGTGCACCTGTGGGGCCGCAACTACGCTCTGGTCCCTTCACTGTAATGGGGGCGGGCCACGGATCCGGCCGCAGCACGGCAAACCCTGCCGAGAGGTGGCCGGAACAAAGGTACAACATGTGCACCTGCGGCAGCACGGATCCAGCGGGCTGTTCACCTGCCGGAACAGCCTGCCAGAGTCCAATGCTGCATGTGTGAAACTAGCCTTATATTGGCACTGAAATACTTAGCCAGACAGCTGCTGAAAAGGCAGATAAAATTATGGGATATATCAAAAGATAGACAGGAAAACATTTTTTTTTTTTTTTTTTTTTTTTTTAAAGCAGTTTTAGTAGAATTGAGACATGGAGGCCAAACAAAGAATTTGAAGGAAAATAGCTAGTGAGTATGTGGTATTCATGAAGCTTGAAATAATATGGAGGAGGGACATTTAGTACCCTCAACCCAAGGTATGACAAAGGTTTTTGTTTTTTTTAGTGCCACTGATTTATCACATAGAAATAAGAAAATATCCATCATTTTCTTTTCCCAGGTGAAGACTGGATGAGAGGCTCCGAATTATATCTCCCTTTATTTCCCTCTTCTACTGTAGAAGACAATCAATCAGAGATTGGCAAAATGAGAACTGGGCATAGACTGGGTAAACATTTTGAATGTTCTACATGTGGGAAATATTTTAGAAGGAGATATAGTCTTCTCGCACATGAGAGAACTCACAGTGATAAATGTCCATATATATGTTCTGAATGTGGGAGGCGTTTTTGTAAGAAATCACATTTTGTGGACCACCAGAGAACTCACACAGGAGAGAAGCCAAATTCATGTTCAAAATGTGGAAAAAGTTTTAACCGTAAATCAACGCTTAAGAACCATCTTAGAATTCACACTGGAGAGAAGCCATTTTCATGCTCAGAGTGTGGTAAATGTTTTAGACAGAGATATAGTCTGGATGTGCATCTGAAAATTCACACAGGGGAGAAGCCGTATTCATGTTCAGAATGTGAGAAATGTTTTAGGAAAAAAAAACAACTGGCTCTTCATCAGATGACTCACACAGGAGAGAAACCACATGCCTGCTCAGAATGTGGGAAACGTTTTAGCCGTGAACAAGATCTTGTGAAACATCTAAGAACCCACACGGGGGAGAAGCCAAATATGTGTTCAGAATGCGGAAAGTCTTTTAACCATCAATCAGACTTTGTGAGGCATCTAAGAATTCACACAGGAGAGAAGCCATATTCTTGTAAAATATGTGGGAAAGCTTTTCGCATGAGGCCAAATCTTGTGGATCATCTGAGAACTCACACAGGGGAGAAGCCGTTTTCATGTTCAGAATGCGGGAAGTGTTTTGTTCAGAGACATAATCTTATGGTACATCGGAGAACTCACACAGGGGAGAAGCCATTTTCATGTCCTGAATGTGGCAAATGTTTTAGTCACAAGTCAACTGTTGTGACACATCTAAGAATTCACACAGGTGAGAAGCCATATTTATGTACACTATGCGGGAAATGTTTTAGCCGGAAACCGGGTCTTGATTCACATCTGAAAACTCACTCAGGTGAGAAGCTGTTGTAATGTTCAGAAGATTGTATGGAATGTGAAAGGTGTGCAGCTCGAGTGTAGGACCTGCTACCACAGGATGCCTTCTAATATATAAGTTAATGGTGCTGTCCATTATCAGAAGACCATGGCTGCTTGCCTCCAAAAACAGTGCTAAATCTGTGTACTGGTTGTGGTCGGTGGTATTGCAGCTCTTCTACATTTATTCTAATAGAGCAAAGCTGCAACACCAATCACCACCTATGGACAGGTGTGGTGCTGTTTCTGAAAGTGAGCAGCTAGGTTTTTCTACTCCAGGGGTGAACATACCATAGATGCAACCTGTGCGCCTGCCCCAGTAGTTAAAGGGGTTGTCCGGGTTCAGAGCTGAACCCGGACATACCCTTACTTTCACCCAGGCAGCCTGCCTGATGTTAGCATCCGAGCATCTCATGCTCCAATGTGCTCCCTTGCACTGCGCTGGATCGCATAGGATGCTCCAATGCCCTCCTTTGCCCTGGGTTAATTGGCGCAGGGCAAAGGCATTTTGCCCAGTTCCAGTGACGAACCCGGCTCTGCCAGGCGGAGGCTTCCGCCCAGCAGTGAGCCCGGTGACGTCACCAGCACTGATGGGCGGGCTTTAGTGCTGCCCTAGCCAGTAAAACGGCTTCCGCCCGGCAGTGTGTATTTGTCAACAAAAGTGCCCTTGCCCTGCGCGATCCAGATGAGATGCTCCGATGCTCTAGTCAGGCAGGCTGCCTGGGTGAAATTAAGGGTATGTCCTGGTTCAGCTCTGAGGGATCCATTGCTATGTAAAATTAGCTTCTTACAGGGGGAACACTGTCATAAGATATTGGAGATTAAGGGGCCCATACATTGTTCTTACACAGGGGCCCCGAGTTATAGACTGCCTTTAGTTGATATATCATAACATACAGAGTGATACATAAAAACATAAAATATTGCCAGAATCTCAAGAATCTGCATAATAAATGTAACATGATAACTGAACTTTTTCCCTATGCCTCCCCCCAAAAAATAGATGTCAATAAATCTCCAAAATAATACCAATAAAAGAATACATCTAGTCCCGCAAAAAAAAAAAAAAATCCTCATAAGGCTACATCAGTGTTAAATGAAAACATTCTGAATCTTGGAATATTTCAAAGTAATTTTTTTATTTTTCTGCCTAAAACATCCTGTTGTAAAAGAAATGAAGCATAAAAAATACATCCATCGAATAGAATCCATAAATAATAGCCTCACCACACATCAATATCCCCACATCCGGCTTCAGAGCTCCATTGGCACACCATGTCTTTCGAAATGTAGGACGAAAAAGTGATTCATCAATCCTGTGCAATGTTTTGGGAGACATCCCCCTTGAAACGTTACCTGGGATGTTGAAGTGTCGAAAACTCAGTGTTCTTTGCGATGGCTTAGAGCTCATGCCGTTCCGTGCATTGGTGACTATAATTTGTGTTCCCCAGTACACAGGCAAAATCTGTGCGGATTACGCAGACGGATTCAGACCCATTCAACTTGACTGGATCCGTGATCATTCCGGACTGCAGAAAATCAAACATGTTCTAGTTTTTTTGTGGGTGGAGGCACGAAGAGAAGCCCCATGGAATCGATCCACAGTGCTTCCGTGCCTCTGTTCTGCACCGCTCCTTTAGGATTGTGGATCCATTCAAGTGAATAGGTCCACATCTGTGTTACGGTGGGCAATGGCTGATGCCCGTATATAGCGGACCTGCTGTTTGCGGGCTACCGTAGGGACCCAGCCGGGCAACGGCCGTGTGCATGAGCCCTTATAAAAATTGCCATATACTAAATGAAGACAGTGAAGAATGATAGCGCTATTTGTACAAAGGATCGTGAGTAGTGACGACTTGCACATTGTATCGATGAAGCCTCCAGATAGAAGTAACATTAATTAGGTTACGCAGTACAGTGGAAATTTAGAATGCAAAAAAAGAAAAACAATTACAAAATTGGTGTTTTTTGTATTTCCCTTCCAAAAAAATCAATCAAACAAGTTGTATGTACCCCAAAATATTTTATAGGACAAATGCTTTAAGGTCCTGTATTCTCAAATGACCACAATACAGGAACCCCTTACTGCTATAACCAAATTCTACTGGGCTACAGCCCAAAAGTCTCCTTTTGTGAGAGTAAAGACTTTTCTGTATCTGTACTAACCTTGAATTCCTTTACTGTAATATTTTGGTTGTTTTCTGTTTATGGTCTTTGTTTTGTTCTGTTCTTTTTGTTTAGTAGCCAGACATTCCTTATACTGTATGCAGAGAAGAGAAATTCTCTGATATGACTACTTGATGTTTTTTTTTATTTTAATAAAAAAAAAATGTGCTAAAAGAAACCATTAGTTTTATCACTTTTTTTTCTTCTACAATCTCACCGACTGCTATTATGTGTACACCATCCAATCCGATTGGGTCTCCCAATGTGTGTCAAAGGAAAGGTCCACAGTCACATATTTTTATGTCCCCTGAGCAAAAGGGGGGAGGCTGGAGGACAGCCTTGTGCGTCCTGGTCCAACCCTGGTGGTGATACTTCAATACTCATGCTCACCACACCACCTCCTTCCAGCTGTAAGATATGAGCAAAATGTCTTAAAGGGGCTATCTCATCTTGGACAATGGGGTCATATTGCTAGGATATGCCCCCATTGTCTTATAGGTGTGGGACCCGCACCTATATCGAGAACGAAGCGGGGGAGCTCTGAGTCCTCCCCCCACTGCGCTCATAGAAATGAATGGGAGTGCACTGCGCAAGCGCAGCTCAGCTGCCATTCATTTCCATGGAGCCGACGGAAATAGCCGAGCCAGCGCTCGGCTATTTTCGGCGGCCCCATAGAAATGAATGGAGGGTGGCTGCGCATGCGCAGTGCGCCCTCCTTCTCTTTTGGGGCCCCGCACCTATAAGACAATAGGGGTATATCCTAGCGATATGCCCCCATTGTCCAAGATAGGATAACCCCTTTAAAGTCTTCTCTAAAAGTGGTACAGGTGCAGATGTGCTTCCATAATTCATGTTTCATCAAACAGATCATGTAGACATCAAATATGAAATATGTGGGCTCTACAGAAGGTGAAACTGGTAACAGGTTGCAAAGTGAATATTGGAGTCTAAGGCCCCTTTCACACGAGCGTGACGAATTAGGCACCATTTTGCAAGCAAGTTCAGTCAGTTTTGTCTGCGATTGCATTCAGTTGATGCGTTTTTCACGCGCGTGATAAAAAACTGAAGGTTTACAAACAACATCTCTTAGCAACCTTCAGTGAAAAACGCATTGTATTGCACCCGCACTTGCTTCAGGATACAATGTGTTTTTCACTGATGCCCCATTCACTTCTATGGAGCCAGGGCTGCGTGAAAAACGCAGAATATAGAACATGCTGCATTTTTCACGCAATGCAGGACTGATGCATGAAAAAAAACGCTCATGAACACAGACCCATTGAAACGAATGGGTCAGGATTCAGTGCGGGTGCTATGCGTTCACGTCACGCATTACACCCGCGCGGAAAACTCGCTATGTGAAAGGGGCCTAAATCTGAAAGACAGAATGAAGATTGCGGACTGAAACTTAGGGCAACTTAATTCTTTTTTTTTTTTTTTTTTTTTTCTTTTTTCATGTCAATGGTGCCCTTAATCGTAGACCCATGATCTGTGACTGCAGGGAGTCTGAGGTAGACACTTGATTGGTTTGGGCTGCTGCTCTCTCCAGCTCTGCCTTTTTAGATTGACTGCGGTGTATAAACACAAGCCCATCGCCGGCTCAGCAGGAAGAGCTGATTTTCTTTACAGCAGGGGCAGAATGATTATAGCGAACAGATTACGAAACATTCAGCAAGAAAAAGGAAATCGCGTCATAGACATTGCTTCTAGATCCAGAAGGACAGCCCCGAATGTAAACGCATTCCCAGGAAGTCTGCTTGATGTCCCCCTCCGAGTGCTGTTTATAAATGGGGACTGTGTGGTGTTGGGTCAGTGTAATAGTCAGGGGAAGCCAGAGGAGAAGTTAAGTATTGTGGAGAGATGCCAACACCTTGTTTTCGCCAGGGGTGCACTTCCAATGAGGCTGCCTCAGGTGGTGAGACCTGGAGAAAAGAGGGGACAGTGGCAGGGCCATGAGAAATGAGCGCTTTTATTGTGGAAGTATTCATCTCTCTATATTCATGTGTATCACAGTATGCCTCTATCAGTAGGTTGGGGCGGGGGCACTGTTTCACTTTTTGCCTCAGGCAGCAAAAAGGCTAGATGCTCCCCTGGATGTTGCTGCTGATTGATCTTATCTTAGGGAGAACATCTCACAGACAAACACTTATTCTGTCTATGACACGGCCTGCATAGACTGGTAAAAACCAAAACAACAGATATTTTATTAAAAAATGTAAAATATTAAGCTAACCACCCTATAACACATAAATATAGGCAGACTGCAGGAGAGGAGGAAGGAACTGCTGATAGCGAGACGTACAGGGCCCATTGATAAATATAGCATAGAACAGTTATCTTTGGTCTTAGATACTAAACTGTATACCTATCACCAATGTAGCAGATAGTGCCCAAGTGTCTCTTGGTTTCCCTGTGTGTCCTGAACTACTAGCGGTGTCTAAATATTGGCTGTGTGGTGTCCAACAAGTTGCTTTATTGCTCTTAAGGGAAATAACAAAAGGGTCTTGC
This sequence comes from Rhinella marina, assembly GCA_900303285.1. Taxonomy (NCBI): domain Eukaryota; kingdom Metazoa; phylum Chordata; class Amphibia; order Anura; family Bufonidae; genus Rhinella; species Rhinella marina. The sequence goes on from ONZH01002885.1 coordinate 30,156, forward strand.
CGATCTGATACTTTTTAAAGGGGTTTTCCGGGATTTAACTACTGGTGAGCTATCCTCAGGATAGGTCATCAGTATCTGATCGGTGGGGGGGGCGACATCCGGGACCCCCAACGAACAGCTGTTTGAGAAGGTACTGGCGCTCCTGTGAGCATCGTTACCTTCTCACAGCTTACCAAGCACAGCGCTGTACATTGTACAGTGGCTGTGCTTGCTATCGTGCTCAGCCCCATTCACTTGAATGGGGCTGAGCCGCTCCTAGGCCATGTGACCAATGAGTGTGACATCACTGGCCTAGGAAAAGCTAAGAGAAAGTCGTGGCGCTCACGGGAGGTCCCAGGTGTCGATTGTTTCTTCCCAACAATCGCCTGCTCATCAGTGAAGGAGACTGCTGCAATTACATGCAGCAATCTCCTCTACATTATGGGGAGGAGCGATCACTAATGCCATTGCTCCTCTCCATACAGAATCATTATTTGCTGGCAGCAGAGCGTGATTAGACAGTATGATCTGCTGCCGGCAAACAATTTTTGTGCCTCCAAAAAAATTTGATTGCCAGATGTGATTTGCACATTTACACAGGCAGATTGTCGCTAATGAGCGTTTGTACAAATGCTTGTTAGCGGTGATCTGGCCAACCCTCGGCCAGTGTAATACAGGCCTTAAGTCTCTTCCTCAGGCCTAATACTACAGTGTCTGAAGAAACAGCAATATATATAGAAAAGAGCAGAGACATGGTCTAATGAATGGACAGTGAAAGTTTATGGTCCCTAAATTGGGGCGAAATTCAGTCCTTTTTTACAGTGTGCGAAAATGTCCTAAATTTGCATTCCCCATACAATACTGGACAAGCTTAAGAACAGTTCAACATCAGCATGTAGGAAATAAGAGTGATATATACTATAAAACCTACAGATAAACATGGCACTATAGTCCTTTTGAACACTTTGGACTATGTACAGAAAGAGGATTCTACATCATCCATGCACACGTGTGCAGTCAGCGCTCGTAATTTGCGGTCCACAATGCACTGGCACTGACATTGGGGCCGCCACAGGCGGATTGCGGACCCATTCATTTGAATGGGGTCCGCGATCCGCATCTGAGGGTCCACACCGCAAAAAAAAATGGTGCTTGCGCTACTTTTTTGTGGTGCGGAGGCACGGCCAGAAACACCACGGAAGCACACCGTAGTGCTTCCGTGGTGTTCTGATCCGTGCATCCACTCCGCATCTCCCGGGTTGCGGACCCATTGAAGTGAATGGGTCCACAATCCGTGATGTGGGCTGCACACGGCTGGTACCCGTGTATTGCGGACCCGGCGTATGCCACGGGCCGGCACTGGTCGTGTGCATGAGCCCTAAGAAGCATACCTACAACTTACAGAAAGAGGATTCTACATCACCCAACTCAAAAATGTTTGAGGGTTGAGAAAGGTCATCAGAGGTTCTCCTGCAGCCTCCTAATTACAAACATCAGAGCACTACAAAGATAAACCTGACAATACGTGGACATTGAATACGTAGGGATAGAGATAAGGTGATGTCTGCATCTACTATTGATGACACAGTAGATGATGCTGGCAAATGTCTTGGTCACGGCATAAATCTAATAATATAATTCATTGCGCGAAGAGTGATTAGAGGAACTAGCGATCATCCTCTCACTACTTTTCTGTAAAAGAAAACCATATGTGACAATCGGAAAGTAAGTTTGCTTGGACTGATGCAGGATCCATTTGGTTCTCATCTGTATTGGAGGCTCTCAAGTCCTACCCCTCTCCCAGTAACGTCACTGATGTCCTGCATCCAAATCTTACACAGCCTACCGCTCAACCTGTTCCCCCAGTAACAGCCAGAAATAAACTGTCCGTCTGGTCTGGTTTTGGTCATGTAATCGTACACTACAGTACTCTGGCGTTAGTTACAGATGTAACCTTTAAATTATAGATTCACATAAAGTGTCTATTCTGTCGAAATTTGAAATCTGATGTCCAACAAATGTTAATAGGCCATGCGGCATGCTACTGCAACATGTGAAGTCTAAAACAGGGACGATCAGGTCCCAGTGTTTAGGAATGCCGAATGGTGATGTGACCTGATAGTTTTGTATCACGGTGCTCCTACCTGGATATTATCACTCCCCAGGGTTAGGCTCTGTAGCATCAAAGGGAGTTGTAGTTGGAAGAATAAGTAGAGTCCAGACTTTTGTAAAGTTCAACCATTTTATTTGAATAAACTTGAGATAAACTTGTGTTATCCATACAATATTTGATCTTTCTCTTGGCACCAGCAACTGGCAGGTGAACTTGAATACTTTGCTTTCTCTCTGCTGTGCTAATCTCTGGCTTCAGTCTGATAACTGGACTTTCTAGCAGTTCTGGTATCTTTGAGTGGGGTGCCTTTGGCCGTTGACCCCTTCATAATACTTAGTATTGACCCCCTGGAAGACACCTACTGCACGAGGGTGGTTGCTCACTTCACTGCACCATGTCTGCTCTCCTTCCATCTTTCAAAGCACCATCTTTCTGCAACTCTTCCTTTGGTAGGAAGCAGGATTAGCCCACTTCTGTCCCAAAAGGGGGAGAATGGAATGGTAAGTTCCATTCTAAAGATCTCTCTCTGCTGGATACACTGCCACTTGCTGGTCAACCAGGCACAGTGCATGTAATAATACATAAGTTACATAGAAATATGATTAAGGCACAGTATAAAAGGATCTGGAATCAAATACACAGATGACATTATTTGCTAGCCATTAGAGACGGTAGCTAGATGCAGGAATGGTATTGCCCCTCTGGGGTACTACACAAGCAAAAAACACAGATCATTGCTTCATCTCGTCAGCATTAGGCTACATTCACACGACCGCAAATTGCGGATCCGCAAAACACGGATACCGGCTGTGTGAATGTAGCCGGCCCTATGATAGCACTGCCTATTCTTGTCCGCGATTGCGGACAAGAATAGGACATGCTCTATCTTTTTTGCGGGGCCGCGGATCGGACCTACGGATGCGGACAGCACATTGTGTGCTGTCCACATCTTTTGCGGCTCCATTGAAATGAATGGGTCCGCACCCGTTCCGCAAAATTGCGGAACGGATGCGGACCCAAAACTACGGTCGTGTGAATGCACCCTTAAAGGGGTTATTTGGAATTGTAAAAAAAATAGCAGGAAATCTGATGACCTAAAAACATAACCATTACATAACATAACCGCCATTACTCCAGTGCATCACTTGACATACCCACCAGTCTTTAACTTTTCTGCATTGAGAATATGGAAAAATCCACCAATACGTCCAATCAGTGGTCTTGTGCTATGTATGCCAGCGTCACTGCTAAGGTTAAAGGGGTGCTCAGTAAGTGGCATTTATCATGTAGAGAAATTTAATACAAGCCACTTACTAATATATTGTTATTATCCATATTGCTTCCTTTGCTGGCTGGATTCATCACATTATACATGGCTCGTTTCCATGGTTACAGACCATCCTGCAATCCAGCAGTGGTGGTCGTGTTTGCACAGTATAGGGAAAAGCACCAGCTTATGTGCGCTCCCATGGTCCTGGCCACCAGAGAGGCTGACGCTTTTTCCCATAGTGTGCAAGCACGACCACCACTGATGGATCGTAATGACTGGGTGGTTGTAACCATGGAAATGAGCAGTGTATAATGTGATGGAAAAATTAATCCAACCAGTAAAGGAAGCAATATGGACGATAACAATCCATTAGGAAGTGCCCTGTAGTAATTTTCTCTACAGGATAAATGCCATTTGCTGAAGTGACACAAACCCTTTAATAAATTGCTGCAGCGGTTAACATTCAAGTACTGGAAGCCACCACTAGGGGGAGCATAGGAGATGTGTTTATTTATGTAATTCAGTTATAAAGCTGCTTATCTCCCCCCCTAGTGGTAGCTGTGGGTACCTGAATGTTATCTCATAACCTATGCATGGTATTTGGAGCGCTCTATAACAAAAATGGAGTTCAGAACTTTATAAAGAAACATTAAGAAATTTATTAGCAAAGAAGTTGGACCAATTTGTACTAAGAATCACTGAATGATTTTCAAGGACAGATATTCACAGTAAGGAAACAATGTTTTCAACATCTTTATTCTTATATGCTCTATTCATTGTGTTATCTCAGTAGTTTAACATAAGTGGGAGCAGTGCCCTTTCTGCTCTTATTCTGTAGGCCTCAAGATTCCAGATGGGACAGAATCCACCATGTCTATACTGCTTCTGGATGAATGTTCCAATTTTAAAAAAATGTATGAAATTATTTTCTTTGGAGATCAGATTAATGCCAAGTCTGAAAGAAAGATACAATGATATATAAAAAAAAACAAGAAAATACAAGAAATAAACGCATCATAAGATCACTATATAAAAGAAGATGTGAATTCACACCCCTTAAACTTTTCCACATTTTTTCACCTTACAACCACAAACTTAAATGTATTTTTGGGGAATTTTATGTAATAGATCAGGGCTGGCCAACCTGAGGCTCTCCAGCTGTTGTAAAACTACAACTCCCACCATGCCCTGCTGTAGGATGATAGCTGTAGGCAGACTGGGCATGCTGGGAGTTGTAGTTTTGCAACAGCTGGAGAGCCACAGGTTGGCCAGCCCTGTAATAGACCAACACAAAGTAGCAAGTATGTGTGAAGTGAAAAGAAAATGATACATGGTTTTCAAAAAATTTTTTAAATAAAAATAGGAAAAGTGTGGCGTGCATTCGTATTCAACCCCCTGTACTCTGATACTCCTAAATAAAAGAAGTGATAAATTGTCTTCAGAAGTCAATCCCTTAAGTAAATAGAGTCCACCTGTGTGTAATTTACTACAGTATAACTTCAGCTGTTCTGTGAAGACCACAAAGGTTTGTTAGGGAACTTTAGAGCTCAAATAGCGTTATAAAAAAACCGAGGAACACACCAGACAGGTCAGGGATAAAGTTGTGGAGAAGTGTAAAGCAGGGTTAGGTTATTAAAAAAAATAAATCCCAAGCTCTGAACATATCAGTGAACACTGTTCAATCCATCAACCAAAAATGGAAGGAGTATCGCACAACTGCAAACCTATCAAGACAAGGCCATCTACCTAAACTGACAGCCCAGGCAAGGAGACTATTAATTAGAGAGGCAGCCAAGAGGCCCATGGTGACTCTGGAGGAGCTGGAGAGAGCCACAGCTCAGTTGGGAGAATGTGTCCACAGGAAAACTATTAGTTGTGTACCCCACAAATCTGGCCTCCATGGAAGAGTGGCAAGACACGTCGTAGCTTTGTTCTGGCCGCCTCTCAGCAATTTTGCCATGCTGCGGCCGGATTCGCGGCCTGCCCCCATTACAGTGAATGGGGCCGGAGCGTAGTTCCGGCCTCACACGTGCACCAGAGGCAGCACGGATCAGGCAGGCTGTTCACCCGTCGGAACAGCCTGCCGGAATCCACTGCCTCTAATGTGAAACTAGCCTAACTTATACCAGCTGTACATATATAATTATATACAGGAGATACCCAGGTTATACCAGCATGCTCCATATCACTATATACAAGAAGATGTATAACTTATACCAGCTGTACATATATAATTATATACAGGAGATACCCAGGTTATACCAGCATTCTCCATATCACTATATACAAGAAGATGTATAACTTATACCAGCTGTACATATATAATTATATACAGGAGATACCCAGGTTATACCAGCATGCTCCATATCACTATATACAAGAAGATGTATAACTTATACCAGCTGTACATATATAATTATATACAGGAGATACCCAGGTTATACCAGCATGCTCCATATCACTATATACAGAAGATGTATAACTTATACCAGCTGTACATATATAATTATGTACAGGAGATACCCAGGTTATACCAGAATGGTCCATATCACTATATACAAGAAGATGTATAACTTATACCAGCTGTACATATATAATTATATACAGGAGATACCCAGGTTATACCAGCATGCTCCATATCACTATATACAAGAAGATGTATAACTTATACCAGCTGTACATATATAATTATATACAGGAGATACCCAGGTTATACCAGCATGCTCCATATCACTATATACAAGAAGATGTATAACTTATACCAGCTGTACATATATAATTATATACAGGAGATACCCAGGTTATACCAGCATGCTCCATATCACTATATACAAGAAGATGTATAACTTATACCAGCTGTACATATATAACTATATACAGGAGATACCCAGGTTATACCAGCATGCTCCATATCACTATATACAAGAAGATGTATAACTTATACCAGCTGTACATATATAATTATATACAGGAGATACCCAGGTTATACCAGCATGCTCCATATCACTATATACAGAAGATATATAACTTATACCAGCTGTACATATATAATTATATACAGGAGATACCCAGGTTATACCAGCATGCTCCATATCACTATATACAGAAGATGTATAACTTATACCATCTGTACATATATAATTATATACAGGAGATACCCAGGTTATACCAGCATGCTCCATATCACTATATACAGAAGATGTATAACTTATACCAGCTGTACATATATAATTATATACAGGAGATACCCAGGTTATACCAGAATGGTCCATATCACTATATACAAGAAGATGTATAACTTATACCAGCTGTACATATATAATTATATACAGGAGATACCCAGGTTATACCAGCATGCTCCATATCACTATATACAAGAAGATGTATAACTTATACCAGCTGTACATATATAATTATATACAGGAGATACCCAGGTTATACCAGAATGGTCCATATCACTATATACAAGAAGATGTATAACTTATACCAGCTGTACATATATAATTATATACAGGAGATACCCAGGTTATACCAGCATGCTCCATATCACTATATACAGAAGATGTATAACTTATACCAGCTGAACATATATAATTATATACAGGGGATACCCAGGTTATACCAGCATGCTCCATATCACTATATACAAGAAGATGTATAACTTATACCAGCTGTACATATATAATTATATACAGGAGATACCCAGGTTATACCAGCATGCTCCATATCACTATATACAGAAGATGTATAACTTATACCAGCTGAACATATATAATTATATACAGGGGATACCCAGGTTATACCAGCATGCTCCATATCACTATATACAAGAAGATGTATAACTTATACCAGCTGTACATATATAATTATATACAGGAGATACCCAGGTTATACCAGCATGGTCCATATCACTATATACAAGAAGATGTATAACTTATACCAGCTGTACATATATAACTATATACAGGAGATACCCAGGTTATACCAGCATGCTCCATATCACTATATACAAGAAGATGTATAACTTATACCAGCTGTACATATATAATTATATACAGGAGATACCCAGGTTATACCAGCATGCTCCATATCACTATATACAAGAAGATGTATAACTTATACCAGCTGTACATATATAATTATATACAGGAGATACCCAGGTTATACCAGCATGCTCCATATCACTATATACAGAAGATATATAACTTATACCAGCTGTACATATATAATTATATACAGAAGATACCCAGGTTATACCAGCATGCTCCATATCACTATATACAGAAGATGTATAACTTATACCATCTGTACATATATAATTATATACAGGAGATACCCAGGTTATACAAGTCTAGTATCACATATGCTGCAGGGATACATTTAGCCATGGAAGGGTACATTTCTGGAAGTGCTAAATCCATATCTTTATTTTAATGACATCATGGTTCTTACCTGGATCTTCAAGTCTTTAGTGGTTACTCCCAAGTAGTTTTTCGCCTCACACGTGTACACTGTTGGTTCTGCGTCTCTCGGAAGAATAATGGATGACAATGATGAAATAACTTGGTCTCCCCTATAATAAAACATTTCTTGTTATTTACATCTGAAACATGAGTCTGGATTGGTGAGTTTCATGAGTAGGAATGAGGCTCATGTACAGAGGCGTAGCTATAGGGGGTGCAGAGGTAGCAGTCGCTACCGGGCCCAGGAGCCTGAGGGGGCCCAAAGACCCTTGTTCCACATCAGAAGACACTGGTATTATAGAAAGTGCATGCTGGTCAAGTTACACCTCTGGCTGGAGGGAAGGGGTTAGGTCAAGAATTTGGCACGGGGTGTGGGGGTGGCCGTTTTTTAAAATTTTTGCCTCAGGCAGCACGGAGGCTATCTGCTCCCCTGCCCCTGGCCACAAAGCACTGAGGTAAAGGGGGCCAAGCTGAACTCTTGCACCAGGGCCCATGAGCCTTTAGCTACGCCCCTGCTCATGTATGATATATTGTGTGTTGTGATATTTGCAATGATTTTGAAAATATGTCAGCAAAAATTACAACATGACCGACAATCTTTTGTATTCTCAACATGACTATGGAGTTCTTAGTAGCAACCAGTAAAACTGTGATTTTAGCTTTGGGTTATGACTGAGGCATGATGTAGCTAAAATACAAGATCGAGCTGAAACCACACCAAGTCCAGGTTGCATATACAGTATACCAAATGTATAAATCTGCAACCTAATGGCTACCCAATGAAATAAAGTAAACAGCAAGATGTGCATTTAACAGTGTACAGTACAACGAGGAAAAAGGTATACTGACGCACACGGCCATCAGGGTGCTTCCATGGTAAAGAACCAATTGCATTCACTATGCTCCATAAGTCACCATAATTAGGAGTTTTTATCCCATGAAAGCATTGGTAATTGTGCTTGTGTAGAATCAGATGGAGCCTGTGTAGTGCCCTGTTGCAGGGGTACTTTAAAGTCTGGATGTTTGTGAACATTTGCCCTGTTCCATCTACGCAAAGACATCAACTTCTTACTTTATTTCACTACTGTTTAATACTGTGTAACTGCATTTTATATGCATGTTGTGATATATATCCTGCTCATTTGCACTAAATGTGCAAGGCTCTGTGGAAAGGGTTAATGAATACTGAGAGACTTTTGGGACTTTGAATGAGAAGCTGGGAATTTTCCACAGCTCCTATAGTGTTTAAGGGGAGGGGAAAAAAAGCCAAACTTGTTTACCACCAAAATGAGACATTCTGACCTTTTGAATGTCTGGTTTAGCTCTGTTGTTATGTCTGAAAACCTGTTTTTGTCTGGAAAAACTGCTGTGTCATTGCCATTGAGTGTCAATGAAGCTCTAATGTAAGTCTATGACATACGGTGGTTGTAACATTGTAACTGTTTCTGCTGAGTTTCTCCGCTCCACCCCTCCCACTAGTTCACCTAGAAATGGCATATAAGGTGAGCAGTTAGAGCCCCTAGTGTTCTGCAGTTAGGAACCAGTGCTTGGAGGGGAAGAATCTCCCAAACTACTGAGTGACCAGAAGAAGACACTGATTTGGGAAGCTGAGCCACAGACTATAAGTCACCATTCTGGTGGCCATGGAGCCACCTAGACTACTGATCTACAGACTGTGGGCCTCCAGCAGCATTTGACCAGGGTACCAGCCTTTTGTGAGAGAGAGGGAGAGCATGAACATCAAACCCTTATTCTCCCAGGGAGACTGGAGAAGCCAGCCCTATGCCTCACCTGTATTTGTTTTCACTTGAATTCCTCAGTAAAGAAGCACACTGGTTACTGCAGACCTTGAATTGCTGGACTTATTTCCAATTGAGGTGCACCACGCCTTACCATCTCTTGCAGAGAGCAGCAACACGTGGTTAGACCTTGAAGGTGTCTGTGGGACCCAGTGTAGCTTTGGGGACAAACACAAGGACCTCTAGAATACTGCACTCTAGACAAAAAAGTTATTTTGTCACAGTACCAGAAGCCAATATTTCACCATAAGATCCTGATTAGAGATGAGCGAATCATTCAAAAATTTATTAGCCGAACATTCATCGAACTTTTCATAAGATTCGTATATTCGACGAATATATTTGTTTAATCTGCGTACAAAACATACATTATACGGGCTTTGCTGGAGAGAAATGGTGGAGCAGGAGGAACGCTCTGAGTCTGACCCCTGGCTACATATGGATACTGTATCAGCAGATGACAGCAGATCATCCGGCTGAGACTGAGATGAGCGTGCCATCCACTCCACTACCTCATCCACTTTCTCCTCCACTACAATTTTGCACCTTGGTGGGTTAGCCTGGTGGAACACTGGCCAAGTATTGCGAATACTACAAATAGAAGCTCCGGCTACAGGTCCTTTGGCACTGCTGCCCTCTGTCACCTTCTCCTTTTAGAGCTCGAGGTCTGGCTGGAACTGGACCCCTTTTGCTTATCCATTCTAGACATTTTTCAATTCACTCTGTGGCCCTGCAGCTGTTCTTTGTCTTTTTCTTTCCCTGTCTCTCTCCCTGTCTCTCCCTGCCTGATTAATTACTGCCCTGCACTGCCCCTGCAGTATCCCTGATATGTGTAATATGGATTCCCAGAACAATTATACCCCAATTTCAACAACACAGGTCTCAGAGTCTCAGAACTTCACACACAGTGCTTCTGCTCGTCTCAGCAGTTGCAGCAGAAGTGATGCGTCACTGGCTTACCGAGCCTGAGCCAATCAGAGCAAGCCCTGCCCACTAAGTCAGGTGACTGCTTTCTTTCCGGGCTTTCGCGCATGAATAATGAAATAACAGTAAAAGTTCGCTAATTACTTGAATTCGTACGCAACAGCGTATAAAGTAACTTATACGTAGCATTAGCGTACAATTTATCGGACGAGTACATAGCGATTTGATGCTCCTCAGAGACAGACCTTACAAGATGACAATGACCCTGAGCACATCAATAACTCCACCAAAGACTGGTTAAATAAGAAGAAACAGAAGGTCACACTGAAGCTTGAGACTAAATCTCATTGAGATGTAGTAGGGCATCCCCTCTCTAGGTGGTTCACAGCATGGTCGTCTGCCCCTGTATGGCTCCTAACATAGTCGTCTGTCTCTATGTTACTTAGAACAGGACTGTCTCTGTAGGTGATCAATAACATGGCTGCCCATCTCTAGTTAACTCATAAGATGGCTACCTGTCTCTGGGTTATTCATAACATTACTGTCATTCTCTAGGTGGGTCACAACATGGCTTTCTGTGCTTAGGTGATACATAACATAGCTGTCTGTAACTAGGTGATTCATGATATGGCTGCCCATGGCTGTCTCTAAGTGATTCATAACTTGGTTGCCTGTCTCTGGATTATTCTTAACATGGCTGCCTGTCTCTAGGTGGTTCTTAATAATGCTACTTGTCTCTAGGTGGTTCTTAATAACGCTACTTGTCTCTAGGTGGTTCATAACATGGCTGCCTCTCTCCAGGTGATTGATAACATGGCTGCCTTTTTCACAACATGGCAGTCTAAATACAGGGCAGAGCATGGCTGTTTTTCTCAACATGGCATTCTTTTGCCATCTGTCAGGTGAATGGGGACCCCGGAGCATATTTCAAATGTAGGGCATAAGCGCAAATGGAACATAGTAAGTTCAACCTCCTGCTTACCTCCGCCAACTATACTCTGCCGGTGGGTTTGCCTCACAATGGCAAAAAAAGTGCAACGAATCATCTCCACCATGCCTAATGTCTTCAATAATAACCATGCGAGGAGCAACTAAACACAAAGCAGAACAGAAAAAACATGAGTATTATAGTAGCTATATTCTTATACATAGGAGCAGTATTATAGTAGTTATATTCTTATACATAGGAGCAGTATTATAGTAGTTATATTCTTGTACATAGGAGCAGTATTATAGTAGTTATATTCTTGTACATAGGAGCAGTATTATAGTAGTTATATTCTTATACATAGGAGCAGTATTATAGTAGTTATATTCTTGTCCATAGGGGCAGTATTATAGTAGTTATATTCTTGTAGACAGGAGCAGTATTATAGTAGTTATATTCTTGTACATAGGAGGCAGTATTATAGTAGTTATATTCTTGTACATAGGAGGTAGTATTATAGTAGTTATATTCTTATACATAGGAGCAGTATTATAGTAGTTATATTCTTGTACATAGGAGCAGTATTATAGTAGTTATATTCTTGTACAGAGGAGCAGTATTATAATAGTGATATTCTTGTACATAGGAGCAGTATTATAGTAGTTATATTCTTATACATAGGAGCAGTATTATAGTAGTTATATTCTTGTACATAGGAGCAGTATTATAGTAGTTATATTCTTGTACATAGGAGCAATATTATAGTAGTTATATTCTTGTACATAGGAGCAGTATTATAGTAGTTATATTCTTGTACATAGGAGCAGTATTATAGTAGTTATATTCTTGTACATAGGAGCAATATTATAGTAGTTATATTCTTGTACATAGGAGCAGTATTATAATAGTTATATTCTTGTACATAGGAGCAGTATTATAGTAGTTATATTCTTGTACATAGGAGCAGTATTATAGTAGTTATATTCTTGTACATAGGAGCAGTATTATAGTAGTTATATTCTTGTACATAGGAGGCAGTATTATAGTAGTTATATTCTTGTACATAGGAGCAGTATTATAGTAGTTATATTCTTGTACATAGGAGCAGTATATAGTAGTTATATTCTTGTACATAGGAGCAGTATTATAGTAGTTATATCCTTGTACATAGGAGGCAGTATTATAGTAGTTATATTCTTGTACATAGGAGCAGTATTATAGTAGTTATATTCTTGTACATAGGAGGCAGTGTTATTGTAGTTATATTCTTGTACATAGGAGCAGTATTATAGTAGTTATATTCTTGTACATAAGAGCAGTATTATAGTAGTTATATTCTTGTACATAGGAGCAGTATTGTAGTAGTTATATTCTTGTACATAGGAGGCAGTGTTATTGTAGTTATATTCTTGTACATAGGAGCAGTATTATAGTAGTTATATTCTTGTATATGCAGTGATCCGGGGAGAGGAGGCGATAGCATTCCTTTCCGTTCTCATACCAAGGAGCAGCAGCATGCTGCAGTTTGCTTTCCGTCCTGAGATGCGGAGCAAGACAGATCCATCATGACCCACAATGTAAGTCAATGGGGACGGATCCGTTTTCTGTGAAACAATCTGAAAAGAAAAAGAAAACGGTCCTGTCCCCCACTGACTTTCAATGGAGTTCATGACGGATCCGTCTTGGCTATGTTAAAGATAATACAACCGGATCCGTTCATAACGGCTGCAGACAGTTGTATTATCAGTAACGGAAGCGTTTTTGATGATCCTTGCCGGATCTAGCAAAAACGCTGGTGTGAAAATAGCCTTAGTTGTACTTTGTGGGTCTAGCCACCACCCCTTTTAACCATCATCCTTAATATGAGCAAACAAAATCATCCAATTAAGAATGAAAAGCCAGATACAGAAGTTCATTCAGACAGCTACAGCGCCTTTCGAAAGTATTCGACCCCCTGGAACTTTTCAACCTTTTGCCACATTTCAGGCTTGAAACAAACAGATATAACATTTTACATTTTTGGTGAAGAATCAACAACAAGTGGGTCACAATTGTGAAGTGGAACGAAATTTATTGGATCATTTAAACTTTTTTTGTAATAATAAAACTGAAAAGTGCGGCGTGCAAAATTAACCGGCCCATTTATTTTCAGTTCAGAAAACTCACTCTAGAAGTTGATTGAGGATCTCTGAATGATCCAATGTTGTCCTAAATGACTGATGAAGAGAAATAGAAATAGTCTCAGGGTTCTGCATCATGAAGACCAAGGAACACACCAGGCAGGTCCCTGATACTGTTGTGGAGAAGTTTAAAGCCGGGTTTGGATACCAAAAGATTTCCCAAGCTTTAAACATCCCAAGGAGCACTGTGCAAGCGTCATATTGAAATGGAAGGAGTATCAGACCACTGCAAATCTACCAAGACCCGGCCGTCCCTCTAAACTTTCATCTCAAACAAGAAGACTGATCAGAGATGCAGCCAAGAGGCCCATGATCACTCTGGATGAACTGCAGAGATCTACAGCTGAGGTGGGAGAGTCTGTCCATAGGACAACAATCAGTCCAACACTTCACAAATCTGGTCTTTATGGAAGAGTGGCAAGAAGAAAGCCATTTCTCAAAGATATCCATAAAAAATCTCCTTTACAGTTTGCCACAAGCCACCGGGGAGACACACCAAACATGTGGAAGAAGGGGCTCTGCTCAGATGAAACCAAAATCCAACTTTTTGGAAACAATGCAAAACTATATGTTTGGCGTAAAAGCAACACAGCTCATCCCCCTGAACACACCATCCCCACTGTCAAACATGGTGGGGGCAGCATCATGGTTTGGGGCCTGCTTTTCATCAGCAGGGACAGGGAAGATGGTTAAAATTGATGGGAAGGTGGATGGAGCCAAATACAGGACCATTCTGGATGAAAACCTGTTGGAGTCTGCAAAAGACCTGAGACTAGGACGGAGATTTATCTTCCAACAAGACAATGATCCCAAACATAAAGCAAAATCTACAATGGAATGGTTCAAAAATATATCCAGGTCTTAGAATGGCCAAGTCAAAGTCCAGACCTGAGACCTGAATCCAATTGAGAATATGTGGAAAGAGCTGAAAACTGCTGTTCACAAACGCTCTCCATCCAACCTCAAAGAGCTCGAGCTGTTTTGCAAGGAAGAATGGGCAAGAATTTCAGTCTCTAGATGTGCAAAACTGATAGAGACATACCCCAAGAGACCGCAGCTGTAATCGCAGCAAAAGGTGGCGCAATAAAGTTGTCAGGGTGTGCAATACCTAGTGTGAACTGTGCCTGGGTTGTTGTGACACACCCGATTGCTTTTGTCCAGCAATGCAGGAGTTACTGTGCTCTTTAGGATTTGTGCTTCAGCTGAACTGTTACTGAGATCAGGACTGGTCCAATCAGCTTCTGGACCTAGCCTCTGATCCTGGATAAATGTCAGCTAGCTGCTCACTTGCTTGCTGGCTATTTCGGTTCTTACCTGGATCCCAGCTCCCCTGTATCTTCTCTGGTTTGTTCCCTTCCTAGTCCCTCTGATTGCGTACTTATCCACCCTCCGCCTGACCTTTGACTTTGTCTGTATTGCTGATAATTACTGCATTGCTGTGTGGTTTTGTCCTTGTTTGCTCCTTTGTCCGTTTTTAGTTGTTTGTCTGTCCTGTTTGGTGTCCCACTTATTCAGTATAGGGAACGCCATCGTGGTTGTCCGCGGCTGCCTAGGGCCGTCTGAGGCAAGTAGGTAGGGACAGTGGGTGGGTTCAGCCTCAGGGCCCACTGTCTTGTGTTGTCTGTACCCCCGAGTCCTGACAGAATAGCCTAACTGTAGTTTTGCCTCATGGACAACAGAACGGCCATGACAAATATTGTGGACCAAATGCAGCAGCTCAATACCATGGTGCAAGAGCTAGCTGTAAGGGTCCAGGAGCAGGAGACTGTTCCACGACAACTTACTGTGACTTCCCCATCACCACTTGAGCCGCCCCTCCAGCTCCCAGATAAATTTACGTGGGACAGGAAAAAATTTTGTGCCTTCCGGGAAGGATGTAAGTTGTTTTTCAGGTTACGCCCCCGCTCCTCTGGTGATGAGGCCCAGAAGGTAGGCATAGTTATGTCCCTTCTCCAAGGGCCACCACAGGAGTGGGCCTTCTCCTTATCGCCTGACTCTCCTGAACTGCTGACTGTTGATCAATTTTTTCTGACATTAGGGCTGCTGTACGATGACCCTGATTGCACAGCTAATGCTGAGCGTCAGTTGACAGGATTAAGACACGGCAGACGTCCAGCAGAGGAATACTGTTCAGAATTTAGGCAGTGGAGTGGTCTCTCCACTTGGAATGACTCTGCCCTCCGCTTTCAGTTCCGTGCAGGGCTGAGTAACCGGTTAAAAGATATGCTGGTGGCCTACCCTACCCCTGACTCACTCGAGGAGAGTATGACTTTAGCCATCCAAGTTGACCGACGGTTGAGGGATAGGCAACGAGAGAAAGATACCCCAGATCGTCCCAGAACCTCACCATTTCCAGTTCCCTATCCTAACCCTTCCCCTCCTGTTATACCCACGCCAGAGGAACCTATGCAGGTGGACTCCACTGACGCCAAGGTCAGACGAACGCATCGCCTGCAGAACAATCTATGCCTTTACTGTGGGAAAGCAGGACATCGAGTTTGGCAATGTCCGTCCCGGCCAGGACCACCACCGGAAGAACTTCTACGCCTGAGTGACTATCGAGGGGGTCACTCATGCGCACAGGTAACCTTCACCCAAAAGAATAAATTACTCTTGCCAATATCTCTGAGGTTGGGGGAGAGAAGTGTTTTGGTTATGCTCAGATCGATTCAGGGTCCTCCGCTAATTTTGTTAATCCCATATTCTTTTCAGGTTTAGAGGTATGTCCCCTTCTGCTCCAGTGTCCTGTTAATGTCACGGGAGCAGACTCAGCCACTTTTGCCCAGGGGGACATACGGTACATGACCCCCTGCCTTGAAGTTAAGGTGGGGTCGGTCCATGTCGAAAAGATGGAGTTTTTGCTTATGCATAATTTGTCATCAGAAGTGATTTTAGGGTTGTCCTGGTTGGAGACACATAACCCTGTCTTCGATTGGGCCAACCGGGAACTGGTGAAATGGGGTCTAGGTGTGATTCCCATTGCATGGCTGTTTCTTTTGTGGAAGGTTCCCCTAAGGGAGGGGAAATTCCGGAATTTTTGTCGGATTATTCTGATGTGTTGGATGAGAAGGCTGTGGACGGCTTGCCGCCTCACAGACCATACGAAAGTGCTCCCAGGAATCAGCCCGATACGATTTTAAAACCCGGTGTTGTTGTGTCAGTCTTGCAACCAGACTTGGTGACCCTGATCGCAGAGTCTCAGGGTCTGGCACCCCATGATACTCCAGAATCTCTTCTGTTTGTACCTCCAAACCTTCGACTCCGAGTCTTAGAAGAGATCCATAGTTCTGTCTTGGCTGGTCATCCAGGGATAGCAGGTACTAAGTATTTACTCTCACGCCATTACTGGTGGCCATCCTGGGCTCGAGACGTCAAGGCTTTTGTTGAAGCTTGTGAGATTTGTGCTAGGTCCAAGGTCCCTTGTAGGCCACCTGAGGGTCTGTTACATCCTCTACCGGTCCCTACGAGACCCTGGACGCATCTCTCAATGGATTTTGTTACTGACCTGCCACTGTCTAAAGGGAAAACTGTAATTTGGGTGGTGGTAGATAGATTTTCGAAATGTGCCACCTCGTTCCACTGCGTAAACTGCCTAGCACTCGTTTACTAGCCACGCTCTTCGTTAATCATATTCTGCACCTACACAGTGTTCTGGAAAACGTTGTTTCCGATAGGGGTGTCCAGTTCGTGGCTAGATTCTGGAGGGAGTTTTGTGGTAAGTTAGGTACCCTCCTTGTCCTTCTCGTCTGCCTTCCATCCACAGACGAATGGACAGACTGAGAGGACCAATCAGTCTATGGAACAATTTTTAAGGTGTTTCGTAGCTAATACTCAGGACAAATGGCGAGACTTCATTTCTCTAGCAGAGTTTGCTATTAACAATCATGAACAAAGTTCTATTAAGATGTCGCCATTTTTCTGTAATTATGGTTTTAACCCCAGGTACTCGTCCGTTCAATATGTACTAGGTGATAAGGTCTGGCTCTCAACTAGAAATCTGAAATTGAGGGTACAAGTCAGGGAAACTGGCGCCCAAATATATTGGGCCATATACCATTCTGGAGATCATTAATCCTGTTACCTTTAGATTGAAACTGCCTACGGCTCTTCGAATCCATTCTGTATTTCATAAGTCTCTTTTGAAAAAATATGTGCCGCCGGTTTCCCCGTCGCCTCCTCCTGCTCCGCTCATCATCCAGGGTAAATTGGAGTATGAGGTGGAGGAAATTTTAAGTTCTCGTTGGGTTCAGGCTCATTACAGTATCTGGTCCACTGGAAGGGCT
>ONZH01002886.1:0-73026 GCA_900303285.1 Rhinella marina
AATTTATGAGGAAACACAGTGGGTAGCAGTGGAAGAAAACATCACTTCGGCATGAGTATATTTAATCTATTTCATTTAATGTTTGTGTGTGTCATTGCAGAGAGAAAGTCACCCTCCCATCTATCCCTGCAGCTGACAGAAGTTGATTTTACCTTCATTTTTTTCAATCCCCGTTGGGCTGCTGATTGGGAGGCGTGTGTCCTGACCGAGTCGGGGGTGTGGCTTAGCGAGACCTGGGGCAGGGGTTTTAAGTCCTTCTTTTGAGGGTGGCCTGAATTCCAGGTTGATGCCATGGTAATTTATGAGGACACGCAATGGGGTAAGCAGTGGAAGAAAACATCTTTTATTACTACTGAACGGTCTTAGTCTAAAATTAGTCTAAAACATAAGTTATATTTATGGTAACCGGATTACCCCTTTAACAGTGTCATCCACAGCGCCCTGCCCCTTTAAAGCAGTGAAGAGAAATGGCTGGGTTGTTATGGAAACCTGTGTGTATGTGGAGAGTATGGCAGTTGGGATTTGAAGAGAAAGGCTCCCAGGCTGATATTGGCTAATGTAGGTCATATTTTGGGAATATCTCAGGAACGGTACGTCCTGGAGTGCTGAGACCCAGTCTAAAACCTTCCCGGACACCTGATGTGCCTGTGTGCCGAATTTGGTGAAAATCGGTCCAGTAGTTTGGTTGCGCATAAAGAACAGACAGACAGAAACTAATTTTTATAATATAAGGAGACAAGCAGAAGGATCCGGCTTCGCATATTTCAACTATTTCATTTAATGTTTCTGAGTGTCGTTAAAAAGATATCGACAGTATTTCCCATAACAGTGGCCTGTACAGCACCCCGCCCCCTTAACAGTGAACTCCACAGCCCCCCACTCCTCAATACTGACACCCCCCACAGTGCCCCATCTCCTTAAAATGGGACCTCCACAGCAGCCCCATCCCCTTAACTTTGACCTTCACAGCAGCCCGTCCCTTTAAAAGTGAGTTTCACAGCTCCCCACTCCCTTGACATTTACCTCCTCGGGCCGCCTGCTTAACAGTGACATCTACAGCACCCCACCAATTAGCATTGACCTCCATAGGGGACCCTCCCCTTATCTGTCACCCCCACTGTTCCTTGCCCCCTTAACTGAGACCTCCACAGCACCCATCCCTTTAACAGTGACTGCCACAGTACCCCCGTTCCCAGTGTTAAGGCAGCAGGATACTGCGAGGTCAGTGACCTCCACAGCAGCTGCCCCTTTAAAAGTGGCCCCTGCCACGTTAACAAAAAGCTCCATAGTGCCTGCCCCTTTAACAGTGACCTCCACAGCGGCCTGCTCCCTTAACAGTAACATCCACAGTGAACACCCCTTTAATAGTGGCCTCTTAACAGTGACCTCCACAGCAGTTGACCCTTTAACAGTGACCCCTGCCCACTTAACAGTGACCTCCACAACGCCCTGCCCCTTTAAAGGGGTTGTCCGAGTTATTTTTTTGTTCTTTATATGTTTCTAACTTGTCAGGTATAACAACTTTCCCATATACTTTGTGTTTCTAAAGCTGCTGGTTTCTCAGAGTTGACTGAGGGTCACATGACCTGTGATGTCACCTTATCTCCCTGGTCTGTGATGTTTCGTGTACAAGCCTCAGAGTTCAGATAACAGTCTGTACACGAGACGTCACTGGCCACGCCCCCTTTTTTGCCGGGCTCCTGCTATCTGCTCTCTCCCTGGATTCCTTCAGATAAAACATTAACCCCTTCAGCCAGAACACACTGAGGGCTCAAGGCTTTATAACAAATAGTAGCTGCAGCAGTGAGAGGAGACAAATGCTGGGCAAGGAGCTATACAGGAATTGTACAAGAACAGGTAGGGAGAATTTCCTGTGTGTATCAGCAGTGTCATTGTACAGCTGGGACTTGTAGTCCTACACAAACAACATGCTGCTGAGTATCCCAGCAGACAGACATGTACTCACAGCACTTATATTCACTGCCTTTGCCAGAGGAGGGGGGAGGGGCAGAGATTGTTATTACTGCATGTAAGCAAAGGCCAGAAGAGAACCAGGGAAATGAGGAAATATAGATTTTTTTTGCCTAAAACTTTCTGAACTTAGTTATATATTGCTACCCATCAGGTGTACAGTGCTATATTTTTTTTTTCCATAACTTGGACAACCCCTTTAAGGCTAGGGCTACATGACGACATGTGTTGCGCAACATTTTGTCGCACCAATGCCGCGCAACAATTTTTATAATGATAAGGCTATGGTGTCGCACTGCGACATGCGACTGACACGACAGTTGCAAAAATCCAACCAAGATGGATTTTACTGAAACTGTTGCGTCGCAGTCGCTTCATGTCGCATGGTGTAGTGCAACACCATAGACTATTATTATAAGAATTGTTGCACGACATTGGTGCAACATCAATGTCGCGCGTCACATGTAGCAGTGTAGTTGTGCCCTTTGTGTCATGCAGCCCTAGCCTAAAGTTAACCTACAGCAGTGAAGAAAAATGGCTGGGTTGTTATGGAAACCTGGAGTAAATCCGTGTGCATGTGTGTAAGATGCAGGCTGCACCAAGGCATGTGGGAGTTAAGCACTGAATTGTGTTTTGGGGAGATATTTACCTGAGCTCCTCAGCTGGCTGCTAATAACCTCTCATCACCAGCCTGGTTTCTACACAGAGCGAAAACCTATTTCCCAAGTCTTTCTTGTTCTCACCCAGATTCCTTTGCCCTGCCCTTGGCTCAGTTGTTATGGAAACCTGCAGTAAAATTTTATGTATATGGAGACCAAGGACCTGCGAGCTTCTGTTGGCTGATATCAGACATGGGACCATGTGTCTGTGGAGAGTATGGCAGTTGGGATTTGAAGAGAAAGGTTCCCAGGCTAATATTGGCTAATGCAGGTCATATTTTGGGAATATCTCAGGAACGGTACGTCCTAGAGAGCTGAGACCTGGTCTAAAACCTTCTCGGACACCTATGGTACCTGTGTGTCTGAATTTGGTGAAAATCGGTCCAGTAGTTTGGTCGCGCATAAAGAACAGACAGATAGAAAGACAGACATACAGAAACTCATTTCGATAATATAAGGAGATATCTCTTAATATTATAAAAATGAGTTTCTGTCTGTCTGTTCTCTATGCGCGACCTAACTACTGGACCGATTTTCACCAAATTCAGCACACAGGTACATCAGGTGTCCAGGAAGGTTTTAGACCAGGTCTCAGCTCTCTAGGACATACTGTTCCTGAGATATTCCCAAAATATGACCTGCATTAGCCAATATTAGCCTGGGAGCTTTAGTTTCAAACCCCAACTGGCATTCTCTGCACAGACACACACAGGGAGGGCGGGTTTCCATAACAACCCAGCCATATCTATTCACTGCTTTAAAGGGACAGAGCGCTGTGGATGACACTGTTAAAGGGGTATTCCGGTTACCATAAATATGACTTATGTTTTAGACTAATTTTAGACTTAGACCATTCAGTAGTAATAAAAGATGTTTTCTTCCACTGCTACCCATTGCGTGTCCTCATAAATTACCATGGCATCGACCTGTAACTGAGGCCACCCTCAAAAGAAGGACTTAAAACCCCTGCCCCAGGTCTCGCTAAGTCACGCCCCCGACTCAGTTAGGCCACGCCCCCGACTCTGTTAGGCCACGCCCCTTCCCACTCCGCAGCCAACAGGGATTGAAAAAATGAAGGTAAAAATCAACTTCTGTCAGCTGCAGGGGTAGGAGGGGGGGGTGACTTTCTCTCTGCAACGACACACACAAACATTAAATGAAATAGATTAAATACACCCGTGTGAAGCAATGTTTTCTTCCACTGCTACCCATTGCGTATCCTCATAAATTACCATGGCATCGACCTGTAATTCACACCACCCTCAAAAGAAGGACTTAAAACCCTTGCCCCAGGTCTCGCTAAGCCACGCCCCCGACTCTGTCAGGCCACGCCCGCTCCCACTCCGCAGCCAACAGGGATTGAAAAAATAAAGGTAAACTCAACGTCTGTCAGCTGCAGGGGTGGGAGGGTGAATTTCTCTCTGCAATGAGACACAGAAACATTAGATGAAATAGACTAATTTTAGACTACGACCGTTTAGTAGTAATAAAAGATGTTTTCTTCCACTGCTACCTATTGCGTGTCGTTACCAATTACCATGGCATAGACCTGTAATTTAGGCCAACCTTTAAAAGAAGGACTTAAAACCCCCACCCCAGTTCTTGCTAAGTCACGCCCCGACTCGGTCAGGCCACGCCCCCTCCCACTCCGCAGCCAACGGGGATTGAAAAAATAGTAACATAGTAACATAGTTTGTAAGGCCGAAAAAAGACATCTGTCCATCCAGTTCAGCCTGTTTTCCTACAAGTTGATCCAGAGGAAGGCAAAAAAAACCC
Source organism: Rhinella marina (assembly GCA_900303285.1). Taxonomy (NCBI): domain Eukaryota; kingdom Metazoa; phylum Chordata; class Amphibia; order Anura; family Bufonidae; genus Rhinella; species Rhinella marina. The sequence continues at coordinate 4,407 of ONZH01002886.1, forward strand.
CTGTGAGGTAGAAGCCAATTTTCCTCACTTTAGGGGGGAAAATTCCTTCCCGACTCCAATCAGGCAATCAGAATAACTCCCTGGATCAACGACCCCTCTCTAGGAACTATAACCTGTAATAGCCTCCAGAAATACATCCAGGCCCTTGAACTCTTTTAGTGAACTTACCATCACCACCTCCTCAGGCAGAGAGTTCCATAGTCTCACTGCTCTTACCGTAAAGAATCCTCTTCTATGTTTATGTACAAACCTTCTTTCCTCCAGACGCAGAGGATGTCCCTTCGTCACAGTCACAGTCCTCGGGATAAATAGATGATGGGAGAGATCTCTGTACTGACCCCTGATATATTTATACATAGTTATTAGATCTCCCCTCAGTCGTCTTTTTTCTAAAGTGAATAAACCTAATGTTGATAATCTTTCTGGGTACTGTAGTCCACCCATTACAGTTATTATTTTAGTTGCCCTCCTCTGAACCCTCTCCAGCTCTGCTATGTCTGCCTTGTTCACAGGAGCCTAGAACTGTACACAGTACTCCATGTGTGGTCTGACTAGTGATTTGTAAAGTGGCAGGACTATGTTCTCATCACGGGCATCTATGCCCCTTTTGATGCAACCCATTATCTTATTGGCCTTGGCAGCAGCTGTCTGGCACTGGCTTCTACAGCTTAGTTTGCTGTTCACTAAAATTCCTAGGTCCTTTTCCATGTCAGAGTTACCCAATGCTTTACCATTTAGTATGTACTGGTGACTTGCATTATTCCTTCCCATATGCATAACCTTACATTTGTCAGTGTTAAACCTCATCTGCCACTTTTCTGACCAAGCCTCCAGTCTATCCAGATCCTGCTGTAGCAGTGCACTGTCCTCCTCTGTGTTAATTACTTTACACAGTTTAGTGTCATCTGCAAAAATTGATATTTTACTATGCAAACCTTCTACAATATCATTAATAAATATATTGAAGAGAATAGGACCCAATACAGACCCCTGTGGTACCCCACTAGTGACAGTGACCCAATCTGAGTATCTACCGTTAATAACCACCCTCTGTTTTCTATCACTGAGCCAGTTACTTACCCACATACAGACATTTTCTCCCAGGCCAAGCATTCTCATTTTATATACTAACCTTTTATGTGGTACCGTGTCAAACGCTTTGGAGAAGTCCAAATATACGACATCCATTGAGTTGCCGCGGTCAAGTCTAGAACTTACCTCCTCATAGAAACTGATTAAATTGGTTTGACATGACCGATCCCTCATGAAGCCATGCTGATACGGAGTTATTTGCTTATTTTCATTGAGGTACTCAATTGAAGGTAAAAATCAACTTCTGTCAGCTGCATTGACTTTCTCTCTGCAACGACACACAGAAATATTAAATGAAATAGATGAAATATACCCACGCGAAGCAAGGTCCTTCTGCTAGTCTCTTATATATCTAAAATGAGTTTCTGTCTGTCTGTTCTTTATGCGCGACCAAACTACTGGACCGATCTTCACCAAATTCGGCACAGAGGTATATCAGGTGTCACACGACACATAGGGCACAACTACACTGCTACATGTGTCACGTGACATTGATGTTGCACCAATGTCATGCAAAACTTATTATAATGATAGTCTGTGGTGTTGTACTACGGCATGCGACATGCTGCAACACAACAGTTTCAGTAAAATCCATCTTGGTTGGATTTTTTGCGACTGTCGTGTCGCAGTCGCAGCATGTCGCACCGCGATACCATGGCCTATTATAAAATTGTTGCGCGACATTGGTGCGGCAAAATGTCGCGCGACACATGTCATGTAGCCCTAGCCTTAAAGAAACAGGGCGCTGTGGAGGTCACTGTTAAGTGGGCAGGGGCCACTGTTAAAGGGTCAGCTGCTGTGACGGACACTGTTAAGGGGGCAGGGGCAATTATCAAAGGGGTGTTCACTGTGAATGTTACTGTTAAGGGAGCAGGCTACTGTGGAGGTCACTGTTAAAGGAGCGGGCACTATGGACATTTTTGTTAACATGGCAGGGGCCACTATTATGGGGAAGCTGCTGTGGAGGTCACTGTTAAGGCAGCAGGGTACTGCGAGGTCACTGTTAAGGGAACGGGGTACTGTGGCAGTCACTGTTAAAGGGACGGGTGCTGTTGAGGTCTCTGTAAAGGGGGCAAGGAACAGTAAGGGTCAAAGATACGGGGATAGTTACCTATGGAGGTCAATGCTAAGGGGCGGGGTGCTGTAGAGGTCACTGTTAAGGAGGCGGGCCCCTGAGGAGGTAAATGTCAAGGGAGTGGGGTGCTGTGAAACTCGCTTTTAAATAGGCGGGCTGCTGTGAAGGTCAAAGTTATGGGGATGGGCTGCTGTGGAGGTCCCATTTTAAGGAGATGGGGCACTGTGGGGGGTTAGTGTTGAAGGGTGGGGGGCTGTACAGGTCACTGTTACGATATGTCGATATCTTTTAACGACACACAGAAACATTAAATGAAATAGATGAAATATACCCGTGTGAAGCCGGGTCCTTCTGCTAGTGTATGTGTAATATATATATAAAAATGAGTTTCTGTCTGTCTGCAGGTGTCCGGGAAGGTTTTAGACCGGGTCTTAGCTCTCTAGGACTGAACCGTTCCTGAGAGATTCCCAAAATATGACCTGCATTAGTCAATATTAGCCTGGAAGTCTTTCCTTTCATATCCCAACTGCACACGGTCACATGACCCTTATCAGCCAATAGAAGCTCGCAGGTCCTTGGTCTCCACACACACACACAAATTTACTGCAGGTTTCCATAACAACCCAGCCCAGTAACCAGGCTGGTAATGAGAGGTAATTAGCAGGCAGCTGAGGAGCTCATGTAAATAGGTAAATTCAGTGCTAACCTCCCACAGACCTTGGCAAAGCCTGCTTTTTACACACGGTCACATACATGTACACACTGTTTTACTCCAGGTTTCCATAACAACCCAGCCATTTTTATTTACTGCTGTAGGTCAGTTTTTAGGCTAGGGCTACACAACGACATGTGTTGCGTGACATTAAGTCTGACGACACATAGGGCACAACTACACTGCTACATGTGTCGCGAGACATTGATGTCGCACCAATGTTGCGCAACAATTATTATAATGATAGTCTATGGTGTTGCACTACGGCATGGGACATGCTACGACACCATAGCCTATCATTATAAAAATTGTTGCGCGATATTAGTGTGACAAAATGTCGCGTAACACGTCATCATGTATATATATATATATATATATATATATATATCTATATATATATATATAACACTTCCTACGTTTGACATCGGCAGCGCATAGCTCATGAAGGAAGTCATCCTGAGCTGGTTGGTGGGTATCCCTCGTTGCTGCCATGGGCAATTGATCAGAGTTGCAAAAAGGAATGATTATTGGCTTTAGGGCCAAGAGTGGCAGTATTTCTAAAACCATGCAGTTTAGTGTATTGAGTGGATAAATGGCACTATTGTGAATAAGTGATATGGAAACTGCAGGGCTCCACCACCTACAGGAAGACAATGCGGCATGTTGCACTGCTAGAAATGTCTGACAGGGGTTAGAAGAACATAGCCAATACTTCCATCTAATATCTAAAGGATTCCGTACCGTCGCAGCTACAATCATGAAATTTGGCACACAGGCACATCAGGTGTCTGGGAAGATTTTCAACCGGGTCTCAGCTCTCCAGGACATACCGTTCCTGAGATATTCCCAAAAAATGCATTAGCCAATAGAAGCCTGGTCACATGACCCTTATCAGACAATAGAAGCTCGCAGGCCCTTAGCCTCCACATACAGACAGTTTCACACCAGGTTTGCATAACAACCCAGCCAGTTTTCTTCACTGCTGTAGGTCTGCTTTAAAGGGGCACAGCGCTGTGGATAACACTGTTAAAGGGGTATTCTGGTTACCATAAATATACCTTATGTTTTAGACTAATTCATCATCAATCATTACCTAATATAATGTAAATTTCACATTTACCATTCAGTAGTAATAAAATATGTTTTCTTTCATTGCTAACCACTGTGTAAATTACCATGGCATCGAACTGTAATTTAGGCCACCCTCAAAAGAAGGACTTAAAAGCCCCAACCCCAGGTCCTGCTAACCCACGCCCCCAATCCGGTCAGGCCACGCTCCCTCTCACTCCGCAGCCGACAGGAATTGCAAAAATGAAGGTAAAAATCAACTTCTGTCAGCTGCAGGGGTGGGAGGGTGACTTTCTCCCTGCAGCTCATGCTCAGACTGCATAGTGCTGCTGTCTGAGAGTGAGCTGTTTAAAAGGACATCCCTGTGTCCATCCAGGCTGTGCGCCCGATGGAGGACAGGGAGTCTGAAAGCCGGACTGTCCAGCCTAAAAACAGACCTCTGGCCACCCTAGGGGCAGGCTGCTGTGGAGGTCACAGTTGTAGGTTAGCTTTAGGCTAGGGCTGCATGACACATAGGGCACAACTACACTGCTACATGTGTCGCACGACATTGATGTTGCACCAATGTCGTGCAACAATTCTTATAATAATAGTCTATGGTGTTGCACTACAGCATGCGACATGAAGTGACTGCGACGCAACAGTTTCAGTAAAATCCATCTTGGTTGGATTTTTTGCAACTGTCGTGTCAGTCGCATGTCGCAGTGCGACACCATAGCCTTATCATTATAAAAATTGTTCCGCGTCATTGGTGTGACAAAATGTTGCGCAACACATGTCGTCATGTAGCCCTAGCCTTAAAGGGGCAGGGCGTTGTGGAGGTCACTGTTAAGTGGGCAGGGGTCACTGTTAAAGGGTCAACTGCTGTGGAGGTCACTGTTAAGAGGCCACTATTAAAGGGGTGTTCACTGTGGATGTTACTGTAAAGGGGGCAGGCTACTGTGGAGGTCACTGTTAAAGGGGTGGGCATTGCGGAGGGAACTGTGGAGGCCACTATTAAAGGGGCAGCGGGTTACTGTGAGGTCACTGTTAAGGGAGCGGGGTACTGTGACAGTCACTGTTAAAGGGGCAATCACTGTGGAGATCTGTCAAGGGGGCCAGGAATGGTGGAGGTCAGTTAAGGGGACTGTAACCTATGGTCGGTGTTAAGGGGTGGGTGCTATAGAGGTCACTTAAGAGGGCGGGCCCCTATGGAGGTCATTGTCAAGAGGGCAAGGTGCTGTGAAACTCACTGATAAAGGTGCAGGCTGCTGTGAAGGTCAAAGTTAAAGGGGTGGGCTGCTGTGGAGGTCCCATTTTAAGGATACGGGGCACTGTGGGGGGAGTCAATGGTTTTTACCTCTTTACCAATACAAGGTATTCCATCATAGATCATAATATTGACAGTAAGAAATCTAACGCAAATAAAAAGTTATATTGCCCATATTGATCAAATGTCACCAAAGTGGAGTTGTTTTAAGAAAATGGTAGCAACAGTCTGGAATATTGCGTTAGACAATTTCTCCTCATCAGTGCCTCATCTGATCAAACTTAATTTAAAAACACATATGGTGCCATATGTAAAAACCTTAACTTGTGGCTTCTTATATCAGAGTTTTTTTGCTGTTGAGAAAAAAATAAAGTAAAATGCAGGCTGATGTTTAAAAAAAAAATAGTAAACTGCAGTAATCCCTAAAAAAAAGTCTCATGGAAACTGCACATGTGAACAAATTCGCCACAGACCTAATCTGCATTAATTTCATGAACTAAATATAGAAAAAGCTAAAGAAAGAGAACAAAGAAACAGGGGAAAAAATACTAATAAGAAAATACTAATTTAAATATTTTTTTTTCTGAACCAAATACTATTATTTATTAATGTATATTAGAATGAGTATTACTTTCTTAAAAACAAATGGCTCATATTATTTTTGTCTTTTTTTTGTGCTTTTCCTTTAGGTATGCCGTTAATATATTGGTTTTCACGTAGAATGACACTATGGGGAACCATTTCCTTCAACCTGGCGGTTTTTATTAACCTGATCATAGCCTTTTTCTATCCCTATGTAGAGGGTACTTCTATGGGTAAGAAATATAGTGATGTACTGTTTAACAGTTTCTTGGGCTAGGCTTTTAGGCCTAGCCTAGAATTCTATAGTTGCAGTGTGTGAGGAAGGTCGAACAGCTGATTGTTGTTAGGGGGGTGCAGTGAGAGAAGGAGAGGGAGATGTATATATTGAAAACTGGATGGATTGCATGGCAGTCTGGTATGAAGGATGAATAGAAGATCATGGAGAGTGTGGTGATAGCAGGTAAAGATAAAAATTCTGGAAGACAAAAATATTATCGCATTGTTTGTGGGTTGAATGACATGGAAACGATTACAGACAGGGAACTGAAGAGAGTTAGAAATTTTAGGATGAACCTAAAATGCACTCTAACCTTACAGGTGAACTTAATGTGACCTTTTGTAAACTTTTGAATGCAGATGTCCAACTGTTCATTGTTTTAATATATTTTTGCACAACTTGCTGTTCTTTAACAAGGAGCTGTAAAATGGCAAAATTCACAACAGGTTTTTGATCCATTAATCGCCCAAAAAATGTCCTGGTTCACTTAGAGTTACATAGTAACATAGTAAAATAGTTTATAAGGCTGAAAAAAGACATCTGTCCATCCAGTTTGGCCTGTTTTCCTACAAGTTGATCCAGAGGAAGGCAAAAAACCCCTGTGAGGTAGGAGCCAATGTTCCTCACTCCAATCAGGCAATCAGAATAACTCCCTGGATCAATGACCCATCTCTAGTAACTACAGTATAACCTGTAATATTATTACCCTCCAGAAATACATCCAGGCCCCTCTTGAACTCTTTTAGTGAACTTACTATCAGTTATTGCTTTGCCTCTGTTCATAATATTTACAGATTCTTTAATGACAGGCATTGTACCAAGAGACTGGCGCAAGGCGAATGTGGTGCCCATTTTCAAAAAGGGTGATAGGTCTTCACCAGGAAATTATAGACCAGTAAGCTTAACATCCATAGTGGGAAAAATGTTTGAGGGCCTTCTACGGGACTACATACAGGATTATGTAACTGTCAATAATATAATAAGTGATAGCCAACATGGTTTTACTAAGAACAGAAGCTGTCAAACTAACCTGATTTGTTTTTATGATGAGGTGAGTAGAAGCCTGGACAGTGGAAAGGCTGTCGACATTTTGTTTTTGGACTTTGCAAAGGCGTTTGATACTGTCCCTCATGGACGACTAATGGGTAAATTGAGGTCTATTGGTATAGAAAATATAATTTGTAATTGGATTGAAAACTGGCTTCATGATCGTATCCAAAGAGTTGTGGTCAATGATTCCTACTCTGAATGGTCCCCGGTTATAAGTGGTGTTCCCCAAGGTTCAGTGCTGGGTCCGCTATTATTTAACTTATTCATTAATGACATAGAGGATGGGATTAATAGTGCTGTTTCTATTTTTGCAGATGACACCAAACTTTGTAATACAGTCCAGTCTATGGAAGATGTTAATAAGTTACAAGCTGACTTGGACAAACTTACTGTTTGGGCCTCCACTTGGCAAATGAGGTTCAATATAGATCAGGGGTGGGGAACCTTTTTCCTGTCGAGGGCCATTTGAAAATTTTCAAAATGATTCGAGGGCCGTGCAAAATTAACAACTTTTAAAATTTTATGCAGCATGGTGGGCGTTGTAATCCATATGAAGGTGTCCATAAGCTACCTGTATTAATGATTCATGTCATTTTGGACAGCGTCCTATGGATTACAACCCTCACTATGCTGCAGTAAAATTTTATGCAGCATGGTGGGCGTTGTAATCCATATGAAGGTGTCCATAAGCTACCTGTATTAATGATTCATGTCATTTTGGACAGCTTCATATGGATTACAACCCTCACTATGCTGCAGTAAATTTTAAAGCAGCATGGTGGGGTGGTAGTCCATGTGAGGCTATCCAAAAGCCAGCTGATATGATCTCTAATGTAATTTTTGCACAACTTTACCAGAATTACAACTCTAACCATGCTGCATTTTATTGCAGCATGGTTAGAGTTGTAAAACTGGTAAATCTGTCCAAAGATTACATTAGAGATCATATCAGCTAGCTTTTGGATAGCCTCACATGGACTACCACCCCCACCATGCTGCTTTAAAATTTACTGCAGCATGGTGGGGGTGGTAGTCCATGTGAGGCTTAATAGACATTTTATTTGGGGGACCGGACAGGACAGGGCACAGGCCCTACTTACAAATTGACAGGGGCATGAATCTGCGGTGGCGGGATACGGGCTGCGGGGTGACAGGGCTGCCGGGTTACAGCGCGGCAGTACTACTGGCGCGCTGAGGATGGATGACTGCGTGAACAGTAAGCAGGGAGCGCGGTGACGAGGTGGGTGGGCTCAGGGGCGTAGCTAAAGGCTCATGGGCCCTGGTGCAAGAGTTCAGCTTGGGCCCCCCCCCCCCCCCGCCTAATACAGCGCCCCATACCTCTTATATCCAGTATAATACAGCCCCATACCTCTTATATCCAGTATAATACAGCCCCATACCTCTTATATCCAGTATAATACAGCGCCTCATACCTCTTACATCCAGTATAATACAGCCCCATACCTCTTATATCCAGTATAATACAGCGCCTCATACCTCTTACATCCAGTGACGTCTCCTCGGATGTAGATCTTCTCTTTCCTCATCTTCTCCTTTCAGACCAGACGCCATTTTTCAGCCATTTCTCATCTCTGCAGTTTGACAGAAAAAAATCTTAGTTTACTACTTTTCCATCATCCTCCCATCTTCTGGACAAATCATCCTACCACCCCCAGTACTGTGCCACTAGTACCACACAGATAGTGCCCTTCAATAATTATTGGCACACAGTGTCCTAAAATAACTGCGCCCAGCAAATAGTGTCCCGTAATAGTGTGAACATAACGTCCCCCAGAAATAACTGCGCTGATACTGTGCCAGGGTGCCCCCACAGTAATAGTGCCCCCCACAGTACTAATGTCCCCACTGTGCCCCAGAAGTAATAATGCTTCCAATGTGCCAGTAAGAAGTGCTCCCCACCCATAGATGCCCCCCAAATTATGTGCCAGTAAGAAATGCCCCAATAATGCGCCAGAAGTTCCCCCCATTGATTCCCCTCAAATCATGTGCCAGTAAGAAATGCCCCCAGTGCCCCCATGTGCCAGTAAGCAATGCCCCCATGTGCCAGTAAAAATGCCCCAGTGCCCCCTTGTGCCAGTAAAAATGCCCCCATGTGCCAGTAAAAATGCCCCCAGTGCCCCCATGTGCCAGTAAAAATGCCCCCATGTGCCAGTAAAAAATGCCCCCAGTGCCCCCATGTGCCAGTAAAATGCCCCCATGTGCCAGTAAAAATGCCCCCAGTGCCCCCATGTGCCAGTAAAAATGCCCTCAGTGCCCCCATGTGCCAGTAAAAATGCCCCCAGTGCCCCCATGTGCCAGTAAAAATGCCCCGTGCCAGTAAAATGCCCCCAGTGCCCCCATGTGCCAGTAAAAATGCCCCCAGTGCCCCCATGTACCAGTAAAAATGCCCCCAGTGCCCCCATGTGCCAGTAAAATGCCCACAGTGCCCCCATGTGCCAGTAAAAATGCCAACAGTGCCCCCATGTGCCAGTAAAAATGCCCACAGTGCCCCCATGTGCCAGTAAAATGCCCCCAGTGCCCCCATGTGCCAGTAAAATGCCCACAGTGCCCCCATGTGCCAGTAAAAATGCCCACAGTGCCCCCATGTGCCAGTAAAAATGCCCACAGTGCCCCCATGTGCCAGTAAAAATGCCCACAGTGCCCCCATGTGCCAGTAAAATGCCCACAGTGCCCCCATGTGCCAGTAAAATGCCCACAGTGCCCCCATGTGCCAGTAAAAATGCCCACAGTGCCCCCATGTGCCAGTAAAATGCCCACAGTGCCCCCATGTGCCAGTAAAAAATGCCCACAGTGCCCCCCATGTGCCAGTAAAATGCCCCCAGTGCCCCCATGTGCCAGTAAAAATGACCCCATGTGCCAGTAAAATGCCCCCAGTGCCCCCATGTGCCAGTAAAAATGCCCCCAGTGCCCCCAATTAGGCTACGGTCGGTGACTGCTACAATTAAAAAAAAAAATAATAAAAAAAAAATAACACTTATACTTACCTCCATGGTGCTGACAGCGATGCGATGCAGGCCTCTTCCGGCCTGTGTCCCGCGATGTACGGCTCAGGCGGCGCGATGACGTCATCGCGCCGCCTGAGCCGGCCTCTGATAGGCTGCAGGCCCAGTGCCTGCAGCCTATCAGAGGAACGGGCAGGGGAGACGCCTCTCCCTCCCCTGCCCCAGTACAATACAGGCATCTGTATCGCCGTCCTGAGGACGGCGATACAGATGACTATGGAGATGAGCGCTTCCACAATGGAAGCGCTCATCTCCCTCTGCCCCTATCTGTGTGCAGGGCCGCGCCGCACCTGGCTAATTGGCGGTGCGGCCCTGCAAGTGGCAAGGGGGGCCCTCGGGGGCCGGATTGGAGGACCTCGCGGGCCTGATGCGGCCCGCGGGCCGGACGTTCCCCACCCCTGATATAGATAAATGTAAAGTTATGCACTTGGGGCGAATAATCTGCATGCAGCATATGTCCTAGGGGGAGTAACACTGGGAGAGTCACTTGTTGAGAAGGATCTGGGTGTATTAGTAGATCATAGACTAAATAACAGCATGCAGTGCCAGTCAGCTGCCTCTAAGGCTAACAGAATTCTGTCTTGTATTAAAAGAGGTATGGACTCGCGAGACAGGGATGTAATATTGCCACTATACAAAGTGTTGGTGCGGCCTCAACTTGAATACGCAGTTCAGTTCTGGCCGCCAGTCCATAAAAAGGATGCCCTGAAGTTAGAAAAGGTACAGAGGAGAGCCACTAAACTGATAAAGGGCCTGGAAGATCTTAGTTATGAGCAAAGATTAAATGAACTGAACTTATTTAGCCTTGAAAAAAGACATCTAAGGGGGGGACATGATTAACCTGTACAAATATATAAACGGACCATACAAAAAATATCAAGGGAAGCTATTCCGTGTTAAACCCCCTCAAAAAAACAAGGCCACTTCCTACGACTAGAGAAAAATACATTAGATGGCTTTAAAAAGGGTATAGATGCCTTTTTAATTCAACATAAAATTGAGGCTTATGACAATGTATAGAAAACTTGTTCTAGTCACCATTTCCCTTGGCCCAACCCCTTTTTAAAAGGAAGATCAATATCCATCCAGGAATGGATGTAGCAGGATTACAGGTTGGACTTGATGGACTTGTGTCTTTTTCCAACCTAAACATAGTCCATAGTCTCACTGCTCTTACCGTAAAGAATCCTCTTCTATGTTTGTGTACAAACCTTCTTTCCTCCAGGTGCAGAGGATGACCCCTCATCACAGTCACATTCCTGGAGATAAATAGATCATGGGAGCGATCTCTGTACTGACTCCTGATATATTTATACATAGTTATTAGATCTCCCCTCAGTCGTCTTTTTTCTAAAATGAATAAACCTAATTTTGATAATCTTTCTGGGTACTGTAGTCCACCAATTCCAGTTATTACTTTAGTTGCCCTCCTCTGAACCCTCTCCTGCTTTGCTATGTCTGCCTTGTTCACAGGAGCCCAGAACTGTACACAGTACTCCATGTGTGGTCTGACTAGTGATTTGTAAAGTGGCAGGACTATGTTCTCATCACGGGCATCTATGCCTCTTTTGATGCAACCCATTATCTTATTGGCCTTGGCAGCAGCTGTCTGACACTGGTTTCTACAGCTTAGTTTGCTGTTCACTAAAATTCCTAGGTCCTTTTCCATGTCAGAGTTACCCCAATGTTTTACCATTCAGTATGTACTGGTGACTTGCATTATTCCTTTCCATATGCATAACCTTACATTTGTCAGTGTTAAACCTCATCTGCCACTTCTCTGCCCAAGCCTCCAGTCTATCCAGGTCCATCTGTAGCAGTGTACTGTCCTCTTCTGTGTTAATTAATTTACACAGTTTAGTGTCATCTGCAAAAATTGATATTTTACTGTGCAAGCCTTCTACAAGATCATTAATAAATATATTGAAGAGAATAGGGCCCAATACTGACCCCTGTGGTACCCCAGTAGTGACAGTGACCCAATCTGAGTATGTACCGTTAATAACCACCCTCTGTTTTCTATCACTGAGCCAGTTACTTACCCACATACAGACATTTTCTCCCAGGCCAAGCATTCTCATTTTATATACTAACCTTTTATGTGGAGAAGTCCAGATATACGACATCCATTGATTCGCCACAGTCCAGTCTAGAACTTACCTCCTCATAGAAACTGATTAAATTGGTTTGACGTGACCAATCCCTCATGAAGCCATGCTGATATGGAGTTATTTGCTTATTTTCAATGAGGTACTCCAAGATAGCATCTCTTAGAAAACCTTCAAACAGTTTACCCACGACAGATGTTAAACTTACCGGCCTATAGTTTCCAGGCTCTGTTTTTGATCGCTGTTTGAATATTAGCACCACATTTGCTATGCACCAATCCTGTGGAACACTCCCTGTCAGTATAGAGTCCTTAAATATCAGAAATAAGGGTCTGGCGATGACATTACCGAATTCTCTTAGGATACGGGGGTGTATGCCATCCGCTCCTGGTGATTTGTCTATTTTAATCTTTTTATTTAAACATTCCTCCTCATCATGCTGTTCACATTTTGACATATTGAGACCAAGACGGCACCTAACAATTTATCAACAGTACCTTGCCATTGCGAGGCTTCAAGCAGAATGTACTCAGACGGAAGTTGCCACTGAGCTTAGAGTGCCACAGAGTGTCATCAGCAGGTTCAACAGAGATACAGAGAGACTGGAAGAGTCACAGAAAGGCATAGAAGTTGTAGTCCTTTGGCCACATCCTAAACTGATGACCACCTCATTGTGAACAATCCCCTGAGGAACCAGTTGATGAATGCCACACAACTCCAGGAACATTTAAGGGAGGTGAGAGACACCCAAGTGTCAAATCAGACCACTCAAAACCGTTTACATCAGCGTGGTCTGTGTGCTAGACAACCTGCAAGGGTACATAACCACACCACCAGGCACAGGTGTCATTGTCTTGTATGGGCCAGGGAGTATCTATGCTGGATGAAGGACCATTGGGCCTCAGTGCTGTTCATTAATGAAAGTCTATTCACATTAAGCAGAAATATGACCGCCAATGATGTTGGAAACATCAAGGAGAGAGTGGTTGTCACCAGTGATGGTGGTGTTCATGTGGGCAGTTGTGTCTTGTCAATATAGAACTGCCCTACACTTTGTGAATGGTATGGTGAAAAGCCCATACTACTTGAATAACATAATTAATCCAGTCATTGTACCTCTGCATGAACAACACAGGCTCAATTTCATCTTCATGGACGACAATGCACAAGCTTAACAAGGTCACATCATTAAGGAAAGGCAGCTGGAGACTGGGGTACCTCAAATGGAGTGGCCTGCACTTTCTCCAGACCTGAATCCCATTGAAAACCTATGGGATCAGCTCAGTCGCCATGTAGAGGCTCATAACTCTATATCTCAGAACCTTAATGACCTGAGGGCCGCCCTTCAAGAAGAGTGGAATTTCATGCCTCAGCAGACAATAAGCCAACTTGTAAACAGCATGAGATGTCGTTGTCAAGCTGTAATGCTCAAGACCACATGAAAAGTTTTTGACACATTGACATTTTTCGTTGAGGTATAGCCACCACTGTTGTTGGTTTTTGTTTCAATAAATGTTTTGAGATGAGGAAATCACCATTGCATGCCTCTACGTAACTGCCCTACTTTCATGATATAATATCAATGTAGCATGAACTTTTTACGTTTTCCATACATTTTACCCAAAAGCCAAATATCCCTAACTTATGCAAGGCTACTGTTGGGGGTTTTCGAAAAGGGAGTGTTAGATGATCTTGGTGAATGGGGTAAAAGCAGGGAGAAAAAGTGAGTATGAAAGACCTGAATATATAAATGCACTGTGTATAAGGTTAATGGCAGTGGAAGAAGGACAGTGGGACACAAAGGATAGTGGAGCAGAGTTTGCAAACAGGTAAGTGTGGACAGTGAGTGAGACATGTGTAAGACTGGTGGGAGGGAGTTTCTGGGAGGGGTTGGATGGTGGATGATGGGTTGATGAATAGCTGAGACTGGAGATGAGATACAAATCAGGGAAGAAGAGGTGTGGACAGACGATTACTACACATACACTTTGTTGGCAGCGAGGAGTACTGTTGAGCGACTCGGGTTTCAATTACCGTCTTGCATCTATAACGTGACTCTTCGTTCATTCAAATAAATTACAGTATCAAAATCCGAAGCTGAACTCTGCTTCCTGCCTCATTAAAGAAGCGGAGTTCAGCTTCGGATTTTGACATTGTAATTTATGCGACTAAACGAAGTGCCACGTCATAAACGAGAGACAAAGTAAGTCTCGTGAAATTTGCTGCAAGTTCGCAAACACCTCAGTGGAGCCCATACATTTTACAGTATGACAGAGCCTATTTTGTTAACTAATTTTTTAAATAAATCAGGTTCGGATACAGCAATCCAAACCTGATTTTCTCAACACTAGCGAGGAGAGAAGGTTTTGGAGCAGGTAAAAATAAATATTATAGTAGTATTTTACCAGTGTGAAATGGTGTAAATCACCACATTAGGCCAGTTATGTAGCTACGTGCATGTAACTTCAGGCCTAAGTGATATGTATGAACTCTGCTCATGTTGAACTTTTATTTTAGGAGGTGTGGTGCATATAATATACTACTTGGTTCACACTTTTACCCAGTAATATCAACTTTTATGCAATATTCATGAAAAATCACATTTTGATGCACACTTTTATGAAAGTGTCTATGTGTATAAAGTGCTGAGTGGCATTTTGGAGATATGCCTGATGTCTACTTTTACTGCTTCCAGAAAATATATGGGTGTTGGGGGTCAGTATTTTTTTTATTTTGTAATTCAGGTTTTATTTGTTATTGTCAAAACTGCAAAAATTGTCCTGGCTACCAAAGGTGCAAAATGTCCAAACACCCCTGGCAGCAAAAGGGTAACATAGTAACATAGTTTGTAAGGCCAAAAAAAGACATCTGTCCATCCAGTTCAGCCTGTTTTCCTACAAGTTGATCCAGAGGAAGGCAAAAAAAACCCTGTGAGGTAGAAGCCAATTTTCCTCACTTTAGGGGGAAAAATTCCTTCCTGACTCCAATCAGGCAATCAGAATAACTCCCTGGATCAATGACCCCTCTCTAGTAACTATAACCTGTAATATTATTACCCTCCAGAAATACATCCAGGCCCTTCTTGAACTCTTTTAGTGAACTTACCATCACCACCTCCTCAGGCAGAGAGTTCCACAGTCTCACTGCTCTTACCGTAAAGAATCCTCTTCTATGTTTATGTACAAACCTTTTTTCCTCCAGACGCAGAGGATGTCCCCTCGTCACAGTCACAGTCCTCGGGATAAATAGATGATGGGAGAGATCTCTGTACTGACCCCTGATATATTTATACATAATTATTAGATGTCCCCTCAGTCGTCTTTTTTCTAAAGTGAATAACCCTAATTTTGATAATCTTTCTGGGTACTGTAGTCCACGCATTCCAGTTATTACTTTAATTGCCCTCCTCTGAACCCTCTCCAGCTCTGCTATGTCTGCCTTGTTCACAGGAGCCCAGAACTGTACACAGTACTCCATGTGTGGTCTGACTAGTGATTTGTAAAGTGGCAGGACTATGTTCTCATCACGGGCATCTATGCCCCTTTTGATGCAACCCATTATCTTATTGGCCTTGGCAGCAGCTGTCTGGCACTGGCTTCTACAACTTAGTTTGCTGTTCACTAAAATTCCTAGGTCCTTTTCCATGTCAGAGTTACCCAATGCTTTACCATTTAGTATGTACTGGTGACTTGCATTATTCCTTCCCATATGCATAACCTTACATTTGTCAGTGTTAAACCTCATCTGCCACTTTTCTGACCAAGCCTCCAGTCTATCCAGATCCTGCTGTAGCAGTGCACTGTCCTCCTCTGTGTTAATTACTTTACACAGTTTAGTGTCATCTGCAAAAATTGATATTTTACTATGCAAACCTTCTACACTATCATTAATAAATATATTGAAGAGAATAGGACCCAATACAGACCCCTGTGGTACCCCACTAGTGACAGTGACACAATCTGAGTATCTACCCTTAATAACCACCCTCTGTTTTCTATCACTGAGCCAGTTACTTACCCACATACAGACATTTTCTCCCAGGCCAAGCATTCTCATTTTGTATACTAACCTTTTATGTGGTACCGTGTCAAACGCTTTGGAGAAGTCCAAATATACGACATCCATTGAGTCGCCGCGGTCAAGTCTAGAACTTACCTATTTCCATTAGGTATTGTGAGCCAAAACCCGGTGTGATTCAAAAACACAGAATAGGTGCAGATCTGTCCATTTTACCTTTTCTCTGAGTAGGCTTCACTGTCGGTTTTGGCTCCGAATATCTGATGAAAATAGCTGATCAAATAACTGAAGTGTGAACTTAGCCTAATCTGTACAAATCAAGAAGTGGTGCCAATTATTAGACATAGTGGCCTGTGCACAAAGTTTAGGATTTTTTTTTATTTTTTTTTTTAAATCAGATAGCTTTTATTAAACATTTTTTCAGACTATACAGAGAAAATTGACTATTTTTTTATAGACAGTATACAGCCGATCATATAATTGACATACAGAGCCATTATTGAAACCCACACAAAGCAAAAGAAAATAAATAAACCCTCCCAATCCTCCCCACCCCATAGTGAAGAGACGGTCAGCCACTTGCACTGTCCATCTGACAGTCAGTAGAAGAAACGTATTCCCTTCATGTCCGTTCAAACGGCCTTTCAAAACTCAAACCTAACCTCTTAGTCAGGGCTCTCAAGTCACACCTTATACCCACCAGAATCGATTCTTGACATATTCGATTCTTCCATAGATACTAGGTTCCAATCACTCATCCCGGACTACCGCACACCAACATATGGGGAGAAGGGTCAAGCCCCAGCGGAAAACCATTTATCCCATATAGCCACAAATGTGGCTTCACACTTCCTCTTTACATATACCACCCTTTCTAGATGTAGTATGTCATTCATTCTGTTAAGAAATTCAGCCACTGAGGGAGGCTGTGGGCAGATCCAATATCGAGCTATCAATTTTCGGGCTTGAAATAATATGCGTTGCACCTCAAGACACACCTCTCGGTTTCCAATATTCACCACCCCCAGAAGAAGGATTTTTGGTTTTAGTTTAAATATAAAATAAAAATAACATCATCAACAATTATTTAAAAATATGTTAAACATAAAAATGTGATTTAAACAGCAGGTCATTTTCTGATGACACATTCCCTTTAATTTTTCAAACTGTTGACTGGGACACTTAGGGCTCTTTCACATGAGCGGATGCCGTGTGTGGAATCCGCTGCGTGTAAGAGAGCCAAGCCCTGTACAGGACAGCAGAGGCACGGAGCATTAACATGTTTAATAATGCTCTGTGCCTCTCTGTGATCTTTTTACTACAAAATCACAGTGAGCAGGGGCGTTGCTAGGGTCTCAAAAGATCCGGGGCCCAAGCCCCAATGAATATGGCCCAATTCTCTATGTCAACCCTCGGCCCAACCCTGCTATACAGGAGAACATACCTCACATCCAGTGCCTCCCAGGTGACGTCTTCTGTGATGTAGATCTTCTCTGTCATTATCTTCTCCATTTGGCCCGGACAACTTCTCTCAGCCGTCTCGTCTCTGCAGAGTGTGACACACAGACATCTTAGCTTCCTCACATTTCTGTCATCATCCCCCAACCTGAAGTCCCCACAGTCTTATCCTGATGCTCGCTGTGCCCCCCAAAACCTCCAAATACTATCCTGGAGAAATAATAGTGCCCCCCATAGTAATAGTCCTACCAGTAGAAATTCCCTCATTAGTAACACTTCACCCTACAGTGACCCCAGCACTGATAATGCTCCCCAAAATTGTCCCCATTAGTAAAAGAGTCCTCCAGTGTTAATAACGCCCTCACAGAGCCCCCAGTAGTAATAAGGCTCCCTATTGTTCCCCCAGTGGTAATCAAGCTCTCTACAGACCCCTCAGTAGTAATAAGGCCCCCATAGTGCTCTTAGTAGAAATAAGGCGGATCTATAAGTCCCTTCTATAGAGCCTCCAGTAGTAATAAGAACGCCTAATGTCCCCTGGATTTATAATACCCCTACAGTGCCCCCAGTATTTATATTGCTCCCCCTACTGTTATAATGCTCGCCCTGAAGTGCCCGCTATAGTTATATTCCTCCCTTTAGTGTCCTCAGAAATTATAATTAAAGCTATATGTAAATAAAGCTATTTCCCTCCTGTGTAAATCACACCATTTCTCCAGCCCCCTCCAACATACAGTCCCATGTAAAAAACATCCCTCTCTATCTACAGCCCCCACCAATTACAGTCCCATGTAAATAACATCACTTCCTTCCCACAGCCACCTCCAACATGCAGTCCCATGTAAATAACATCACTCCACCTCACAGTCCCATGTAAATAACATAAACCTGCTCTCAGCCACTTCCAACAAGCAGTCCCATGTAAATAACATCACTCCACGTCACAGTCCAATATAAATAAGGCTACTTTCACACCAGCGCTTTTGCTGGATCCGTCTGCATCCGTTCTGAATGGATCCGGCTGTATTATCTTTTACATAGCCAGTTTGGATCAGTTTCTTCATGCGGACACCAAAACGCAGCAAGCAGCGTTTTAGTGTCTGCCTCCAAAACGGAATGCTGACTGAACTGAAGCAAAACTGATGCATTCTGAACGGATCCTTTTCCATTCAGAATGCATTAAGACAAAACTGATCAGTTTTGGACCGTTTATGAGAGCCTGCAACGGATCTCACAAATGGATCCTTACAACGCAAGTGTGAAAGTAGCCTAATGCTAGTTTCACACCTGCGGCAGGGGACTCCGGCAGGCTGTTCCAGCGGGTGAACAGCCCGCCGGATCCGTGTTGAAATTTCCCTGTAATTTCCCGGATCCGTGTGCACATTCACTGTAATGGAGGTGAGCCACAGATCCGGCCACACCTCTTGGCAGGGTTTTCCGTGCTGTGGCCAGATTACAGTGAATGGGGCCGGAGTGTAGTTCTGGCCCCACACGTGCACCTGCGGCAACACGGGTCCGGTGGGCTGTTCACCCGCTGGAACAGCCTGCCGGAGTCCCCTGCCGCAGGTGTGAAACTAGGATTAGGCTACTTTCACACTTGCGTTGTAAGGATCTGTTTGTGAGATCCGTCGTAGGCTCTCATAAACGGTCCAAAACTGATCAGTTTTGTCATAATGCATTCTGAATGGAAAAGGATCCGTTCAGAATGCATCAGTTTTGCTTCAGTTCAGTCTCCATTCCGTTTTGGAGGCGGACACTAAAACACTGCTTGCTGCCTTTTGGTGTCCACATGAAGAAACTGATCCAAACTGGCACCTGCGGCAGCACGGATCCGGCGGGCTGTTCACTCGTTGGAACAGCCTGCTGGAGTCCCATGCCGCAGGTGTGAAAGTACCCTAACAGAACCCTGCCCAAGTCACCTCCAACACACAGTCCCATGATAACATCCCTTCCTTCTGCCCTAACATACAGTCCCAGTTAAATAACCACAACTCCCAGCATCCCTCTTCTTCTCCCTTCACTTACCTCTTCTGATGGAGCAGAGCTCACTGAAGCTTCTTCCCCACAATTCTCCTCTTCAGTTTAGAAGACAGGGGTTGAAAAAGACCTGCGATGATGTCATAGTCATGTGACCAATGCAGGATTGGACGGCACTGATCACATGACCTGTGATGTCATCACAGGTCCTACCTATCTTGCAGTCTGTTAGATTCAATTGTACTGCAGTCCTGAGGACGGCAATACAATTGTATTTGTCTAACAGGCAGGACATTCGGGGCCTGGGAGAAAACATCAGGGGCCCAGGCCCCGAATGTTTTAGCCTAGCAATGCCCCTGACAGTGAGATAAAGTTTTTATGTGATTTTGTAGTAAAAAGATCACAGAGAGGCACGGAGCATTATCAGTCATGATAATGCTTTGTGTATCTGCTGTCCTGAATGGGGCTTGGCTCTCTGTCACGCAGTGGATTCCACGCACAGCATCCGCTCATGTGACAGAGCTCTTACTGTTCACTGTCATCTTCCTACCCTGCCCTTGATCACAGAGATTAAATCAAGGAGGGGTTAGAGATGACAGTGTGGTTGTGACTAAACAGCCATATAGTCCTCTGTGCAGGGGCAGAGCACTTATTGCCTGATCACTAAAGGCAAAGTGATGACGACTTATTAGTAACAATGACAACATAAATTGTAAGTTATTACATTCTGTAGAATTTTTTATCTTAATACTGTAATAGACCATTGAAACAAGTTCTGTCTTAAATACATGTAAAATAATATTGGTCTTATTGTTTTTAAAATAAATCTAATGTTCGTTCTGTAACACTTTTTTTTTTAGGAATATTGGATTCACCCCTTATCTCTCTTATTTTCTGGACCATGGTTTGCTTCTCAGTTATGTCTCTTTTCACAAAGCGTTATGGTCTTCGACCACTTATTGTGGCTTTGATTTTGCGTTCCGTGTATTACCTGGGAATCGGTCCAACACTCTACATATTGGGAGCTCTGAATGTAAGGCTTTATGTGATTGAAGATGGTCGGAAATACCATTACCTTTTGTATGTGTATTGAACACAGCATGTAGTTAGGGGCAGATTTATGAAACTGTCTAAAAGAAATAGCAACCGATCACAGGGCAACTTTCATTTTTAAACAGCACTAATGAAAGCTGTGCTGTGGTTGCTAAGAGCAACAAGCCGTTCTTACTTTAGGCAGTTTTATAAATCTTCAAATAGAATCAGAACATCTTTTTTTCTGTGTTCTGTTCTGTGTTTGTGCTTCAAATGGAATTGTTAGACGTCACATTCCTCTAAGCTAGTAAAGTCATTCAGGCAATGTTAGCTAAGTGTGGGTTCACCTACTTATTGTACTATCCAGGATTATTTGAGCCACCAAGCTTGGTCGCAAGTTAAAAGTACACCTTTATTAGCTATATATTTTCTGTGGTACTATTCAGGGAAAACAACATCATATCCATCGAAATCCACTGACTGCATGTACAATCTCCATGTTGCTCTTTGTCTTGTCTTAGGGTTCATATCACGTTTTTGCCCTATGTTTAGCATATATGTTTGAAAAAAAAAGATACAAAAGCTCAATACACCACACACTTCCATCCTGCAGAATCCTGCAAAAATGTATACGTTTTGGAACTCTATGGTGACAGATGCCACTGTATGGCGTCTGTCAGAAGCATCTATTTAACGTATATGTTTTTTTTGTATATGGTAAACCTAAGATAAATGTGATGTAAACCCAGCCTTAGGGCTTATGCACATGACCGTATGTATTTTGCAGTCTGCAAAACACAGATCCGCAGATCTGCAGATAGTAATGTAGTAACATAGTTTATAAGGCCAAAAAAAGACATCTGTCCATCCAGTTCAGCCTGTTATCCTACAAGTTGATCCAGAGGAAGGCAAAAAACCCCTGTGAGATAGAAGCCAATTTTCCCCACTTTAAGGGAAAAAGTTCATTCCGACTCCATTCAGGCATCAGAATAACTCCCTGGATAACTCCCTCTCTAGTAACTATAACCTGTAATATTATTACACTCCAGAAATACATCCAGGCCCCTCTTGAACTCTTTTAGTGAACTTATCATCACCACCTCTTCAGACAGTTCCATAGACTTACTGCTCTTACCGTAAAGAATCCTCTTCTTTCCTCCAGAAGCAGAGGATGTCCCCTCGTCACGGTCACAGTCCTAGGGATAAATAGATCATGGGAGAGATCTCTGTACTGACCCCTGATATATTTATACATGGTTATTAGATCCCCCCTCAGTCGTCTTTTTTTCAAAGTGAATAACCCTAATTTTGATAATCTTTCTGGGTACTGTAGTCCACCCATTCCAGTTATTACTTTAGTTGCCCTCCTCTGAACCCTCTCTAGCTGTGCTATGTCTGCCTTGTTCACAGGAGCCCAGAACTGTACACAGTACTCCATGTGAGGTCTGACTATTGATTTGTAAAGTGGCAGGACTTTGTAACAATGCCTGTCTTTGTCCGCAAAACAAACAAGAACAGGACATATTTTGTTTTTTTGCAGAACGGACTTGCGGACATACAGAGTCATTTCCATTTTTTTGTGGATCTATTGAAGTGAATGATTCCGCATAAGTGCTGCAGAAAAAAAAAAAAAAAACGAACGGACACGGAAAGAAAATACAGTTGTGTGCATGAGTCCTTAGACTGGTTTTAGACACAGTGGCCCTGATTTAGTAATAAAGTAGCACAAATTGTTGCAATTTTGCACAGTTAAGGTTGCTCCAATTTTTTCGGACTTGCTTAAAAAGAGGCTGGGTCTTAGAGGGAACAGGGGTGTGACTTCACTTGGATTCTTGCTTAAAATTCTGTCTCAAACTAAGGCCTCATGCACACAAAAGTGTGCCGGCCGTTCCCATGCTGCGGATCGCAAATTGCGGTCTGCAATGCACGGGCACCGATCGTGGGGCTGCCACATGCAGATCACAAACCGATTCACTTCAATGGGGTCCGTGATCCAACTGTCCACACCGCAAAAAAATAGAACATGTTCTATTTCTTTGTCGTGTGGAGGCACGGACAGAAACATCACAGAAGCACTCCATAGTGCTTCCGATCCGTGCTTCTGTTCCGCACCACATCTCCCGGATTGCGGATCCATTCAAGTGAATGGGTCCGCATCCGTGATGTGGGGTGCACATGGCTGGTGCCCTTGTTTTGCAGACTCGCCGTATGCGGGCCCCAATATGACCACGGCTGGGCAACTGCCATGTGCATGAGGCCTAAGCCAACCAAAAATAGGTATTGAGTTAGAGAAAATTGTCTAGCCCTGCACCAGATTTAACATCAAGCCTGTGCCACTGGGATAAATCTGGTGCAGATCTAGACGGCCTAAGTTTATGCCACTTGTAGGTTAGGAAATCTGCCCCAGTGTTTATTGGGAAACTGCCACTGCAACTTTTGATGCAATATTGAACCAAAACCAGAAGTGTATTCAAAAGAAAATGGGAAATATGAAGGTAAAACTTATACTTTATGCTGGATCCACCTTCTGGCTCAGAAAACTGCATCAAAAACTGCAGTGGCATTTTTCAACAAAAAGCTGTGTATGAAACCACTCTTAGTCTGCTTTTCATGAAGAATAAACTATGTACATTTTCTATATTCTTGCTACCAAAACATACCCTGTTTATTCAACTCGCATGCTTTTTTTCTTCCCCAACAGTTGACAAACAAAATAGTTTTTGTGGTTAGTTTTGTGGGCAATCGAGGAACTTTCATCCGTGGCTATAAGGCTATGATAATGGATATGGAATTTCTTTATCACGTGGCCTACATCCTTACCAGTTTTCTAGGAATCTTTGCACATGAACTATTTTACAGCATTTTGGTAAGCGATTGGTGTACCACATGCAAGCTTGGCTATTGAATGCAGTATTTTGACTGACTATAATTCCTTTGGGTTTAGAAGTAGCAGTGGCTGTGAGTTATGCATCACAGCCTTACTGCTTAACCACTTCCAGTCTGCCCATTGACTATAAACGTCCTGTTAGTGGATCTCTATCTCTGAATGGACGTTTTAAAACGTCCTTGAGTTTTTCCCCTTGTGTGCAGCACCTGTACATAGAAGCTCCATGACTCAGCTGCCTCCTGACAGCCAGGAACATGGAGCTTTAACCTGAGACCTTTTTTCCTGGCCTCCAGGCTTTTGATCACTCTTGACAAGCTGTCAAAGACATCACAAATGCTTGTACTATCTCCCTCTCATTACTGCCGGTCACAGAGCAGTTTACAACCACATATGGGGTGTTTCTGCAAACTTCAGAATCAGGAAAATAAATATTCAGGTTTGATTTGCGGTTTACCCTTGCTATCTTATAGGAAAAATTAATTAAAAATTGAAAATCTGCAAAAAAAAAATATATTTTTTTAAATTTCACCTTCCTTCTGTTTTAATTCTTGTGGGAAATCTAAAGGGTTAACAAACTTTGAAAAATTAATTTGGATTACATTGGGGGCTGTAGTTTCTAAAATACGTTCATTTATGGGAGGTTTCTATTATTTAAGCCCCTCAAAGTCACTTTAGAACTGCAAAGGTCCTTTAAAATTAACTATTGAAAATTTTTATGAAAATCCAAAATATTACATCTAAAATTCGAAGCCTTCTAACGTCCTCAAAAAATAAAATTACATTTCCAAAATTATGCCAACATAAAGTGGACATATGGTGAATGTTCATTAATAACAATTTTACCATGTAATCACAATCTCTTGCCGGAAAACGAGTCCTTAGGGGAAGAGAGATAACATTAGTGATCGCTCCTCCCCATACACTGGAGCACAATCTACCCAACCATCTACTGTAATATCATCCCATGTAAATGGACCTTTAAGCTAAATCTTTGAGACAATATTGTACAAAGAAATATATGTGTCTCAAGCCAGATAGCATCAGCACCGCTATCACGCAGGTCAGCAAAAAGTCTACACAGCTGCGTTATTATACTGAACATCACTGCTTTAACAGACTTTGCACAAATTCTCCTTTTCCTCCTGTATATGCCTTTTTATTAAGCAATCCTAGTCTGTTGTTCGAAAACCTGGTGATATTGCCTTAGGGATGTCATAAAGTAGCTAGACACAAAGTCATTAAAAGAAAGATGCAAATGGATGCTGAACTGAAAAACACATTAAAGCCAATCCTATTTACAGCTTCATGGAATCGAAAATGTTAGATTTGGTTTTGGTTGATTTTTAATTTGTTGATATTTTAATGTAATCCTCTTTTCCTTTAACTTAAGCTTTTTGACCTGATATATCGTGAAGAAACGCTATTTAATGTGATTAAGAGTGTAACACGAAACGGTCGATCAATTCTCCTGACAGCCTTACTTGCACTGATTCTGGTCTACCTCTTCTCCATTGTGGGCTTCCTCTTCTTGAAAGATGACTTCATTGTGGAAGTGGATCGGCTTCCCCAGGGTGAGTGGTAGAGAAATAGTCTTTCTGCAGTACAGGTGGAAAGCCATGGTATCTGATTGCATTATAACATTGATGTTATGCCAGTTAATGTAAATTTTCTATTTATGAAAGGTTTTTTACACATTATAACTGACTGCATGATAAGCTGTAATACTGTGAATGTAATTTGAATGAGTTTGTTTCTCCACAGCCCCTCTGACTATGACTCAGTCAGTGGGATTAAACTCCTTTGCAGAATATTGTGGAAAGGACCAAACTGACTGCACTTCTGAGGTTACAGTACTTGATAATCCTGAAGGTGAATATCCTGATGATATGGTGCAAAATTATTGCTATAAATTTATTGTCTGACTCTTTGTCTTAGTCCGACAATTACAAATACTTCTTTCAAAATACCTCTGTATCTTTCCATTCAGCTTGTCAAGAATTTTCCCTAGGCACATTGGAAACTATATTTTTTTAAACAGTGTATGCATACTCCTAATGGCTGATTCACACGACCAGTGGCGTTTTTGCGGTCCACAAATCATGGATTCATAAAACACAGATACCAACCATGTGCATTCAACATTATGCAGAATGCAAGGGGCGATTCGCCATAGATCTTACAGGGAAATCTCCCGGTGGGAAATCCCAGTACAGCTTATGCTAGTATTACCTTGAAAGGCCTTAATGTGTAAGTGCCCTTTCAGTTTTTATTTTTTTTTTGTTTTGCTAATGTGTAGGGACAGTGACAGGAAATATTTTTGTAATATACTTTATTTAGAGGAAACGTTTGTGGTATTGTATTTGTGGTAGAAAACTAAGGTCTGGTATGTCCCTCTTTCAAATGAGCGTTGCTAAAGAAAATCCATCTTCTATCAGCATAGTACTGTGATAACTAGAGAGATGGGCTGTGCTGGGAGCTGCGGACCTCAGCCTGCCCTGCTCCCCCACAGCCTAGTGGGGAAAGGAGCGTGGTAGATTTAAAATGAAATATACATTTCCCATTTTATTAAATGTTTATACTCGCTGACCAGCATTTCCAGTGCTGTCAGTGAGCTTTCCCCCTGCACTCCCGGTGTGCTGACTAATGAACCAGCTGCCGGGAGCGATACCTGTGTGAGTGGTAAGCGCTCACTACAGGGAGGCAGGGGGAGCTGTTATACAGTATATAGGGACAGTTATGAAAGAGCGCTGCCAAGGGACATTTCAGACCAAGTTTTCTACCACAAATAAATGTTTTCCCTAAATAAAGTATATTAAAAAATGTTCACTGTCCCTACACATTAGCAAAACACATTAATAGAAAACACACAACAAAACTGCACTTCCTTCCTTAAGCTCCTCTTTTCCTTTATTTTTGTTTTATCTTGCGTCACTTTACAATTAAACCTGAGAAATATGTAAAGAAAACTTCTGTGTGTCTCAGGAGCTCAGCTACAGTATGTAATTTCTTCCGCTTCTTACTGTAAGACAACTGGCTGGAGCAAGAGCCCACACCCCCACCCCCACCCTGTCTGCAGTAGACCAAAAAGATTTTTAAGTCCCCTTTGCTAAGCCCTAGCCCCTCTGTCGGCCGCCAGCCAAAGCTGGGATAGATCAACGGGAGATTATTGTAACTCTTGTTATTATTTGCAGGATTCCTAAAAGACTGTTTGCGTCAGTACCATGCAGAACATTCTGCAGACTGAAAAACAGCTAGAACAACTATAATTCTTGTCTACTTTCATTAATAATATCTATGTTCAGTGTTCTTTCAACCCCTACGCTACCAGCACCGCAAATGCTGCCGTGATCAAGTATTAAAATATATAAATATTTTTGTCCAGTCCCATCCATTTACCAGTGCTACTTCAGCGGAACTAAGCAAACGTCATGAGGAAAAATTATACACTCAATGACTGGAAACACATAATTGGAATTTAGCTCATCGACATGATGATGCACGTGATAGCAGTGATGATACCTTTCTCCTTTTGGCCCTCTAAACGTACCTATACTGGTAGAAATTGAGATCGTGATGGGGAAAGAAACTAATCACCCACTAAATTAGTTAGCGTACGTGATTTGAATGTCCCATCCTCTACAAAAAGCACGTATATGATATATGGTCATTGAGGCCATGAGGTCATGCTGTCCTAATGTGAAAAGTACACCGCGCCTCTTTTTGTAGCAATCATCTGTCGAGGTCCCTGCCTCTCGGTGAAGGTTTAATGACCTTGATGCCATGAAACCACAATGTTCCCTTATCAGTAGCATGATATTCATTCATGTGACGTTCAGTCGGGGTGTCAGCACCCTTGCATATGTCACTTAGATGTTCCCCAATACGTCTTCTAAACTCGGCCACATATTGGATGCCACATGAGCAAGTAGCCAAGTAGACCAATCCCATCATTCTGCTATTGATGAAAGTTCTTATGTCAGATGTGCAGCCTGTACTTGTCCTAGTGAATGTGCCAACCCTTTTAATTGAACCGCAGGCAATACGTTTGCCACATTTAAAGTTACCCCTATCTGGGTTGCAAAGCCACTGGGAGGTTTGGGGCGATAGAAACTGTGTATTAAAGAAGAACTCCCGCAAATTTTTTTATTCCATGTCCTGCTAGAAATGTACATGATGTAATCTGTAGTGAATGTCATTTTCTTACTAGTGGCTGTATTTTTGAGTTATATCTCCCTGATGTTTCTCATCTGTGTCATGTGACCAGCAATCAGACCTACCAACTCACACATCATCTTATGTGTGGACAGGAAGTCTAATTCTCTATGCATTCCTATGGGAGCCTCACTTTCAGTCTCATAGGAATGAATAGAGCAGTAACTGAGGTCGTTATTATGGGGGACTTCAACTACCCAGATATAGACTGGGAAACTGAAACCTGTATAGCTCATAAAGGAAACCAAAGACAATTACCTTTCCCAACTGGTTCAGGACCCGACTATAGGGACGGCCATACTGAACTTAGTATTAACCAATAGACCTGACAGAACAACAGATGTGCAGGTTGGGGGACACCTGGGAAATAGTGACCATAAAATAATAACCTTCCAATTGTCATTCAAAAGAGTGTTTCTTCAGGGAGGAACAAAAATACCAAACTTCAAAAGAGCTAAATTTAGTCAACTAAGAGAGGCCATAGGCCTAACTAACTGGGACAGAGTCCTCAAAAATAAAAATACAGCCACAAAATGGGATATTTTCAAAATCATCCTAATATCTAATTGTGAGAGGTACATGCCTTATGGGAATAAAAGGTTAAGGAACAAGAAAAAACCACTGTTTTTATGTTAAATTTCCCCCTTCATGGTAAGAGGGTGCGGCCGCAGCACAAGAAATGCACGTCCAGTCTCATTGCTGATCATGCAGATCTCCTCTGGTTACACCCAGGGAGCTAATTTTATTAGAAATACATGTTGGTGTAATCACACCCCCCTTTGTCATCAATTTTAATATGTCCAATCACAATCATACAAGTATACATTAAACAACAAATCAAAAGAATGATAATGGCAGCCAATGGGATACACATTACTTCATCTGTCTGGGAAATTCCATATGCATATATTAACTTCTGCTAAGTTCCTGTTTTCCTACAGACATATCAAGTGATTATGAGTCATTTTTATTTTTAAGCATACATGACATCTAATGGAGATTAGAGATTATAAGATATAAGAGATATGGATATAAGGAGATGGAGACCACCTAATAATGAAACATACAACCCTAGCACAATTGTGTTCACCAACTATCTAAATTTCTTTAACAGTTTCCTCCTCTTGAACATAATTTGCTACTAGTCTAAAGAGAGTTTCCCAATTGACTATATTCAGTTCAAACCAGGGCCTATGGGCCATCCATTAATCTGAGGTGTATCGATCAGGACAGACCCTATATCATCAATGCAGATCCTATATCTGTTCATTCTTGTTCATGGGATGGAGAAGGAGACACAAGTAAATAAGTGTCTTCCTCCTCTTGTAGACAGCCTGCTTTAGTATCCAGAGGATTCCCCCAATGACTACATTCTGACTGGATTCCCCAGATCAGGGCTGATAAGCCATTCATCATCTATGGTAGACTCCACTGGACACTCAGCACTTTTTTTTTTTTTCCTGCATTTTCACTTTCCTTTATATTATTCCAAGTTATTCCCTGCACAGCACAGGGGCACAATCAGAAGTGAGGCAAATGTCCAATAATCATCAGAGTTCAAAGTTGTCATGTCTAGGATGTCTTAGTTCTCATCTGAATCGTCAGGTTTAGCATTCGCAGGCTGGATTGATGTATATATGTATATTCCTCTTTTGTAGATTCTCCATGATTCACATTCAGTATACAGGTTATTATTACAGTCAGGTGATTATGATAATGTCTTCTTTCTGACCTTACTGCCAATTTAATCAGAAACAACAAATTTAGTATCCTTTTACAAAGAGAGCATCAACCATCAACCTATCATTTTACTTAACTAAATCAGTTAATTGGGTTCAGTCAACACAGCAAATCAGTCTAATCAATGGACAATTCTTTCTTAGAATTAGTGGCTCAATAAATCTCCCTTAACCTCTTAGTATACTCCACTTCAGCAGCCACCCAAACCATACCATCCTTATCATGGCATGTGCATAGTATGATCTTTTTCTCTTTCTCAATAAAATCTGCTCCGGTACACGTTGTAATGGAACCTGTAAAGGACCTCTTTTCTTTTTCCTTCAAACTCAGGGATGATTAGCTAAGGCACAGACCACTGAGCGGTGAGGTGGCAGCCATCTATATGCATCCGTTTCACATACCACATACCATCATCATTTTTCGATTGCTCAATACTTGCCAAGTGGGTTGCTATTCTTTCAGTATGTTATAGACCAGCCAGTTTTTTTTTTTTTTTAATCTGTTTAAACCTTTGTTAGTGAAGTTAGGACACAAATTACAATATAATGAACATAATGGGGCAAAGATGTAATACTTAGACTTTACTCAATAATCCAATCCTGATTAAACAATATCCAAGTGAGTCCACACCACCCTTCCTCTCACTGTGTGGATTATTTGCTAATTCTATAATCTCTCATTATTTGGCAATCTTCATAAGCATTAAGTATATTATCAATGTAAATATGTTTGGCTTCACCAATGTTGGAATGGTGAACACAGCACTCATTAGGGACCATCAAATCTGGGATCCAGACTTTCCTTTATATGAACTAGGTACTAGTCTTTGAGTCCAGATCTGAAAAGGAATCACACACATGTTTATGTTCAACAGTCAGAGCTGACCTGTAAGGGCTCCTACCACTTTAGGAAAGATAAAAAGTGTCAAAAGGCTTGTTCTACATCCAGTATTCCTCTACTTACTACCTCAGCCAGTATCTTCCTTTACTGTTGCTTTTACTACAGACCAGGTGTTTCCTGAAAAATAGATCAACATAGACAAGGACATATTCATGCTGCCCCACCTTTGAAAACTTAATGCAGTCCATCTGCAATCTCTGAAATAGGCAAGATGGCCTAGGCATATGCCTTTCTGGAACTCTCAAAGTTCTTCCAACATTATTACAGGCCCACATCATGTAACCTTGGACAAACCTGGTGGCAGCGCTGCTGGACCCCTGGAATTCCCACCATCTCTCCTGACACATACATCAACCCATGTGCTGAATTCATCATCAACGGGCAGAGTGCACTTGAGAAGGCACCATTTTACCTACCCTCCAGAGCTTGTTATCACTCCTTGCTCTTACTTTACCTTAGGTTGGCTTCAGGTATTGGCTGGAGGTCTGCACTTATAGCAGTTTAATCTCCCAACTTGTTGTCTTTTTCTTTTTTTTCCTTCTGGACAGCATCAGGGCATAAAACAACTCTCACACACTCAGCACTCTTCACGGGTTTCCCATGGATCCAACAAAACCTCTGCTCCCCCAGATCAGACCATAATCATGGAAGATACCAAAGGCATATTATAAAATCTATATAAATGTTAGTTATCTGACCACAACCATCTTACCAGCCTCAGTGAGTGCCTTCAGCTCTACCTCCTGTACTGACATTACAGAAGGGAGTGGTATTTAGGTGACAACATCAGTTTAGGCACTGACAGCATATCCTGTCTTCTGTGAGATCCATCTATACCATCTATGAGAGAAAACTCAATATTAATGTACTTGCTCCGTAGTTCATATGACATCTAAACCTTTATGTAGTCTGGTAACTCAGCCTCTTATCAAAATGCTGAAAATCTTCTGTAGACTCAAGATGCTCAAAGTGCTGTATCTCCTCCAGATCTCTGTGTTTATAGCCCACGTGACTGTCATAAAACAATTCTCTTAATACTTTTCAAATGCTGTTACTTTTTTTCACAAACTTCAAATGCTCCCATCATGTTCAGAAAATAAAACAAAATAATCAGAAAATAAAAACCGATCGGAAAACCTTATCTATCATCTAGTCTTCATTGACAGATGAAATACTTGGTGACACAGTTACTTCAGACATTCCATTTGATTTAACCACGTATTATTATACTTATTTGATGATTTTGTTTGCAGACCGCTTATAAACACATTTGTCTGAATACCACATATTAATAACGTATTTTTTTTTTTTTAACAAACCAATCCTATTGTCTTAATTTTTTTCCACTTGCACGCTTATGCGACTTGTTAAAATTAAATGAACCAATTTCATTTTTTTTTCTTTTTCTCTAGTGACATATCACACTATACGTGTTTAGGGAGGAACACAAGAGGCTGTCTCTGTATAATATAATTCTACGTCACTCACCACACCCTTTGTCGTTTGGCAAAATGTAACTTCTCCTTTTTGATCATTTCTAGCTAGATGTTTAACATGCAACATATAATGATTACGAACAAACACAGACACGGGCCCATCACACACTTCACACACAAACAAATACAGTATGCATTCGAGCTCAAATAAAAACTCAAAAAAAAAATATATGCATGACTCCATGAAAAGTTTTCAGCAAAGAATCAATGAAAATGATATTTTATGCAGATCTGCCGAATATATTAGGATTTCTTGGTCTTTTTCTTCACTCCTAAAAAACAGATTAGGCACAATCCCCACCAAATTAAACATTTGGGAAAAATAACAGGCTTCCTTGACGTCCATTAATTCGGGCTGTAAAATAAAACTCACAAAATCTTTAGTTTGCAAACAAACAAAATGAAAAATAATGTGCACATAATATCAAATGTAAGAATGAGCTCATCTTTTACCACGTGGATTTTCTTTTTGACTCAATTCTAATTTTTTCCTTTCCTGGATATTATTATCGATACCTTAACTTTAAATTCTAAATTCTTATAGAAAATCTACTTTCAAAAGAAACAGACATTATCCATACTTCCTCTTTTTTCATGAACCGCAAAGTCTGGGAAAGAAGCCAAGCATACTCAAGCAAATCAAAAGTTTTGAAACTTTAAACTTAATCATTTTTTTCCTTTAAAGATGGGGTTTTGGTTTTTTTTTTTACTAATCATTAATGGCAGCAGTATATACTGACACATCTTCTTTCAAATACTACCACTATCAGTATACACTACCACATCTGCCAAAACAATATCTGAAATGGGAACTACTGCAATTCTATGTTATCAAATAATCAGATTCTGATAGGAATCTGATTCTTCTCGGTTCATCCTCCTCTTCTACAGAAATGATACATTTATGACTATCGGGGACCCCACAAGAGACGGAAGACAAAGAAAATGCCGTTTAGGTCCCTCTCAAAGCATCAGCCAGTACTTCCCCTTTTTTTCACTCCACTCATGTTTAACTCTTTCCTTTGCTTTTTTTAAAAGTAAAAACATATATACATACATATGTGTTCCCTTCCCAATTCTTTCTCCATCATTCTCTTTATGCCACCTTTGAACCACTGCTCCCCAGCCTCTCACATTCTTACCTTCTTCACCTGCCTAACCTTCAACGAATGCGCTGCTTCTCTCACTGTGGAACTTTCCAGATTAATCATCTTTTGACATGCCTGCTCTTTTGAATATTCTGCTTATATCTCTCACTGCCCCTCCTCCTCTTCTGCCTCTCTATGATATCCACTGCAGTCACCTCCCTCCTTGAGGGGCGCCCCTCTTTCAGAGCCTTTGACTGCCTGATCCCCATTGGAGAAGAGTGGATCCGTCCCTTCTCCAATCGGACACACACACCTTTTGTGTTGTCCCACTACACTACACGTGAACCCAATGATTCACGTACCGCTGGTTGCTTAAACCACGCCAAGCGTAACTAACCAGCCCCAGTTGCTTAAACCACGCACAGCGTAACTAACTGGGCAACAACCTGCTCACCCAATGCACAAAGCAAAGATACAGGTTGGCCTACAGGATCCCTATGGACCTCACAGAGAGGTGGGCACCTTAAATACTAACTAAATGCAAGCATTGAAATCTCTTTCTTGATTTTCTAACTTCCTCTTTTTTTTTCCAGTTCCTTAATTTCTATCACGACATATTATAAAACACAGGCAATCTCTATCACTCTCATACACCTAGGTTTCAGGCACACCATCTCCATTCACTCTACCACAGACAAGGAGGTGTTCTTTTAAAATCCCAAAGATTCCGAAAAGGACAATACTCGAACAGTGGTCATGACAAGTAGGAAGGCACAAAGTAAGAAAAATATCTTACCTGTGTATTTGAAGGTGCAGTTCCCAGTTGCCATAATGACCAAAGCTCTTCCACGATCGTCCCCTTGGATATCTGATGGATTTTTCCCGTTTCGGCACCACATGTCAATACAATTTAGGATAAGTCCCAAATTAGACTTAATAATCAGTTGTCTGTGGTGTTCAAATTATGTTAAATTTCCCCCTTCATGGTAAGAGGGTGCGGCCACAGCACAAGAAATGCACGTCCAGTCTCATTGCTGATCATGCAGATCTCCTCTGGTTATACCCAGGGAACTAATTTTATTAGAAATACATGTTGGTGTAATCACACCCACCTTTGTCATCAATTTTAATATGTCCAATCACAATCATACAAGTATACATTAAACAACAAATCAAAAGAATGATAATGGCAGCCAATGGGATACACATTACTTCATCTATCTGGGAAATTCCATATGCATATATTAACTTCTGCTAAGTTCCTATTTTCCTACAGACATATCAAGTGATTATGAGTCATTTTTATTTTTAAGCATACATGACATCTAATGGAGATTAGAGATTATAAGATATAAGAGATATGGATATAAGGAGATGGAGACCACCTAATAATGAAACATACAACCCTAGCACAATTGTGTTCACCAACTAACTAAATTTCTTTAACAATAAATAGAACTGTAAAGAAAGCAATAAATGACAAAAAGAAAGCATTTAAATCACTAAAACAGGAGGGTGGCGAGGAAGCATTGAAAAACTATAAGGAAAAAAATAGAATATGTAAAAGACAAATAAAAACAGCCACACTAGAAACGAGAGAGTAATGAGGGGGGAGTTGCAGAGAGCGATGAGGAGAAAGCAAAGCTACTAAATATCTTTTTCTCCACTGTATTCACTGAGGAAAATAAACCGTTAGATGAAATGCAGAATATAAAAGTAAATTCCCCTTTAAAAGTGCCCTGTCTGACCCAGGAAGAAGTACAGCAACGTCTTAAAAAGATTAAAATAGACAAATCGCCAGGACCGGATGGCATACACCCCCGTATCCTAAGAGAATTAAGTAATGTCATCGCCAGACCCTTATTTCTGATATTTAAGGACTCTATACTGACAGGGAGTGTTCCACAGGATTGGTGCATAGCAAATGTGGTGCCAATATTCAAAAAGGGTCCAAAAACAGAGCCCGGGAACTATAGGCCGGTAAGTTTAACATCTGTCGTGGGTAAACTGTTTGAGGGTTTTCTAAGAGATTCTATCTTGGAGTACCTCAATGAAAATAAGCAAATAACTCCATATCAGCATGGCTTCATGAGGGATCGGTCATGTCAAACCAATTTAATCAGTTTCTATGAGGAGGTAAGTTATAGACTTGACCGCGGCAAATCAATGGATGTCATATATCTGGACTTCTCCAAAGCATTTGACACGGTACCACATAAAAGGTTAGTGTATAAAATGAGAATGCTTGGCCTGGGAGAAAATGTCTGTATTTGGGTAAGTAACTGGCTCAGTGATAGAAAACAGATAGTGGTTATTAATGGGACATACTCAGATTGGGTCACTGTCACTAGTGGGGTACCAGGTGGGGTACAGGGGTCAGTATTGGGCCCCATTCTCTTCAATATATTTATTAATGATTTTGTAGAAGGCTTGCACAGTAAAATATCATTTTTTGCAGATGACACTAAAATGGGAAAATAATTAACACAGAAGAGGACAGTACACTGCTACAGATGGATCTGGATAGACTGGAGGCTTGGGCAGAGAAGTGGCAGATGAGGTTTAACACTGACAAATGTAAGGTTATGCATATGGAAAGGAAGGAGGGTTCAGAGGAGAGCAACTAAAGTAATAACTGGAATGGGTGGACTACAGTACCCAGAAAGATTATCAAAATTAGGGTTATTCACTTTAGAAAAAGACGACTGAGGGGAGATCTAATAACTATGTATAAATATATCAGGGGTCAGTACAGAGATCTCTCCCATGATCTATTTATCCCCAGGACTGTTACTGTGACGAGGGGACATCCTCTGCGCCTGGAGGAAAGAAGGTTTGTACACAAACATAGAAGAGGATTCTTTATGGTAAGAGCAGTGAGACTATGGAACTCTCTGCCTGAGGAGGTGGTGATGGTAAGTTCACTAAAAGAGTTCAAGAGGGGCCTGGATGTATTTCTGGAGGGTAACAATATTACAGGTTATAGTTACTAGAGATGGGTCGTTGATCCAGGGAGTTATTCTGATTGCCTGATTGGAGTCGGGAAGGAATTTTTTCCCCTAAAGTGGGGAAAATTGGCTTCTACCTCACAGGGTTTTTTGCCTTCCTCTGGATCAACTTGTAGGAAAACAGGCCGAACTGGATGGACAGATGTCTTTTTTCGGCCTTATAAACTATGTTACTATTCAACTGGCTTTCTGTCCTGGGTCAGTTGCTGGTCAGAGAGTTGGTCACACGGCACAGCTACAATAATTGGATAACTCAGAATTACAGTCTATGATAAGAAGATTGCATTCACTACAGATTATATCACGCACCTTTCTAACAGGTCAGAGAATAAAAATTTTTGCGGAAGTTCTTCTTTAAGTGATCCCTAATGTTTCGGCCGTGACTATAGATGATTGACAGGACACCCACCCACCAGGTGTCCAACATCCGGATCAGCCTGTAGGATGTCCCAGAATCTAGATAATACATCCCTTACCAAACCATGTGCCTCATCAAAATTGCCAATGATGCGGATGCGTTCTGACTCATTGCTGCATTGACATGGGTTGAGCAGAGATGCTCTTTCACAGTTCAGGGCATGTTGATATGTCTGATTCAGGACCGTGGTAGCCCCGACGCCTAAATCTCTGCTGTAAGTCCGCCGCCACCAAATGGAAATCCCTCATAGCTGAGCAGTTGTGCCACAACTGCAGGTATTGACCCTTTGGGATCCCGCGTTTGAGGCCAGTGGTGACAGCTCTCCCAGCCCAACAAACTGTTGGTGGTAGTTTTCTTTCTAAATAAACGGGTGCCTAAGGTATCATCATTACCTCTATAGATGATGAGAACCAAAAACGTGGTATCTCCCGTTCCCACCTACCTAGGTATAGGTTGGCAAAGGTGGGGGCACAAGGGCTCCCAAAAGCCACACCTTTCAATTGATGGTAGTATTTGCTGTTCAATAGGAACATGTTGTGCTCCAAAATAAACTGGAGCACATCAATTGGAGCACAAATTCATTGTGAGGGCGACAATACATACCGTACTCCTGCATGTAAAGAGACACTGCTTCACAGCCCCTATCGTATGGGATGGAGCTGTAAAGCGCCTCCACATCCAAACTCTCCAGCATGGTGTCACGTTCTACAGTACAGACCAAAAGTTTGGACACACCTTCTCATTCAAAGAGTTTTCTGTATTTTCATGAGTATGAAAATTGTAGATTCACACTGAAGGCATCAAAACTGAATTAACACATGTGGAATTATATACTTAACAAAACAGTGTTAAACAACTGTAAATGTCTTATATTCTAGGTTCTTCAAAGTAGTCACCTTTTGCTTTGATTACTGATTTGCACACTTTTGGCATTCTCTTGATGAGCTTCAAGAGGTAGTCACCTGAAATGGTTTTCACTTCACCGGTGTGCCCTGTTAGGTTTAATAAGTGGGATTTCTTGCCTTATAAATGGGGTTGGGACCATGAGTTGTGTTGAGCAGAACTCAGGTGGATACACAGCTGATAGTCCTACTGAATAGACTGTTAGAATTTGTATTATGGCAAGAAAAAAGCAGCTAAGTAAAGGAAAAACGAGTGGCCATCATTACGTTAAGAAATGAAGGTCATTCAGTCCGAAAAATTGGGAAAACTTTGAAAGTATCCCCAAGTGCAATCGCAAAAACCATCAAGCGCTCCATTGAAACTGGCTCACATGAGGACCGCCCCAGGAAAGGAAGACCAAGAGTCACCTCTGCTGCGGAGGATAAGTTCATCCGAGTTACCAGCCTCAGAAATCGCAGGTTAACAGCAGCTCAGATTAGAGACCAGGTCATTGCCACTTAGAGTTCTAGCAGCAGACACATCTCTACAACAACTGTTAAGAGCAGACTGTGTGCAGCAGCCTTCATGGTAAAATAGCTGCTAGGAAACCACTGCTAAGGACAGGCAACAAGCAGAAGAGACTTGTTTGGGCTAAAGAACACAAGGAATGGACATTAGACCAGTGGAAATCTGTGCTTTGGTCTGATGAGTCCAAATTTGAGATCTTTGGTTCCAACCACCGTTTCTTTGTGCGACGCAGAACAGGTGAACGGATGGACTCTACATGCCTGGTTCCCACCGTGAAGCATGGAGGAGGAGGTGTGATGGTGTGGGGGTGCTTTGCTGGTGACACTGTTGGGGATTTATTCAAAATTGAAGGCATACTGAACCAGCATGGCTACCACAGCATCTTGCAGCGACATGCTATTCCATCCGGTTTGCGTTTAGTTGGACCATCATTTATTTATCAACAGGACAATGACCCCAAACACACCTCCAGGCTGTGTAAGGGCTATTTGACCAAGAAGTAGAGTGATGGGGTGCTACGCCAGATGACCTGGCCTCCACAGTCACCAGACCTGAATCCAATCGAGATGGTTTGGGGTGAGCTGGACCGCAGAGTGAAGGCAAAAGGGCCAACAAGTGCTAAGCATCTCTGGGAACTCCTTCAAGACTGTTGGAATACTATTTCAGGTGACTACCTCTTGAAGCTCATCAAGAGAATGCCAAGAGTGTGCAAAGCAGTAATCAAAGCAAAAGGTGGCTACTTTGAAGAACCTAGAATATAAGACATATTTTCAGTTGTTTCACACTTTTTTGTTAAGTATATAATTCCACATGTGTTAATTCATAGTTTTGATGCCTTCAGTGTGAATGTACAATTTTCACAGTCATGAAAATACAGAAAACTCTTTGAATGAGAAGGTGTGTCCAAACTTTTGATCTGTACTGTATATGGATGCCATCTATTCCCCTGATGACATCCACAGAGTCCCTGATGTAAGAGGGCAGGGCTGTGACAAATGGTAGTATCTGATCCACGTAGGTGCTAATAGGGTGCCTGAGGCTATTTGTGCCTAATACAATCGGCATTCCCTTTAAGGGGTTCAGCCCCTTATGCACTTTGGGGAGACGGTAAAAACATGCTGTTTGTGAATGTGAAGGGAGTAGAAATTTAAATTCCGCTTTATTAATCAGTTTGGATTGCAAGGCGGGGTATAGTTTGTCCTTGAGTGTTTTGTGATATCAAGCCAGCGGATTGTCTTGAAGGACTTGGTAAAAGAGCCGGTCATTTAGGATATTGAGACATATATCAGTATATTACGTGTGATCTAAGAGGGCTTAAAGGGGTTGTCCGAGTTATTTTTGTGTCCTTTGTATGTTTCTAACTAGTCAAATACAACAGCTTTTCCATACACTTTCTGCTTCTAAAGCTGCTGGTTTATCAGGTTTCAATGAGGGTCACATGACCTGTGATATCAGCTTGCCTCGCTGCTAATCTTGCATTCGTGCACAAGCCTCAGAGATCAGATAACAGCCTGTACACCAGACTGTTCTGGCCACGCCCCCCCCTGCTCTGCCCCTGCTGCTATCTGCTCTCTCCCTGGATTCCTTCAGATAAAACATTAACCCCTTCAGCCAGAACACACTGAAGGCTTTACAACAGCAGATGTAAAGAGACACAGGATCTGCCCTCCTCACCCTACAGACACAGAGCTGACTGGAGTTGATCTGGAGAGTATTGTATTGTACAAGCAAGTAAGGGGTAAGTTCCTGTGTGTATCAGCAGTGTCATTGTACAGCTGGGACTTGTAGTCCTACACATACTACATGCTGCTGAGTATTCCTGCAGACATGTCACTTAGGGCAGCATTTGCAGAGCAGGGGGAGGGGCAGAGATTGTTATTACTGCAGGTAAACAAAGACCAGAAGAGAACCAGGGAAATGTGGAAATATAGATTTTTTTTTTGCCTAAAACTTGCTTAACTTAGTTATATATTGCTGCCCATCAGATTTAAAGTACTATATTTTTTTTTTCATAACTCGGACAACCCCTTTAATCACAATGGAGAGGTCCGTTTCAAGAGCCCTCAAACCCTCCATTTCTTCATGTGTTAGATTGCTATGGCTGACTCGGAGTTCTTCAAACATTCTTAGTTGGTCACTGACCACCCCAAGAAAAACATCACATGGTGTGTAATGTATTTGCTCACCAGGGAGCTCGTCTCTTATGGAGACCTCCGAGTATGCACTCATGATGCCCCGCTCATTGACTATCGATACTGATGGGCATATGTGGGGAACAGATGATAAAACGCACTACTATAACAGCACTGGAATTTATGTGGTTGCCGACAACCATACAGATGGTGAAAAGTTGCGTGTATAACATATGTCTGTTCTATTTATCTATACTACACATGGCCGATGCTTTACCTATAGCATCAATACCTTTGCTTACCTCCATCCACAATTGTCACCCAGTATAGATTATACTTAGGCAATTTACCTTGATCTTCCTGCATTTCTATTGTCAACAGATAAGATACGCCGATTGGTTCCTGCTTAATATAGAGATTTTTTTTATCTCATCCACAGCCGGCTAATTACGGTGACAGACAGCAACCAGCCCCGGGGAGTGTCTTGTCCTGAGTGCTCTATCCTGGGCTGGATTGGTCCGGACTTAGTAAAGATTTCAAAACCCTGTGTTTTGGCGGCTGCCTTACGGCCGCACTAGTCCCGATTGCGCTACCACAGAGAGAGATTGTGTGCGTGTATGTGTGTTTGTATATCTGATTTGATGTGGCAACAATGTATATGTGTGAAGCTTACTGCACCTGATGAGGATACTATATATCTCTATATGCTTTCACTTCAATTGACACTCAGAGCTCAGTGAAAGAACTGGAAGCTGCAAAACTTCATCAGCTTCTTACAAAACCTTCTCTGTATGTGTGCAAGGATACTAAAGAGACGAGGACACTGACACTACTGAAAGTGCTACCTACTGTAGGTTTCACAGGTGTATGAATAGCAATTTTGCCAATATAGGCAGGAGGGATTTCTCAATGTGTCTAGGCAAATTTGACATTCATCAGTGTTGACATTCATCAGAGACCTAAATTACAAGTCTTGGAGCTGTACATTGTCCACACTTACATTGTGCAAGTAACACATTTTTACCAGAACTTCAGAATGTCAGCATGTTCAGTCCATCCAATGTTTAAAAAAAAAAAAAAAAAAAATACTATCACTCTTTGAGAAGCTAATTCAAAAGTTACAACAAATAGCTGCATTTCCACTTTTCCCTCTGCAGCAAAAAATAAACTTACTGTCTTATATTTCTTCTCTCTAATTTTCTCTACTAATCTCTTATCTTTTTAGATGATGATGATGGCACAGAGAGAGCTTGTGATACACTGCTTATGTGCATTGTCACCGTTCTTAATCATGGGTTGCGAAACGGAGGAGGTGTGGGAGACATTTTGAGAAAACCCTCTAAAGAAGTAAGAGAGCTAACATTTATTCCACATAAAGTCACTAAATAAATAACATATATATATATATAAACTCATTGACAAATAACGCATCAAGAAGGAGTTGGAATCAAATGAAATAAATAAATAATGAATAAGTTGGCGGGGAATATGGGGAATATTTCTTAATAAATGTGCCTCTATATGTTTATTGGGAAAACTGTACAATTGGAAGAAGGCTCGAATACAACTGTTGGCCTGACTCTAGCCTGGATACAAGATGACATGGTTGGGCATGGAGGCATGTTCCATATTGTATCCTGCGACATGTTTGCCCACAGATGTTGCAGCTAGACCTTTAGATATTACACACCCATAAGTTGCCAAAGCTGGCCACCCAGCTGGTCCCTTAACCCTTTCACCCCCGGAGGTTTTTTCGGTTATGCATTTTCGTTTTGCGCTCCCTGCCTTCAAACAGCCATAACTGTTTTATTTTTCTGTTCACATAGCTGTAGGAGGGCTTGTTTTGTGCAGGACAAGTTCTACGGGTTTCTTATTTACAGCGTTCGATGTTCATTAAAACTGACCAGTTTCATTCTACTGGTCAGTACGAATCCAGCGATACCTAATATGTATAGTTTTTCCTGCGTTTAGATGGTGATAAAATAATTATAAAGTTGGCCTTTTTTTTTTTTCCTTGTCATATCTTGACCCCTATAACTTTTTGGTATTTATGTGTACGGAGCTGTATGGGGGCTCATTTTTTGCGGGGCGATCAGAAGTTTTTATTGATACCATTCTGGGGTGTGTATGACTTTTTGATCACTTTTTATTTAATTTTTTTTAGAAAAAAAAGCGACAAAAAACAGCGAATCGCCATTTGGACGCTTTTTTTCCGCCACACAATTCGCCGTATTGGAATTTTTTTTATATTTTAAAAGTACGGGCGTTTTCGGTCACGGTGATACCCATGATGTCTATATTTATTGTTATTTAGGTATTTATTTTTTCATTATACGGAAAGGGGGATGATTTGAACTTTCATATATTATTTATTTTTTATATATTTTTTAACATTTTTTTAAAATTTTTTTGTGATTATTTTAAAGCTCAAATATGAGCTGATATATTGTGTTTTTTTTTCTTTATGAGCAATCAGGGATTTACTAGATGGAGTTAAATCCCAAAATTGCTCATTTCTTATCCTGGCCTGCCATCTAGTGGCCAGAATAAGAATTGCAGTTTGAAAACTGTAATCCTCACCAGCGAGGATTACAGTTTTCATATGGTGTATAGATACCCCGATTGGCCACTCGGGGCGTCTGTACACCACCCGGAAGCGTAGGCTCACGGGTTCAGACGCATCCTGATGCCGTGATCACGGCATCAGAAGGCCCAGGAAGACGCCGCCGATGGAGGTAAGTAGCGGCAAGTCTCTGCTGTTAGAAACAGCAGAGACTTGCCGGCCATGACGCCCACCGCACCAGCGCCGTACATGTACGGCGCTGGTCGGGAAGGGGTTAAATGCTCAATTGGTCATAAATCTGAAAACCCAGCAGGCTGTGAATGTTTTGCAATCTGAAAAAAACATTCCTGGAAAACCAATGCTGTGAATGGGCCCATTATCATGCTGAAAAATGCCAGTTGGAAGCCCTGTTATGAGAGGGAACACATGTGGCCACAGGATGTCCTGCACATATAACTGAGATGTTAGTATCCGCTCACTGCTAGGGGGGACCCAGATCAGTTAGGGGATTGTGCCGCTCCAGAGAAAAGGCAGGATTGAAGAGCTCACAATGAGGCCTACATAGTTGACTACCACTTTGGAGATCCTAAACAGAACCTGGATTAGTCGCTAAAGATGATATGGTTCCAGTCTGTAGCAGTCCAGATGTCTCATTCACAACACCACTGCAAACAAAGGCAATAGTGGCTGGCTGTCAATGGCAGGACACATAATGGATACCATGACACCAAATTCCCGTCTGTTAAGTGCCTGGAAATAGTCTGGGAAGACGGGTATGTAATAAGGAGGCCACTTGAGTCTGGATGGTGTATAACGAAATTGTGGAAGCTGCTTGTGTTTGTCA
Organism: Rhinella marina; assembly: GCA_900303285.1. Taxonomy (NCBI): domain Eukaryota; kingdom Metazoa; phylum Chordata; class Amphibia; order Anura; family Bufonidae; genus Rhinella; species Rhinella marina. The sequence goes on from ONZH01002886.1 coordinate 47,822, forward strand.
GTGGATCAAACAATCCTCACTACTGGGGGTCTACCTGGCCCGTCCGGGGCCTGTACGCCTTGTATGTGTACTTTCACATAACTGCTGGTCCCAGCGCCTCCTAACAGCTAGGTCAGTGACTTCATTAAGTGACTTCATTCATGTTCTTGCATTTGAATGAGTATACCTTTGTGTTTTGCTAACAGGAATCCCTGTTTCCAGCCCGTGTGATTTATGATCTTCTCTTCTTCTTCATTGTTATTATCATTGTTCTGAACCTCATTTTTGGTGTTATTATTGACACATTTGCCGATTTGAGGAGTGAGAAACAAAAGAAAGAAGAGGTCCTGAAGACTACCTGCTTTATTTGTGGTAAGAATTTGTCAGATATCAGTTGTAGTAAGAATCAACAGTGCAGTTTAAGGCCTAGGTCACACAGTCAGTGTCTGGTCAGTGATCAGTGCATCAGTGACTTTTAGCCAAAACCAGGTGGGGTCAAAAAGAAAGAATAGGTGCAAGTATTTCCATTATACTTTAACTCTGTGTAGGCTCCACTCCTGGCTTTGGCTAATAGCCATTGATGGAAATCACTGCCGAAAACACTGACATGTGAATTAGTGTAAAATCATGTAGAAAGGGTACTTTAAAGATTGCCTTTTAAACCAAAGAAAAAGAATCGCTAAAGTATGGCACTCACAATAAAATGTAATGTCCTTTATTTCATAAAATACAGCACCTATATTCTGGTTTCTGCGCTAAGAGTGCGTGCTGTAGATACCTAGAAGTTCTGACGACTCTTCCTCAGTTAATTTATTACCTTTAAAACTGCCCATAGTATGTTTAAGAACAACTATCACTAGTTCCTATTTCTACTAATAAAATAGACCACAAATTTAAGGTCAGATTTATAATTTAGAAAACTGCAGGAGACAACCTATATGTACCACTGAAATTGTAGAGTTCAATTATCTGTTATTTTCTGATTGCTGAATAATTGTTTCCAACAGTAATAACATGCAAGGGTATTTTATATTTCAGTTGGGTCCTATCAGATCCCACATATCCAATAATCTTATAGAATACATCTTTTCAACCATATTTACAGTACTGGACCTTGTCATTAAAGTAGCAAGACATTGAAGACTTTCAGACACTCACACATACTATATATATATATATATATATATATATATATATATATATACACACACAATACAAAAAAAGTAGCAGCACTCTGAATGCACTAAGACAGATAAGGTGAATATATGAAAAGGTAAAAAAGCATTACTGCTATATAGACTGATAGATAAAGTGGAAGCTCATATAAATGATCATGAATATGTCAAGCCCATCTACTGACCGACAAGGTAGCTTCCAATCAGATGGGTCCTACTCTAACCCTGACCTGCATCCTACGGTCGGTAGATGGGCTTGACATATTCATGATCATTTATATGCGCTAAGAGATTCCACTTTATCTATCAGTCTATATAGCAGTAATGCTTTTTTACCTTTTCATATATTGACCTTATCTGTCTTAGTGCATACAGAGTGCTGCTACTTTTTCTGTATTGTATTAAATCAGCCATGGTAGCTTGCACCTGACTCTCACCTGTAGGAGGTGCTGTTCTGTTTTTGAATAATTATATATATATATATATATATATATATATATATATATATATATATAGTTCCAGGACGACTGCAGTTTGTATATATAAATATCCATGCTCATGAAAGTTACTTTGTCGATTCGGGAATAATAGTTGTAATGCAAAGGCATCAGCTACTTCGAATACACAAAATACTCAGAACAAACCAATGTGGAGGCCCCTTTGCATGTTATTCCACTTGCCTACTTTTGTAGACACTGGTGGAATTTTTCGTAATCCTCCAACATTCCAGGTAAATACTTTGTCACTGTTTTTCTCTAATCTTCCCTGCCAAAGGTAATCCAAAACTTTAAAGACTATGTACACCTTCGAAGTCAATTTTTTTTATGATTGCATTTAACTTATTTTTGGCTAATAATCATATTTTCAATTGGCCAAATATTGAGCTGTTCAGTCACAAAGGGTTTTTTAAAGGGGTTGTCCGAGTTATTTTTTTGTTCTTTATATGTTTCTAACTTGTCAGGTATAACAACTTTCCCATATACTTTGTGTTTCCAAAGCTGCTGGTTTCTCAGAGTTGACTCAGGGTCACATGACCTGTGATGTCACCTTATCTCTCTGCTCTGTGATGTTTCGTTCACAAGCCTCAGTTCAGATAAGAGTCTGTACACGAGACGTCACTGGCCACGCCCCTTTCTTTGCCGGGCTCCTGCTACCTGCTTTCTTCCTGGTTTCCTTCAGATAAAACATTAACCCCTTCAGCCAGAACACACTGAGGGCTCAAGGCTTTAGAACAAATAGTAGCTGCAGCAGTGAGAGGAGACAAATGCTGGGCAAGGAGCTATAGAAGAATTGTATTGTACAAGAACAGGTAGGGAGAATTTCCTGTGTGTATCAGCATTGTCATTGTACAGCTGGGACTTGTAGTCCTACACATACAACATTCTGCTGAGTATTCCAGCAGGCAGACATGTCACTCAGCACTTGTATTCATTCCCTTTGCAGAGAGGGGGGGGGAGGGGCTGAGATTGTTGTTATTGCATGTAAACAAAGACCAGAAGAGAACCAGGGAAATGAGGAAATATGGATTTTTTTTGCCTAAAACTTGCTTAACTTAGTTGTATATTGCTGCCCATCAGATTTGAAGTGCTATATATTTTTTTTCATAACTCGGACAACCCCTTTAAGTCTGTGACTGGTACTTTCACTTTGTGCCGTCATCTAATAAACCTTATTCCTAAATTACTAAGAGGTCATAAACACTTATTTAAGCCACATTCTTATCAGTAAGATAAGGATTGAGCTTTAATGGATGTTTATGAGGTCTTAGAACACAGATAAGAAGTCCGTCTGCTGCTCAGAATACGGAATTGACAAAAAATCCACATGCAGCTAGTAAAGCATGTCAGCCCTGTACACAAAAAAGGATTCCATATTGTTAATAAAGACCAATTGGAAAAATGATTTTTAGCTCAAAATAACTATAATGCAATAATAAAAAAATTGCCCCCAAAGATGTATATAGCCTTTAACTTTCACATCTACTCTTTTCCTTACTCTTGAGAAGGTGACAAACAATTGTCCGTGGCCAAAAACTGGCTCCAGCAATTAAATTCCAACACAATTAGGCTACTTTCAGGCTAGTGTTTTTGCTGAATCCGGCAGGGCTGAGCAAAAACGCTTCTGTTACTGATAATACAACCATCTGCGTCTGTAATGAACGGATCCAGTTGTATTATCTTTAACATAACCAAGACGGATCCGTCATGAACTCCACTGAAAGTCAATGGGGGACGGAGGCCCCAAAATTTTAAAATGTCCGCCACAACAAGAGGGAGCCATACACCATTCTTGGCGTAATATGAGGTGGGGTGACTAGCGATGAATTGAGCAGTGTATAAATTGGTCTGCTCAACCATCAAATTTATCAGTTCTTCTGATAAGAAGATTTTAAAAAATTCCACCTCCCTAAACCACGTAACATCATAACGGATGCCTGTGACAGAATTAAATTCTGGAACAGACGGAGCATATGACTCTGTGGGCATCCATTCTGGGTCAAAGGTGCTAGTGCCAGGCAAAGAGTCTCATCTGTGGACGATGATGAAATTTAAAACTGTTCGGTCTCGCTTGCACTTTCTGTATCAGAACAGATAAATGCATATGCCTCCTCTGCCATTTTATATGGTGCAAACTACTATATATATATATATATATATATATATATATATATGTTTTTTTATTTATTTTTTTAAATATATATTAATTTTGTATATTTTTATATTTTTTGGGGGGATTTTTAAATTTTTTTCAAACCTCCTACCCGAACACTACCCCGAACTATTTCTATCTAACTGCTAGTACTCCGGCTAACTAACTATGGCTAATCTAATTACCTATAATTGTATATATAGTATTTTTTTCTTTTTTTTTTCCTTCAAACTCCAAACTACTTCTAGCTAACTGCCAGTAGTCTGGTGAACTAACTAAGGCTACATAATCACCAGTATTTTTTATAATTTTTTTAATATATATATATATATATATATATATATATATATATATATATATATATTTTAAACAAACGCCTAACTCTAATCTCAACTAATAGCCCTATTACACTAGCTACTACACTACTGAAGGGAGGATGGAGTGTGTTTGGGGCACTGTGGGGGCACTCAGACAGGAGACCAGGACAGCGCAGCTCTGATCTCCTGAAGTCACAAGTGACTGGATGATGGGGTGAGTCTGGGGCACTGTGGACTGTGTGGAGGCACTTGTGTAACTTGGGGGCACTTGTGGGCACTCTGACAGGACACAGCTCCGATGCAGCTCCGATCTCCTGATGTGTAAACTGTCTAAACTGAATGAGGAGATCGGAGCTGCGCCGTGTGAGTCTTCCCTGCTGGCAAGCTGGACGCGCTGTCATTGGTCAATCAGTTCTGATTGACCAATCAGAGCGATCGGGAGGCAGGGATCACTATGATAGGTCCACTGATGGGTGCCCGAACAGCTCTGCTGTCCGTGACACCCATTCAGATGCCGGTTTGCGGTGACACTTTCATTTCATGACGTACTGTTTCATGACGTACTGATGCGGTAACTAACACCACATCATGACGTACATAGCACGTCATTAGTCACTAAGGGGTTAAAAGGCACCATTAATTTACCATGTAAATTCTTGATGGGGTTAAATTGAAAAAAAAAATTATTTCACGAAGATTTGGGGGTGTTTTTACATCATGGCATTCATTGTGTGCTAAAAATGATGTAACATCCTTATTCTGCAGTTCAATAAGAACATTGCAATATCAAAATTGTATTTTTTTGTTACTTTAAAAAAAAACTTTTGAGAAAAAAATAAATAAATCAAAATTTTCTGTGCATCACCATTTTCTTACAGCCATAATTTTTAAGTCATTATTGGTACCATTTTTGTGTTAAAGGGGTTATCCTACGAATAGTGTAAAAAATGAAAATCAGACATCATATAGTCCATGACAAGCTCTTTTTAACAAAGCTAGAACCAGCCCTGTACCTCACATGGATCCAGAGATCTCCACATTCATTGCTCTGCTAGATTTATATCAAGCTGACAGCTCAGGGAGTGTCTTTTCTGCTGCAGCTCAGGGGACGTGTCCATGTTCTCCCTATCACAGCTCAGGAGACAGTTAAAAGTTGAAACTGAGCATGTGCGGCCTGCTCAGTGAATAGGTCAAAGAAATAAGAAATTAAGTGGTCCTATACAGATATATTTTACTGAATAACTCAGTAGCTATACAAAATTTTTAATGACATACAATTACAAAAGTATTCATATCCAGGTGCTGGTTTGAAAACTGTAGAATATTTTTCGTGGGACAACCCCTTTAAGTATGACTTTTTGATCACTGTTCAATTCAATTCAATTTTTTGTTGGGTAAAAGGTGACAAAAAAACTGCAAATCGTGTGTTTTTAATTTTTTTTCCATTACGGTGATAAGAGCACAGGGAATTTTTATTAATATTTTAATATTTCAGACATTTTCGGAAGAAGAGATGCCTAATATGTTTGTATATATATTTATATGTAAAATTGGGAAGGAGGGTGATTTAAACCTTCAATATTTTCTTTTACATTTACAGTGACAACTTTTAACCTGCTTAGGGGGCTACAAGCTGGGATCTTTTGATCCCTTGTCCTATTCACCCTAATAGAGATCCATTAGGGTGAATGAGATATATTAGGGTGCATTGTGACTCACTCCTTGTTGAGTTGTGCCTCGTGCACAGCGCAGAAGGGAGGTTACCGTGGCAGCCATGGGAAGCTTTTAACCCTTTCAGTACCGGAGGTTTTTTCGGTCATGCATTTTCGTTTTGCGCTCCCTGCCTTCCAACAGCCATAACTCTTTTATTTTTCTGTTCACATAGCTGTATGAGGGCTTGTTTTTTGCGGGACAAGTTGTACTTTCCAACGCCACCATTTAATATTGCATATGGTGTAGTGGGAAGCGGGAAAAAAATTCCAAATCAGGTGAAATTGCAAAAAAAACGCTATTCCGCTACAGTTCTACGGGTTTCTTATTTACAGCGTTCGATGTGCATTAAAACTGACCCGTTATTTTCATTCTACTGGTCAGTACGAATCCGGCAATACCTAATATGTATAGTTTTTCCTGCGTTTTGATAGTGAAAAAAAATTAGAAAGTTGCCCTTTTTTTTTTTTTTTTTTTTCCTTGTCATATCTTGACCCCTATAACTTTTTGGTACTTATGTGTACAGAGCTGTATGGGGGCTCATTTTTTGCGGGACAATCTGAAGATTTTATTAATACCATTCTGGGGTGTGTATGACTTTTTGATCACTTTTTATTTAATTTTTTTTAGAAAAAAAAAGCGACAAAAAACGGCAAATCGCCATTTGGACGCTTTTTTCCGCCACACAATTCGCCGTATTGGATTTTTTTTTTTATATTTTAAAAGTACGGGCGTTTTCGGTCACGGTGATACCCATGATGTCTATATTTAGTGTTATTTAGGTATTTATTTTTTACTTATACGGAAAGGGGGGTGATTTGAACTTTTATATCTTTTTTATTTTTTATATATTTTTTAACATTTTTTTTTAATTTTTTTTTTACTATTTGAATGCTCAAATATGAGCTTATATATTGTGGCTTTTTAATTTTCTTTATGAGCAATTATGGATTTACTAAAGGCAGTTAAATCCATCAATTGCTCATTTCTTATCCTGGCCTGCCATCTAGTGGCCAGAATAAGAATTGCACTTTGAAAACTGTAATCCTCACCAGCGAGGATTACAGTTTTCATATGGTGTACAGACACCCCGATTGGCCACACGGGGTGTCTGTACACCACCCGGAAGCGTTCGCAACTAGACGCAACTAGATGCCGTGATCACGTGTGATCACGGCATCTAGTCACCCCGGAAGACGCCGCCGATCGGGTAAGTAGCGGCAAGTCTCTGCTGTTAGAAACAGCAGAGACTTGCCGGCCATGACGCCCGCCGCACCCGCGAGCGGGCGCCATGTGCCCGCATCGTACCAGCGCCGTACATGTACGGCGCCGGTACTGTAAGGGTTAAAGCATCCAGGCTGCCATAGTAACCGATCAGAGCCCCACGATTTCACTGTGGAGTCTCCGATCAGAGCCTTGCCTCACAGAACTAATCAAATTTTTTGTTGAAATTTGGTGAATCGGACGAATCAAAATTTTCAAAGCTTCACTCATCTCTAATAGGATTCCTACTGTAGTAAAGATCCTTTAAGAAAGACTGTGATATATCTGTGGTGCATTCAGCTTGATTTACTGTAATTCAACAAAGGAGTTAGCAACCATTAAACTATTGGGTTATTGTGTATGCAATATTCACTGTAAATGAAATTAATATTGATTAAAAAATGTGGGGGAAGTCTTGTTATTGATCCTAATCCCTTTATGAAAGAAAGAAAATTGTATCCTTGCGATCAGGTGCATTTTGAGCTATCTGTTGCCAGGAGTTTACATGTGGTTACAATGGTCTATCAAACTACTTAAATAAATATAATATTACAATAAAGCTTCATGTATCACAAAAAATGAAAATTAACAACTGTGGTGGTTACTGTGAAAATGCATAACAAAAATGCTAAACAATAATAGATTTAAGCTAGGGCTACTCGGCGCCATGTGACAAAAAGGGAACACCTACAATTTGACATTCATGTCACACCAATATGATAAGCAACATGGATGGATTTTTGCGACTGTTGTGTCACAGCATGTTGCAGTGCAACGCCATTGACCATCATTATAAAAAACATTGCACAACTTTTTAGCGACATGAACATGTGGAGTCACTGTGGATAGAAATAAATGGAGCCAAAAACAATAATAAAATACTAATAGGGGTTTATTATAAACCACCCAATATATCAGAGACCACAGAAAATCTACTTCTAAACGAAATAGACGAGGCGGCAAATCATAATGAGGTCATTATTATGGGGGACTTCAACTACCCAGATATAGACTGGGAAACTGAAACCTGTACATCTCATAAAGGAAACAGGTTCTTGGCAATAACCAAAGACAATTACCTTTCCCAACTGGTTCAGGACCCCACTAGAGGTACGGCCATACTGGACTTAGTATTAACCAATAGACCTGACAGAACAACAGATGTGCAGGTTGGGGGACACCTGGGAAACAGTGACCATAACATAATAACCTTCCAATTGTCATTCAAAAGAGTGTTTCTTCAGGGAGGAACAAAAATACCAAACTTCAAAAAAGCTAAATTTAGCAAACTAAGAGAGGCCATAGGGTTAACTAACTGGGACAAAGTCCTCAAAAATAAAAATACAGCCACAAAATGGGATATTTTTAAAAGCATCCTAATATCTAATTGTGAGAGGTACATACCGTATAGGAATAAAATGATAAGAAACAAGAAAAAAACAATGTGGATAAATAGAACTGTAAAGAAAGCAATAAATGACAAAAAGAAAGCATTTAAATCACTAAAACAGGAGGAGAGCGAGGAAGCATTGAAAAACTATAAGGAAAAAAATAGAATATGTAAAAGACAAATAAAAGCAGCCAAACTAGAGACCGAGAGATTAATCTCCAAAGAGAGTAAAACTAACCCTAAAATGTTCTTCAATTATATAAATACTAAAAAGTATAAACCTGAAGGTGTCGGCCCCTTACAGAGTAATGAGGGGGGAGTTGCAGAGAGCGATGAGGAGAAAGCGAAGCTACTAAATAACTTTTTCTCCACTGTATTCACTGAGGAAAATAAACTGTCAGATGAAATGCAGAGTATAAAAGTAAATTCCCCTTTAAAAGTGTCCTCTCTGACCCAGGAAGAGGTACAGCAACGTCTTAAAAATATTAAAATAGACAAATCACCAGGACCGGATGGCATACACCCCCGTATCCTATGAGAATTAAGTAATGTCATCGACAGACCCTTATTTCTGATATTTAAGGACTCTATACTGACGGGGAGTGTTCCACAGGATTGGCGCATAGCAAATGTGGTGCCAATATTCAAAAAGGGTCCAAAAACAGAGCCCGGAAACTATAGGCCAGTAAGTTTAACTTCTGTTGTGGGTAAACTGTTTGAAGGTTTTCTGAGAGATGCCATCTTGGAGTACCTCAATGAAAATAAGCAAATAACTCCGTATCAGCATGGCTTCATGAGGGATCGGTCATGTCAAACCAATTTAATCAGTTTCTATGAGGAGGTAAGTTCTAGACTTGACCGCGGCGACTCAATGGATGTTGTATATTTGGACTTCTCCAAAGTGTTTGACACGGTACCACATAAAAGGTTAGTATACAAAATGAGAATGCTTGGCCTGGGAGAAAATGTCTGTATTTGGGTAAGTAACTGGCTCAGTGATAGAAAACAGATAGTGGTTATTAACGGTAGATACTCAGATTGGGTCACTGTCACTAGTGGGGTACCACAGGGGTCTGTATTGGGTCCTATTCTCTTCAGTATATTTATTAATGATATTGTAGAAGGTTTGCATAGTAAAATATCAATTTTTGCAGATGACACTAAACTGTGTAAAGTAATTAACACAGAGGAGGACAGTGCACTGCTACAGCAGGATCTGGATAGACTGGAGGCTTGGTCAGAAAAGTGGCAGATGAGGTTTAACACGGACAAATGTAAGGTTATGCATATGGGAAGTAATAATGCAAATCACCAGTACATACTAAATGGTAAAGCATTGGGTAACTCTGACATGGAAAAGGACCTAGGAATTTTAGTGAACAGCAAACTAAGCTGTAGAAGCCAGTGCCAGACAGCTGCTGCCAAGGCCAATAAGATAATGGGTTGCATCAAAAGGGGCATAGATGCCCGTGATGAGAACATAGTCCTGCCACTTTACAAATCACTAGTCAGACCACACGTTGAGTACTGTGTACAGTTCTGGGCTCCTGTGAACAAGGCAGACATAGCAGAGCTGGAGAGGGTTCAGAGGAGGGCAACTAAAGTAATAACTGGAATGGGTGGACTACAGTACCCAGAAAGATTATCAAAATTAGGGTTATTCACTTTAGAAAAAAGACGACTGAGGGGAGATCTAATAACTATGTATAAATATATCAGGGGTCAGTACAGAGATCTCTCCCATCATCTATTTATCCTGAGGACTGTGACTGTGACGAGGGGACATCTCCTGCGTCTGGAGGAAAGAAGGTTTGTACATAAACATAGAAGAGGATTCTTTACGGTAAGAGCAGTGAGACTGTGGAACTCTCTGTCTGAGGAGGTGGTGATGGTAAGTTCACTAAAAGAGTTCAAGAAGGGCCTGGATGTATTTCTGGAGGGTAATAATATTACAGGTTATAGTTACTAGAGATGGGTCGTTGATCCAGGGAGTTATTCTGATTGCCTGATTGGAGTCGGGAAGGAATTTTTTCCCCTAAAGTGAAGAAAATTGGCTTCTACCTCACAGGGTTTTTTTTGCCTTCCTCTGGATCAACTTGTAGGAAAACAGGCTGAACTGGATGGACAGATGTATTTTTTTGGCCTTACAAACTATGTTACTATGTTACTATGTTGCCGTGTAGTCAAAGCCTTAATGTGGTTTTGCCATAATTAACATTCTGCAGATTTGGAAATGCACACTGCAGGTCAAAAATCTGCAAAGTGTATATGAAAATTGTCTATTCTCATACACTTTGCTAGTACTGCGCCCTAAGTTAGATCACATTTTTGTCTCTCTTTTAAAAATGCAGCATGCAGGCATTTTAACAACAACTTCTCTATAAAGAAAAACTCCATAAAGAAAATGCTAGTGGCAAGAGATGCTAGTGGGAGATTTATCATCTCTCTTACGCCTGAAAAGTGGCATTAAAAAGTCGCATGTGGTACTTTTTTTAAAAAATTGTCGTATCTATCAGTTTAACGCCACCCTCACCTCTTTCCCTAAAGGGGGCATGACAAGTGTGGGGAAGGGGTAGTGGCCAGTTGCCCCAACAGCTTTATCTTCATTTAAGCCAGTTTTTTGGTGTAGAAAGGCAGAAATCTACGGCAGCTGTTTAAGAGCATGGACTGCTGGATAATGTGCCTAATTTATGATGAGGCCTGCACCTTGTCATAAAATAGGGGCATTCCTCTGGCAGTGCATGGGATTTCAAGACTGGCGCAGAAAACGTTGTTCTTAATAAATCTTCCCTGTTATGTGAAAAAAATGCCAAAAAACTGCAGCAAAAAGTTCAGGTGCCAAAAAATGCTTGTGCTTATTTGTCCTTTTTTTACTGGTTAAAAAAATGTCAGAGCCAAATTCATGTGTGTAAGGGCCCTAACAAATACCATATTTTCAGACTATAAAGCCTCATGCACACGTCAGTGTTTTGGTCAATGATTTCCATCACTGATTGTAAGCCAAAAGCAGGATTGGAGCCTCCACAGACACTTTGTGGTATAAGGAAAAGATCTGCATGTCACGAACCAGCGTGTGTAAACCTCCTCTACATACCTCCTCTAAGGGCATTTTCTAAGTGAACCCCTCGTTCTTCACAGTACTCCTGATGGTGGGGATAGGCTTTCCCCAGAGGAACACCAGTTCGCTACCTCTTGAGGAGGATTGGCACACGAGGCAGCTGGTCCAGGCAGACCAGCTGGTACGTGAGCAAGGTACCAGAGGTACAGACGTGGTCAGCAGGCCAAGTCGTAACCAGGAGCAACAGTGCAGGATCGAAGGATGAGGCAGAGGCGAAGTCAAACAAGCAATAGGTCAGGGCAGGTGGCACAGTTACAGGTCAGGCAATCCGTTTTGGCAACAGGAGAGTCAAAGCAAGCAGGCAGGGATCAAACAGGTAGTGGAGTCCAGGGACACAAGCACGAGTCAGGTACACAAAAACACAAGCAGATAAATCAGCAACCTAGCAAGACACAAGGACCTTGACACTCAGGCATCTGGCGCCACTTATATACATGCAGGCGGGCTAGGACTGATCAGCGAGGTCATATGATCGAACCCATAAAGCACAGGAAGTGCCGCGTGCCGGCCCATAAGGAAGTGATAAAGGGAAGAAGTAGCAACCATGCTTTTGCCAGGGCTGAGAGGAAACTGTGGAATGGATCCCAGAACAAACAGTACCTGCAAAGACACCGCCCAGGACTGCAGAGGTGAATGGGGAAGCATAGCCAGCAGATCACAGCTGAACACGGCGCCCAGGACCGCGACGGTAAGCAGGAGAACAGTCGCTGTTACACTGCACATGTTCTGTGTTTAGAGCCACTCTTGGTTTTGGCTCACAATCACTGATTAAAATCCCTACCAAAACACTGACGTGTGAATGAGGCATAAGACTTACCAGACTATAAGGCGCACCTAGGATTTGGAGGAGGAAAATAAGACCTTAGTGCAGACTCCCAAATCAGATCCCCATTCTTCATCAGACTTCAGATAAGACCCCAAATCAGAGCCCCAAGTTTCATCAGCCTCAGATCAGACCCCTCCCATCTCCATTATCCTCAGATCAGCCCCCATCAGACCTCCCAGCCCCCAAACTCAGATCAGACCCCCAATCAGTCACAGATCGGACCCCTCCAGCAAACCCCCCAGCTCCCATCAGACCCACATCAGACCTCAGATCACTTACCTGGCTTGCTCCAGATGGCACTGCAGATCCAGGACTCATTGGTCCATGCACTGCTTCTTCCAGGTCCCACTGTGTACTGTGACCTGACGGTACACATCGTCAAGTCATAGTGTGCCCCTACGTGCACAACATCCTGAAATTTTGTACCATCAGGACACAGTGCACAGCAAGACCCAGAAGAAGACAAGGGATGGTGAGAACATCCAGCGCAGTTCTGCCCTCACCTCCCTCTGCCTCCTGCATGAGGATGACCACTTCCATAATGGAACTGGTCATTACCGTTTGATCTATAAGATGCACTGCTACTTTTCCCCCACTTTTCGGGGGGAAAAAATGTGTCTTATAGTCCAAAAAATATGGTGTTATATTTTGGGGGGAGGTGTATTGGAAGAAAAAATACAATTTCTTTCTGGATGGTTCTCAGAAAATAGCTGTACTGGTACACCAGAGGCTTTGTGAAAGCAAGATGGCACCTGTAAACCAATCCATGAAAATCAGTGCTGCAAAAGTCAAAAGTTGGTCTATCCTATCTAAACCTTGAAGCATACCCAAATAGTAGTTTATACGGTGATGTCAAAATTCTCACTGTACCCCTTGATAAGTACTTTAAGGGGTGTCGTTTCCAACTGCACAGATACCTCAGGGGGTCTGCAGTTACATAAGCATTGATGTAGCATTCGAAAACCATTCGAGAAAAATCCATGCTTCAAAAGCCAAATGGCACTCCTTTCCTTCTGAGCCCTGCCATGTGCCCATACAGCAGCTTCCCTCAACATATATGGCATTTCCAAACCCAGTAGCACCTGCCTATGTGGTGCGTGCCTCAGTAGACACACTGGCATATGCTGGACTCAATATAATGGGCACTAAAATGGTATATGTAAAAATTGCTATTTTCACTTTGCACCATCTGCTTTAAATTAAATTTTGCAAAACACTTGTGGCTTCAAAATGGTCACTACACCCCTCTGTAAATTCTGTGAGTGTGTGGTTTATAAAATGCTGTCACTTCTTGGAGGTTTCTTTTTTTTATTTAACCTCGGAGCCCCTGCTGTATAAATCACCAAACTAACCTTGAATGCACATGGTGCCCTTTCTCTCCTGAACCCTGCAGAGTGCCCAAACAGCAGTTTATGACCACGTGGGGTGCATTTTCTCCCATTACCCCTTGTGAAAATTAAACATTTGAAGCAAAAAGTACATATAATTGAAATAAAATATAATGCTTTATCTCATATTCCATTTTTTACACCTGTAGTAACAAGCAAATCACCATACCTAGGTAAATTCATTGAAGGGTTTCTGTAACGTTAAGTGAATTCGAAAGATTTGCGAATAAATAAGCTTACGCAGGCTATGTGAATAATTATACTTACTAAGTGATTAAATATACAATAAAAAGTAAATAAACATCACAAGCCAATGGAGTGGAGACTCTGTCGATCATGCTATAACCCATGGCTTTCTACCCCTGTTATAACACATGACCAACACCCCAGGGTGTACAAAAGAAATAGGGCAATCATACTCACATACTTTGTAGATGGAGGCCTGGTCGAGTCTCCCGCGACAAGGTGGGTAGCAGACTTTTGACCTGTTAGCCCCTCCTCCAGTGTGCAGCACGAATGTCTCTGAGATCACTCAGGAATATGGTCTTATCAGCACAATTGGGGGGTGGGTTTCTAAACCCACTTCATTATAAGGGAAACTTAGAAACTATTATACAAAGTATTAAACAGAATTAAAGGGAAGAACCAATCAGTTACTTCAAAATACCCTTACAATACACTCCACCCCTGGTTCTTCCACTTTAATTCATTTTCAACACCCAATATCAGATCCTATTCTACATATATAGCCTAATTATTTGACAGAAAACTACTTCGGGCCATTGGATCTCTAAAAAAAGAACAAAAATCAAAAAACTGTGTGTTGGACTAACAAGAAGTGTCTCACTGAGATCTTCTTCACTTCAGATCTTCTTGGAGTCTGGTACAAAGTCAATTGTCCATTTCTCGATGTTCTGTGCACCTGCATGGCCCGTTTTTGTGTTGTTATAAAGTTCAGTCTATGACCCCTACTTATTTATGTGAAGAGGGTTTTGCAGGTGTAACGACAGTGCAGATCTTAGAGCCTCTTATCAGTGGGTGATAGACAGGCCATTATCTTTTCTGTGAGAGGAGCTTTGACACAAGGACCTCCAACCCTCACTGGTCTGCAGATCGTTGCATCAGCCCTGCTGGTTGGTCAGGAAGCCTTGGAGTACGAGCAGCAAGGCCTTGTTCAGCATGGCAGAGCAGTGATTGAAGCCTTAACTGTGTCTTTCCACAATTGGTTGACTTGGGCAGGCCCTGGACTTTTCTGAGGTTGCCAATCCCGGCTCTGTTTAACAGCTGAACAGTTCCACACAATCTAGAAGAATTTAAACTTTGTCCATGTCAGGGAAAGCCAGTGATGGGGTGGTTTCCTCTCCACCCCTTCATCAAATGGATCAAATTAACAAACAAAAGTCCTTGAACTTTTGTTGGTCCAACACTGTATTTAAATAACACTTTCCAATGGTACCATAGAGGTCTTCTGCCAAAGCAAAATAAACTTTTATAAAACCCTAAACCTGATATAATTAAAAGTACTAATACTTCAAAACAAACATACATATTATTTTTACAAATAATAGAGATCTTTTTCTTCATACAACACATTAAACAATAGCAATGCACGGGTATCTTTTTTATGGTAAACCTTTAATAAAACACAACACCATTAATATCATTTTTATTTATGACTCTTCTTAAGATACTTTATGCTGTTTGATGTTACTCTGCATTTAATACCCTTTGGCATTTTGTTTTACAGAAGTACCTAGCTTTTCTTAATGTGGAAATAGACTTTTTTTCTTGAATGAACACAGGACTCGTCTTTTATGTCTTCTAACCAGGGGATGGGCACAATGGCTTTCTGTGATGTCCACCCTGTCCTCCTCCCTCTCCTCTAAGTCAAATAAGTCCACCCCTTCGGTCGGACGGTGCAATCCTCCCTCTTCTAGTCAGTCTTGTCTCAATTGTTCATGAGGACAGATCTCTGATATTAGCACAACATTTAACAGATAACACGTAACTATAAACATCGAAACAAACAGATCTGACAATACAAACATGAACAAATGAAGGCCCCATAGGAAAAGTTTCATTGAATTCAATAAAAAAATATAGAGCTCAGTCAAACTTTTGGTAACAATAAAAAACAAAAATCTTCCAAGAAAAATAAAAATCCTCAATGCGCATATTATAAGAAAACAAATATACTCCGTACACATTCATATTTTCATTTGTTAATTTCTGGCTACATATCCAAACACAGCTCACACACATATTCAACTTAAAGAAGAACTCCCGCAAAAAAAATTATTCCATATCCTGCTAGAAATGTACATGATGTAATCTGTAGTGAATGTCATTTTCTTACCAGTAGCTGAATTTTTGAGTTATATCATCCTGAAGTTTCTTATCCGTGTCATGTGACTAGGAATTAGACCCACCAACTCACACAGCATCTTATGTGTGGACAGAAAGTCTAATTTCTATGCATTCCTATGGGGAGCCTCACTTTCAGTCTCATAGGAATGAATAGAGAAGTGACTGGTTTCCTGTCCTGGGTCAGTTGGAGGTCAGGGAGTTGGTCACATGACCCAACCCAGCTACAATAAGAAGAGAGTGGAAACTCTCAATTTCAGCCTCTGATAAGAAAATGACATTCACTACAGATTATATCATGCACCTTTCTAACAGGTCAGAGAATAAAAAATTTTGCAGGAGTTCTTCTTTAACTACAACTTAAAGCCGCATTCATTCACATTCCACTGAATGTGTTGACTCTGATTTGGTGATTTCTTTGTCATTTCAAACTATATAGTCACACAGCTTTCCTGGATACAGATACACACACCACACCCAGAATTGCTGATAATCTCTGTTGTTGTTCTGCCATTCTTTCCAACATCTTCTGGTCTCCAATCTGTGATAAATCAAAATCTTATAACAAGACAGCTATACAAGTTATACTAATAAACCCAAATCATCTTATATGCCACATGGTCTTACTACTCATACCCCCTCCTTCTTCATAGTCACTTTTGCATTGCCAATATTTCTTATCTAAGGAATGTTTGCCTAGCAAACTATATGTCTCTTGGCTAAGGCTAGGGGATAGAATCAGCCCACCACAGCTATCTGCCATCCTTTCATGACTCTTATCCCTCAAGGACTAGAAGGAGAATGGGACTATACAATGCCACTGTAATGTGTTTGCCTAGACACAGGTAGGGCATTGTTCAAGGTTCAACCTACTTAAACCTTCTTCAAACGTTTTCAACTTTTTACATATAACAGACAATACTTTATGACCAAGTTATCTTCTCACACTCTGGAAAGCAGAGATATATTTCTAAAACCTTCATATTCTTAGTGCTAGCCAAACATCTATTGGCCCACACTAGGTACAATACTTATTCATTAACTGACCATCTTTACTGTTCTAGTCTCTAATGCTATGGTCACAGGTCTTTCTTACTTGAACACATACACATAGCATTAGGGTAACAAAACAAAAACAATCCATTTCTGAACATTTAACACAAGTGCCATTCTGATTGTAGACACTCGGGCTCTTTCTCTCTTGCCAGTGCCATAAATTTCCTTCCTGACACTGCTTAGTTTTCTACCTCATCAGAACCCTCCTCAATATCACAGGAGCTCTGATGTCCACAGTCTGTAAGCTCTTACTTCACAGAGTCGTACAGAGTTTCACTAGAATCTGCTCAGTTCGACAACTTACAAAAGAACTTTGCTAGATTCGACCAAGTCTACTACAGCTCCACTTACAGCTCATAGCAGATTTGCACAACACGTGCAACCCTAAAAATCTGCCTGCAGATTATTAATTCCCGCGAATGCCCGGGTTCCCATTCGAAGTGGCAGGTCCAAACTACTGTATTTCTTTGTAACACCCTATCAACCATAAGCATATTCATTTGCGCAAATCCCACTGCTGCCACCATTTGTAACGTTAAGTGAATTCAAAAGATTTGCAAATAAATAAGCTTACGCAGGCTACATGAATATATTTACGAAGTGATTAAATATACGATAAAAAGTAAATAAACATCACAAGCCCCTACCCCTGTTATAACACATGATCGACACCCCAGGGTGTACAAAAGAAATAGGGCAATCATACACACATCCAATGTAGATGGAGGACTGATGGAGTCTCCCGAGACAAGGTGGGTAGCAGAGTTTTAACCTGTTAGCCCCTCCTCCAGTGTGCAGCACGCATGTCTCTGAGATCACTCAGGAATGTGGTCTTATCAGCACAATTGGGGGATGGGTTTCTCTCTCTAACCCACTTCAAGGGAAACTTAGAAACTATTATACAAAGTATTAAATACCCTTACAATACAGTTTCAGTTCGTAAATGGGGTAACTTTTTGGGGTATTACACTGTACTGTTACCTCAAATGTAGCATAGCACCCAAGAACCATTCTAGTGAAATCTGGCCTCTAAATGGTGCCCCTGCCATGTACCTTGCCACTACATACAGCAATTTACGACCACATATTGAGTGTTGCCATGTTCAGGAGAAAGTGTTTAACAAATTATCAGGTGTTTTTTCTCATGTTACACCTTGTGAAAATAAAAACAAAAAATAGGGCTAAAGCAACATATATTGGAAGAAATTTAATTTTTCAGTTTCACAGCCAAATTCTATTAAACACCAGTGGGGTCAAAACACTAAAAAAATTCCTTGAGGCTGGTAGTTTCCAAAATGTGACATGATACCGAAAACCCATTCCATTCCCTTCTGCCATATGTCAATACAGCAATTTACGACCACATATGGGATGTATCTGTAAACTGCAGAATCATATATTAATAAATATTTAGGTTAAAATATTAAATATTGAAGTTTGTTCTGGTGTTAACCCTTGCTTTGTTACAGGAAAAAATAATAAATAATGTTACTATGTTACTATGTTACTAATTTGAGGGGTGTAGTTTCTAAAATGGCCCTTTAAAAAATTTGGATATAGAAATTTACTTGAAAATTTGAAAAATTGCTTCAAAAATTCTAAGCCTTCTAAAAAAGTTAAATAACATTTACAAAATGATGCCAACATAGTAGATATATGATGAATATTAATAACTATTTTGTGAGGTATCACTATCTGTCTTAACGGCTATGTACACCTTAGGGGGTAATTTTTTTTATGGTTGCATTTTACTCATTTTAGGCTTGAAATCATTTTTTCAATTGGTTTTTATTAAAAATATTCAGGGGCCCTCCTCATCGCCGGTCAGTGGAAGTTTTGGGGATGTATTTTGTGCTGATGGCAGTATTTTGTGATGGACTGTGGTATTTGGCTCTCTTGGGGTGAAATAGTGTGCTACAATATGGTATTGATGGCCCTGCCTTTCATCAATTTGGACCCAAGTACAAAACAGGGGCACATTTAGTATTTTTTTTTCTAGGGCCACTCAAAAGTTCCCAGTCCACCCCTGTTCAGCAGCTTTGTCATAAAGGGTTAACGTCTGCCTAGCTGTGAGACTCATACTTTTACTTTGTGCCAGTCATCTAATAACCCCTATCTCTGAATTACTAATAGCTCAAAAACACTTATTTAAGGCTACTTTCACACTGGCGGCAGGCCTGATCCGGCAGGTGAAGGGTGCTGCCGGATCAGGCCTGCCGCAGTGACATGTGTGGAGCCGGAACCGCGCTCCGGCCCCACACATGTCACACAGTACATACATATACATACACATAAACATACACACACATATAGACATACAAACACACATACATACTTACATGCTCCCCGGCAGGTCTTCGGAGCGTCAGGACGGCTCACACAGGTCACGATTCCCCACAGCGCCCTCTGCTGGGCGCCTGGTGGAATCGTCATCTGACGATTGCACCAGGCGCCCAGCAGAGGGCGCTGTGGGGAATCGTGACCTGTGTGAGCCGTCCTGACGCTCCGAAGACCTGCCGGGGAGCATGTAAGTATGTATGTGTGTTTGTATGTCTTTATGTGTGTGTATGTTTATGTCTGTATGTGTCTATGTGTACCCGGATCCGTAATGGACTCCATTGAAAGTCAATGGAGGGCGGATCCGGTTACCATTATGGTCACACCAGACGGATCCACCCCCATTGACTTGCATTGGGGGTCATTCCGGATCCGTCTTGGTGCGGATGCCTGGACCGGAGAGCAAACCGCAGCATGCTGCGGTTTGTTCTCCGGTCTGAAGACGGAACGGAATGCTTTCAGGAGCATTCCGTTGTCTTCAGTTCAGTTTTGTCCCCATTGACAATGAATGGGGACAAAACTGAAGCGTTTTATTCCGGTATTGAGCCCCTATGACGGAACTCAATACCGGAATTTTAAAACGCTAGTGTGAAAGTAGCCTAAGCCATGTTCTTTTCAGTAAGATAAGAACTGAGCTATAATGAATGTTTATAAGGTCGGAAATAAGGAGCCGTCAGCTGAGCTGTCTGACAGAACATAGTAAAAATACAGAGCATGCTACTAGAAAATCTCAAGGTTGTGCAGAGAAAAGGGCTCAAAAAGTTAACAAAGACCAACTGAAAAAGTGATTTTTAGCTCAAGATTAGTACAATGCAGTAATAGAAAAATAGGTGTCCATAGCCTGGAAAAGCAGAGAAATTCAAATTTAGAAAATTGCAGTTGTTCAGTGAGGTAAACATAGATGTATAAAAGTACTATGAAAATGCTATAAATATACCTGTATGTAACAAGTTACTTGCTAATAATAACTTATTTTCAGCTTGGGCTCCTTTTCCCCACTAATACTGCAGTCACATGACACTATGCTAATGATGCTGAATGATGCTTGTCTGCCCATCAAATCATGTGACAATCCTCTTTTAGCCCCACCCGCTTAGACAGAGTGTGCTGTCCTTCAGAAATGTGTCTGCTAAACCTGGCCATACTGTGTGCACACTAAGAGCTGATGCACACGAACGTATTTTCTTTCCGTGTCCGTTCCGGGTTTTTTTGTGGACCGTATGCGGAATCATTCATTTCAATGGGTCCGCAAAAAAAAGGAAGGTACTCCGTGTGCATTCTGCTTCTGTATGTCCGTATTTCCGTTCCGCAAAAAAAAAAAGAACACGTCCTATTATTGTCCGCATTACAGACAAGGATAGGACTGTTTTATTAGAGGCCAGCTGTTCAGTTCCGCAAAATACGGAATGCACACGGATGTCATGCGTATTTTTTGCGGATCTGTTTTTTGCGGACCACAAAATACATACGGTCGTGTGCATGAGGCCTTAGGTTGTTTGTGGGACTTGATTGCTGTCTGATTGACATAGGAGTGCTGTCCCCGCCCCTCTCCCATACTTTCTTCTTCTCAAGGCAGCAGCCAGATCCTGAGCTGATCTCTATCCAGACAAAGAGAGATCCTCCTCAGACTGACATTAGGCACAAATCAGCAAGCTTCTGGATTCAGGACAAGCAGGCATCTGTTCTGCAAAGTGTAATGTGTCTTGGAGCTTTCTCAACAAAGACAGAGACTGCTATGGTCAGCAGGAAAAAAAGGGGGGACCCCACGCCATTTTTTTACAAAAATAATTAAATAATTTTTTAAAAAATGGCGTGGGTCCCCCCCTTTTTTCCTTCGTCAGCCAGATACAACCAGCAGCGGCAGCCTGGCACTACCAGGGTGGGAAGGGACACGGTTATTGGCCCTTCCCAGCCTAATGGTACCAGCCTGCAGCCGCCCCAGAGCCAGACCCTCAATTTAGAAGGTCCGGTCCTGTGGGTACCCGGCTCTTCCCAGCACCCCTGGTGGCGGTGGGTGCCGAGGTAATAGATGCTGGGGTTAGTGCTGGCCTACCATACCGGCAAGCACTAAGCCCAGTATTAGTAATCAGGGCCGTCAGTAGATAGCCGTGATTACTAAAACTGTAGTATTGTAAATAAAATACGCACACATAAGTATAAAACATTTTATTGAAATAAACACTCCCCCAGACCCCTGTTTGACCATTTTATTAAAAAAAAAAAAAAAAAAAAAAAGCTGGTCTGACGTAGTCCACCGAATCCGACGTAGTCCTCTGCATTCACGACCCTGAAAAATAGAAAACACACAAACACAGACCACTTACCTCTTCCTGCACTGGGATAATACACACAGCGATGTCACTGTACAGGGATAATAAACACAGTGATGTCACAGTACAGGGATAACAAACACAGTGATGTCACAGTACAGAGATAATAAACACAGTCATGTCACTGTACAGGGATAATAAACACAGTGATGTCACAGTACAGGGATAACAAACACAGTGATGTCACAGTACAGGATAATAAACACAGTGATGTCACTGTACAGGGATAATAAACACAGTGATGTCACAGTCCATGGATAATAAACACAGTGATGTCACTGTACAGGGATAATAAACACAGTGATGTCACAGTCCAGGGATAATAAACACAGTGATGTCACAGTCCAGGGATAATAAACACAGTGATGTCACAGTCCAGGGATAATAAACACAGTGATGTCACAGTCCAGGGATAATAAACACAGTGATGTCACCGAACAGAGATAATAAAAACAGTGATGTCACAGTCCAGGAATAATAAACACAATGATGTCACAGTCCAGGAATAATAAACACAGTGATGTCACAGTCAAGGGATAATAAACACAGTGATGTCACAGTACAGAGATAATAAACACAGTGATGTCACAGTACAGAGATAATAAACACAGTGATGTCACAGTCAAGGGATAATAAACAGTGATGTCACAGTACAGAGATAATAAACACAGTGATGTCACAGTCAAGGGATAATAAACAGTGTACAGAAAGTTAAAAAAAAAAAATTATACTTATCTTTTTCATAGCAGCAGGGCCAGCATCATCAGAGCAGGAGACCTTCTTCTCATGTCTGAAGGGGGCGGGGCCTATGCTGCCGGCCGGTCCCGCCCCTCGCCGAGACCTGAGGAGTGCCTGGGAGGTACGGAGAACTGCAGGGGGGACAGGAGGGAGGATGGAAGAAGCAGACAGCCGGTTTCGGCTGTCTGCTCCTTCCTGCAACAGGCAACTGTCTCTACGTCCTATGGACGCAGAGACAGCTGCCAGAGGCCCTGGCCCCCCTTTCTTGACGAATCTGCCCGGGCCCCCCACAGCAGGTTCTGCTGTACCCCCCTGATGGCGGCCCTGCCTGCAAGTCCCAAACGGAGGTGAGACATTTCAGTGAGGGGACAATAACGCTGGGTATTTTGTACTTCATGGTGATATTTATTTAACACTGTTGGGGAAGTATTTTGTGCTGCAATGTTGTATTTAAATGGTGAAACTGGGGAGGTAATTTATGCTGCATGCTGTTATTAGATGCTGCTGTGGAGGTATTTTGAGCTTTATCATGGTATATGTTGCTGTTGGGGAGGGTAACGTATGTCCATGACCAAGTGATTAGCATTTTTGTGGACACTTTTATTTCCTTTCTTGTATTAATGGTTTACATAGGGTAATGACCAAGTAAAGTGAAATTCACCTCTGCAGTGTGCATTGCGCACCGTTATTTTTATGCAATATCATATGTAGCTGGTGGGGTTTGTATGCCAGGGCTGTTTTGTAATCCCAGTCCAACCCTGATGGCACACTGTATAACACGCAGCAGCAAGCACAGTTCACAGAGTAAGGGGAGGGGCAAGGAATGGGTAGCGGGAGGGGCTATGGATTAGGCATGGGGGCCCAATTTAGATTCTTGTTAGGGGGCCCAATAATTTCTATGTACTCCCATGACTGCAGACATTTCACTTTTAGCCCTGCTCCCTTAGGAGCTTGTAATGACTCTGATCAAGTGCATGCTAGGGGTTATCCAGTTACCTTTGTAGTGCTGACACAAGTTGAATGAGTACTGCTGTACTGCTATCAGCATTCCCCCTCATAGTGTTTTAAAAAGCTAGAAAAAAACTGACATAGTAATTATTTACATTGCACAGTAAGTGTTCCCAAGTATGTATGTATGTATGTATATATATATATATACAGCACAGACCAAAAGTTTGGACACACCTTCTCATTCAAAGAGTTTTCTGTATTTTCATAAGTATGAAAATTGTAGATTCACACTGGAGGCATCAAAACTATGAATTAACACATGTGGAATTATATACTTAACAAAAAAGTGTGAAACAACTGAAAATATGTCTTATATAGAGATGAGCGAGCACTAAAATGCTCGGGTGCTCGTTATTCGAGTCGAACTTTTCCCGATGCTCGGGTGCTCGTTTCGAATAACGAACCCCATTGAAGTCAGTGGGAGACTCAAGCATTTTTGCAGGGGACCAAGGCTCTGCCTAGGGAAGGCTGGGTGAAAACCTGGAAACCTCAGAAAATGATGGAAACACCACGGAAATGGACAGGAAACAGTAGGGGCAGCATTCATGGATGCCTCTGAGGCTGCCTAATCCCAACATTACCCCAAATTCTCCTAGTGGGGCATGTGTGGTATCAATTCTTCTCAGTTTAAAATCGTATACGTTCCCTATCTTGGGACCATATATTTCATGGATTTTTCGACCACGGAAAAGGAAAAAGAGCTTGCTTTGGCCAGGGGAGTGTCTTTTCTACTGCAGCTAAGGGGATGTGTCCATGCTCTGCCTATCATAGGTCAGGAGGCAATTAAAATAAGAACAAAAAAAAACATCAGTACAATATCTAATACGTCCCCTATCTGGGTAAATTGGAGAGAGGGCCTGTAGGTGGGGGGCAAGCTGGGGGGAAGGAGGTTTAGCTGGAAGAGTCAGAGGAGTGCCCCCTGGGCTAGCGTGTGTGGTGGTGACAACAGCCGGATGGATTTGGAAAAACTCTAGCATCAACCGGTACGGTATGTATTCTTCTGAGTTGAATACCGTATATGGCACCTATCCGGAAAAATAGTTTGGAGAGAGAGAAAGAGAGGAAAAAGACGTGCGGTATGGAGCAATTACACGGAAACTATTAGATTAGGCAGACGTGGTCTGCTTAATTGCAACCCAGACAAATGAGAGAAAGAGAGGAAAATGACGTATTTTTAAAGTGACATTCAGTATAGATCAGGGGTGCACAACGTTTTCTGGGTGGGGGCCACATTGTCCGACTGAACCAACGTCAAGGGCCGAAAATAAAATTTAAAGGGGTATTACCAACTGAAATACTGTATTTATGGCAGATTGAACACACAGTGTATACCATTAATGTCTAGTTACAGTTCCAGGAGTCCCATCTAATGGGAGAAATACATGAAAAATGTATGTGAGCAGCCACAAAACATGGACATACATGTCTGTTACCAGATGGATGGGGCCACACAGAATGGTATCATGGGCCGCATGTGGCCCCTGGGCCGCAGGTTGTGCACCCCTGGTATAGATCAAGTGTGGTATGTGTTCTGTGTATACTACTCAGTTTAAT
>ONZH01002887.1:0-25823 GCA_900303285.1 Rhinella marina
AGATGCTGCCACTCTCAGGGCAGCGCAGCGCCGTCTACAACTGCCTGCTCACCGACTGTTGTGCGACGTACGCACGAGATGGAATTCCACATTAAACATGTTATCCGGAGTTTACCAGCAGCGCAGAGTGATTGTATACTGCCAGATGTCAACTTCCACCAGAACTGGTAGTCAGGTCTCTCAGATTCCTCAAGTCTACAATGAGGAGTGGACGTGGATGTCTGATATCTGCCAGGTGTTGAGCAACTTTGCGGAGTCAACACAGATGGTCAGCGGCGATGCCGCCATTATCAGCCTCACCATCCCGCTGCTTTGCCTGTTGAAAAACTCACTGCTCAGCATCAAGTCGGATGCTTTGCGCTTGTCACAAGAGACGGTGGAGGAAGATACGTCGCTTGATAGCCAGAGCACCCTCCGGTCTGTTTCTCAGCGGGTATAGGAGGAGGGGGATGAGGATGAGGAGGAAGAGGAGGAGAATGTCGGCGAGACAGTAGAGGGTACCAGTGCTCAGTCCTTAACTCTTGAGCGTGTATGGGCTGAAGAGGAGGACTTGGAGGAGGAGGAGGAAATGGAGTCAGGCCAGTGAGGAGAGGGAATTTTTGTGTGTTTGGACTCTGGCGCACATGGCAGACTTCATGTTAGGCTGCCTATCCCGTGACCCTCGCGTTAGAAGAATTTTTTCAAACACCGATTACTGGGTGTTCACTCTACTGGACCCACAGTACAAGCAGAACCTTTCCACTCTCATCCCTGCAGAGGAAAGGAGTCTGAGAGTGAATAGGTATCAACAGGCCCTGGTGCACAAGCTGAAACAATTCTTCCCATCTGACGCCGCTAGCGGCAGAGGGCATGGTTCTGTGGGCCAAGTAGCGGGGGAGAGGAGGCGAGCAGGCAGCTTGTCCAGCACTGGCAGGTGAACGCTCTCCAAGGCCTTTGCCAGTTTTATGTCACCCCAGCAAGACACTGTCACTTGTCCCCAGTCTAGGCAGAGTAGGGGGGAGCTGTACAGAAAGATGGTGAGGGAGTACCTAGCTCACCATACCAATGTCCGTAGCGATCACTCTGCTCCATACAACTACTGGGTTTCAAAGCTGGACATGAGGCCTGAACTGGCGCTGTACGCCTTGGAGGTGCTGGCCTGCCCTGCCGCTAGCGTGCTGTCAGAGCGGGTATTCAGTGCAGCTGGTGGCGTCATCACCGATAATCGTACATGCTTGTCAACTGACAGCAATGACAGGCTGACACTTATTAAAATGAACAAAGCCTGGATTTCACCGGAATTCAAATCTCCTCCGGGGGAAAGCAGCTAAAGATTAACATTACTTATGTATCCGATTCCTCTTCTCTACTCCTCCTACTCCTTCTCCTCCTCCATGTCGTCTTTGCCTAACGCTGACCCAAAAAACGACATTTTTTAGAGGTCCAACTGGCACTCTTTTACCACAATTTTTCAGGAGGGCCCCCTACAGGCCCTCTCGTCAAACAATTTTTCCGGAGGTCCACCTACAGGCCCTCTCTTCAAACAATTTTTCCGGAGGTCCGCCTAAAGGCCCTCTCTTCAAACAATTTTTCCGGAGGTCCACCTACAGGCTCTCTCTTCAAACAATTTTTCCGGAGGTACACCTAAAGGCCCTCTCTCCAAACAATTTTTCCGGAGGTCCACCTACAGGCCCACTCTCCAAACAATTTTTCCGGAGGTCCACCTACAGGCCCTCTCTCCAAACAATTTTTCCGGAGGTCCACCTACAGGCCCTCTCTTCAAAGAATTTTTCCGGAGTTCCACCTACAGGCCCTCTCTCCAAACAATTTTTCCGGAGGTCCACCTACAGGTCCTCTCTCCAAACAATTTTTCCGGAGGTCCACCTACAGGCCCTCTCTCCAGTTCCAGTTTCCAGTTTTATTTGCGCAAACTGCGTAAATTTTATTTTTGGGATAGGTGTGAAAAATAATATTACCTGCGTATCAATATTGTCCATCATTGGATACGGTAGCAACAAGAAGACCAAACACATGCTGCCCACAGGGTTCCGCAAATTCCTGGTCCACAATGTCAAGGAGCTCGAGGTTCTGTTGATGAGCAACAAGTCCTTCTGTGCAGAAATCGCCCACAACGTCTCCATCTAAGAACCTAAAGACCATTGTGGAGAGAGCGGCACAGCTCGCCATCAAAGTGACGAACCCCAACGCCAGACTGCGCAGCAAAGATAACGAATAAATATCTCTGTGGTTATTTGTGCTAAATAAAAGTTAAATAAACACAAAAAAAAAATTGATCTGTTCCTGTGCCTGATCCACCCAAGTTGAATCTGTCCCATCATGAGAAAGTCCCCCCCAAGGAGTCCCCACTGTAACTTGCTTCCCATACAACTACCTCACCCCCCGACACCTGTGTCTCGCCATTGTCCACCACCTCCTCAGACAACACTGGTAAATCCCCACTGTCAGCACACGGAGACTGCAAAAGGTCTTGCGAATTGGGGCAGAGAATGTTCTGGGATAGCACATCAGAGAAGGGGTGACTACGGGGTTCCAGGGAGTACGTGACCACATGCAATCTCCATCTAAAAAGTCATGCCACACTTGATCGAGCTCATAATTGACAATTGTACCAGTTGATGCTAAATTTTTAAGTTGGGGGCACTCCTCTGGCTCTTCCAGCTCAACCTCCTTCCCCCCAGCCTGCCCCCCACCTACAGGCCCTCTCTCCAAACAATTTACGTCTTTGTCCTATCTTTCTCTCTCTCCAAACTATTTTACCGGATAGCTGCCATATACGGTATTAAACTGAGTAGTATACATAGAACACATACCACACTTGATCTATACCAGGGGTGCACAACCTGCGGCCCGGGGGCCACATGCCTTGATACCATTCTGTGTGGCCCCATCCATCTGGTAACAGACATGTATGTCCATGTTTTGTGGCTGCTCACATGCATTTTTCATGTATTTCTCCCATTAGATGGGACTCCTGGAACTGTAACTAGACATTAATGGTATACACTGTGTGTTCAATCTGCCATAAATACAGTATTTCAGTTGGTAATACCCCTTTAAATTTTATTTTCGGCCCTTGACGTTGGTTCAGTCGGACAATGTGGCCCCCACCCAGAAAACGTTGTGCACCCCTGATCTATACTGAACGTCACTTTTAAAAATACGTCATTTTCCTCTCTTTCTCTCATTTGTCTGGGTTGCAATTAAGCAGACCACGTCTGCCTAATCTAATAGTTTCCGTGTAATTGCTCCATATTGCACATCTTTTTCCTCTCTTTCTCTCTCTCCAAACTTTTTTTCCGGATAGGTGCCGTATACGGTATTAAACTGAGAAGAATCGATACCGTACCGGTTGATGCTAGAGTTTTTCCAAATCCATCCGGCTGTTGTCACCACCACACACGCTAGCCCAGGGGGCACTCCTCTGGCTCTTCCAGCTCAACCTCCTTCCCCCCAGCCTGCCCCCCACATACAGGCCCTTTCTCCAAACAATTTACCCGGATAGGGGACGTATTACATATTGTACAGATTTTTTTTTTGGTTCTTCTTTTAATTGCCTCCTGACCTGTGATAGGCAGAGCATGGACACGTTCCCTTAGCTGCAGTAGGAAAGACACTCCCCTGGCCAGAGCAAGCTCTTTTTCCTTTTCCGTAGTCGAAAAATCCATGAAATATAGGGTCCCAAGATAGGGGACTTATACGGTATTAAACTGAGAAGAATCGATAGCGTACCGGTTGATGATAGAGTTTTTCAAAATCCATCCGGCTGTTGTCAGCACCACACACGCTAGCCCAGGGGGCACTCCTCTGGCTCTTCCAGCTAAACCTCCTTCCCCCCAGCCTGCCCCCCACCTACAGGCCCTCTCTCCAAACAATTTACCCGGATAGGGGATGTATTAGATATTGTACTGATGATTTTTTTGGTTCTTTTAATTGCCTCCTGACCTGTGATAGGCAGAGCATGGACACATCCCCTTAGCTGCAGTAGGAAAGACACTCCCCTGGCCAGAGCAAGCTCTTTTTCCTTTTCCGTAGTCGAAAAATCCATGAAATATAGGGTCCCAAGATAGGGGGCGTATACGGTGTTAAACTGAGAAGAATCAATACCACACATGCCCCACTAGGAGAATTTGGGGTAATGGTGGGATTAGGCAGCCTCGGAGTCATCCATGCATGCTGCCCCTGCTGTTTCCTGTCCATTTCCGTGGTGTTTCCATCATTTTCTGAGGTTTCCAGGTTTTCACCCAGCCTTCCCTAGGCAGAGCCTTGGTCCCCTGCAAAAATGCTCGAGTCTCCCATTGACTTCAATGGGGTTCGTTATTCAAAACGAGCACCCGAGCATCGGGAAAAGTTTGACTCGAATAACGAGCACCTGAGCATTTTAGTGCTCGCTCATCTCTAATAATGTGTTATTTTTTGTGAAATAAATGTGTTGCATACACTTTGAGTCCCAGGTTATTAACTGAGGATGGATGCTGGAGGAGGCATTATATTGCATCATTCAAGTTGTTTCCTGCCCCTTGAGGAGGCGGAGTAACCTACATGTTAATGCCATTGTGGAGGCTAAAGGGAAAAGAGAATTACCGGTAAGAGTAATTTGTATTTTTCTTGCTTTCTCTAGTGAGGATTCCAGTAAAGTTTTGGGGTATTGTTTTTGTATGAAATGGTCTGTCAAGGAGGAAGCTTCTTCTTCAAATTTATCTGGCATTGTGCAATTCCTCTTCAACCTTCTGTATTGGCTTGTTGGGGTATTCAAGAGCCACCTTGGTAGGTGGCAACTTGAATAGAGGATGAAACTATTTCTCATAACTGGTTTATGGAATGTGTTGAATATTAACTTTTCGTCCTGTATTGTGATGCATATATCTAATAATTCGGTTTGGATATTGTTCGTGGTAGTGGTGAATGTTAGATTATAGTTGTTTGTATTTATGTCTTGTAAAAATTGTACGAGTTTTTCTTCGGTGTCTTGCCAGATGAAAATGATGTTGTTGATATACCGCCGCCATAGGATCAGACTCTCCCCCAGTCTTGGCGCAATGGTTTCTAGTTCCTATTGCGCCATAAAGATGTTGGCATAACTGGAGGCAAATCTGGTTCCCATGGTGGTTCCTTGTTTTTGTACATAATAGTTGGAGTTGTACCAAAAGTAATTGTGTGTTAATATATGTTGGATACCATCTGTGATAAATTTGATTTGTTTTTCCAGAAATGTGCTGTGATTGATTAGGTGGTTATTGATGTCATTTATTCCTTTGTTGTGGTCTATGCAAGTATAAAGAGAGTTTACATCTATTATGCCTATGGACCAGTGTGGTTAAAACTGTATTACCTCCAATGTGTTAATGATGTCTGTGGTGTCCTTTATGTAAGACGGGACATTTTTTACTAGTGGTTGTAATAATCGATCAATATATTGGGAAAGGTTTGAGGTAATTGACCCAATGCCAGAGATTATCGGTCTGCCTGGAGGGTTACTGAGGTCTTTATGTACTTTTGGCAGGCAGTAGAATACGGGAAGTCTCTTCCTGGGTAGTGGTGATAAATTTAAATTCTTTCTCTGTTACGATACCTTCCTTTAGTCCTATATTGCAATATTGTAGCAAGTCCTTTTTAAAATTTTCAGTAGGATCTGACATTATTTTTCTGTATATAGATTCATCTGATAATTGGCGAATACATTCATTGTCGTAATCATGCATATTTTGGATGACTATTCTGCCTCCCTTGTCTGGGGGCGGATGGGGGCGGATAATAATGTTTTCGTTTGTCTGTAGCTGCTTAATCGCTTGCATTTCTTTCTTGTTTAAATCGTCTGTCATTTTTCCTACTTACATTTTTCTAATATCTACTTCTACAATTTTACGGAAAGCTGCCATCTCCTGGCTTATTTCCTTATTTTTTGGATTTTTCCTTCAGGTCTGTATGTATATCAGTTGAACCGGTTTCTATTTCTTTTAATATTGGGTTTTTGATGTACTGTAGTATTTTTTGAGGCATAATTTACGGATACATTTTGCGATCCCTATATATGTATAGTACAAAAGTTTGGACACACCTTCTCATTCAAAGAGTTTTCTGTATTTTCATGACTATGAAAATTGTAGATTCACACTGAAGGCATCAAAACTATGAATTAACACATGTGGAATTATATACTTAACAAAAAAGTGTGAAACAACGGAAAATATGTCATATTCTAGGTTCTTCAAAGTAGCCACCTTTTGCTTTGATTACTGCTTTGCACACTCTTGGCATTCTCTTGATGAGCTTCAAGAGGTAGTCACCTGAAATGGTTTTCACTTCACAGGTGTGCCCTGTCAGGTTTAATAAGTGGGATTTCTTGCCTTATAAATGGGGTTGGGACCATGAGTTGTGTTGGGCAGAAGTCAGGTGGATACACAGCTGATAGTCCTACTGAATAGACTGTTAGAATTTATATTATGGCAAGAAAAAAGCAGCTAAGTAAAGAAAAACGAGTGGCCATCATTACTTTAAGAAATGAAGGTCAATCAGTCCAAAAAATTGGGAAAACGTTGAAAGTGTCCCCAAGTGCAGTCGCAAAAACCATCAAGCGCTACAAAGAAACTGGCTCACGTGATGACCACCCCAGGAAAGGAAGACCAAGAGTCACCTCTGCTGCGGAGGATAAGTTCATCCGAGTTACCAGCCTCAGAAATCACAGGTTAACAGCAGCTCAGATTAGAGACCAGGTCAATGCCACAGAGTTCTAGCAGCAGACACATCTCTACAACAACTGTTAAGAGGAGACTGTGTGCAGCAGGCCTTCATGGTAAAATAGCTGCTAGGAAACCACTGCTAAGGACGGGCAACAAGCAGAAGAGACTTGTTTGTGATAAAGAACACAAGGAATGGAAATTAGACCAGTGGAAATCTGTGTATTGGTCTGATGAGTCCAAATTTGAGATCTTTGGTTCCAACCACCGTGTCTTTGTGCGACGCAGAAAAGGTGATCGGATGGACTCTACATGCCTGGTTCCCACCGTGAAGCATGGAGGAGGAGGTGTGATGGTGTGAGGGTGCTTTGCTGGTGACACTCTTGGGGATTTATTGAAAATTGAAGGCATACTGAACCAGCATGGCTACCACAGCATCTTGCAGCGGCATGCTATTCCATTCGGTTTGCGTTTAGTTGGACCATCATGTATTTATCAACAGGACAATGACCCCAAACACACCTCCAGGCTGTGTAAGGGCTATTTGACCAAGAAGGAGAGTGATGGGGTGCTACGCCAGATGACTTGGCCTCCACAGTCACCAGACCTGAACCCAATCGAGATGGTTTGGGGTGAGCTGGACCGCAGAGTGAAGGCAATAGGGCCAACAAGTGCCAAGCATCTCTGGGAACTCCTTCAAGACTGTTGGAATGCCATTTCAGGTGACTACCTCTTGAAGCTCATCGAGAGAATGCCAAGAGTGTGCAAAGCAGTAATCAAAGCAAAAGGTGGCTACTTTGAAGAACCTAGAATATAAGACATATTTTCAGTTGTTTCACACTTTTTTGTTAAGTATATAATTCCACATGTGTTAATTCATAGTTTTGATGCCTTCAGTGTGAATCTACAATTTTCATAGTCATGAAAATACAGAAAACTCTTTGAATGAGAAGGTGTGTCCAAACTTTTGGTCTATACTGTATTAAATTTATCGATTTTCTTAGTTGGAGCAAATTTTAATCTTTTGTTTAATTCATCTGTTCATTGCTAAGTTGTGTGTTGCTCAAATTGATAATGGTATTAGTTAATGAATCTCATTGAAGATCCCTTGTTCTGGTCTGTGTTCTGGTGGTTGTAGCGGTGTCTCAAATTGTAGTTGTGGACTGGTGATTCTGCTAGTTTGTATCTCTGAAGTGATGGTGATTTCCGATATGACCTTATTTTGTGGTGAGGTGGGGTCTGGTCTAAAAAAAGAGGTTTTGTCATATCTATTGGAAGTGGGTATTCTATAAGTGTTATTACTTTGTTGTCGATTATGATTCTCTAAGTGTGGTGTGTTTCCATCCTTTTTATGAGTATTGTTGTTTTCTTCAGGGAGTTTAGCTTGATTTAGGGTGTTCTCTCTGTGTTTCTGTGTTTCATTGTATTTTCTCCAGTTTAACTTTTTGTTTTGCTTTGTTGATTATTTCTTTTTCTAGGGTATCAATGCATTTGTATATCATATCCTGCTATTTTTGTATTCCTCATCGTGTGGTAGTTTGTCTATTGTTTCAAATTATTTATTTGTGTGGTAGTTTCATCTAATAATTGTGACCTTCTTTTAATTGTCATGGATACTAAAATGCAGGACTGGCTATTCAGGAATGTGTCCCATTTTTCCTGGAATTCTTTATTGATGAGGTCTTGAGCTGGATCTTTAGTCAGCGTTAGACCTTTTGGAATGATATCACTATTCAGGTATTGGTTTAACCCCTTCCCGCTATATGACGAGTATACACGTCATGGAGCACTGCTATTTAGCGCTCCATGACGAGTATACCCGTCATTACATTAAACTGTCACCATGTCTGCTGACATGGTGACAGCGCTGAGACCCCGGCTGTTACTTACAGCCAGGGGTCTCAGCTTACCAGCCCAGGACCAATGGGGGCGGTCCCGGGCTAGCGATCGCTGTGATTGGCTAGTCTGTACAGACTAGCCAATCACAGCGATCCTGCTGCTTTTTATGTTAAAATAAAGAAATAAAAATAAAATAATAAAATAATAATAATATATAATATATATATCTCCCCCCCACCCCAGATCGCTTTCTTCAGATGGCCAGGGGGGTGTAATGTGCGGCGGCAGCGCCGCCGCAATGATTTTTTAGGATGGCTGAGCGGAGCAGAGTATCAGCATACAGCTGATACTCTGCTTCAAACTGCTGACATCGGTGCTGGCACCGATGTCAGCAGTTTAACCCCTTCCATGCCACGGTCCGTAGGGACCGCGGCATGGAAAGGGTTAACAGGGGGAGGGAGCACCCTCCCCCTCCCATCGGGTGCTGCGGTGCGCTGGCAGCGCCGATGGTGTGGGCTGAAGAGAGGGAGGAAGCTCCCTCCCCCTTCCATCGGGACGCTGCTGTGCTCTGGCAGCGTCCCGATGGTTACCATGGCAACCAGACGCTTTCAGAAGTGTCTGCTTGCCATGGTGTAATCAAGCCTGTTCAGGCTCCTGCTAAAGGCAGGAGCCTGAGAAGGCTTAGACTGAGTGACAATACACTACAGTACACTATATAGTGTACTGTAGTGTATTATAGAACAATCAGATCCACTGGTTCTTCAAGAACCAAGTGGGTCTGAGTCTAAAAAAAAAGTGTAAAAAAAAGTGTAAAAAAATAAAAAAAAAAGTTAAAAAAAGTTTAAAAAAAGTAAAAAAAAATCCTATTTTTCCCCCAATACTTAAATTTGAAATTAGTAAAAAAAGAAAAAAAATATCCCAATCATGTTAGGTATCGCCACGTTCGTAACAACCTGCTCTACAAAAATATCACATGTCCCGACCCCTCAGGTGAACACGGTAAAAGAAATAAAATAAAAACAGTGTAAAAAAGCCATTTTTGTCACTTTATATCACAAAAAGTACAATCACAAGCGATCAAAAAGGCGTATGCCCCTCAAAATAGTACCAATCTAACCGTCACCTCTTCCCGCAAACAATGAGCCCCTACCTGAGACAATTGCCCAAAAAATAAAAAAACTACAGCTCTCAGACAAGGGACAGACTAAAACATGATTTTTTTGTTTCAAAAATGATATTATTGTGTAAAACTTAAATAAATAAAGAAAACTATACATGTTAGGTATCGTCACGTCCGTAAAAACCTGCTCTATAAAAATATCACATGAGTTAACCCCTCAGGTGAACACAGTAAAAAAAATAAAATAAAAACAGGGTCAAAAAAGCCATTTTTTGTCACTTTACATCACAAAAAGTGCAATCGCAAGCGATCAAAAAGGCGTATGCCCCTCAAAATAGTACCAGTCTAACCGTCACTTCTTCCCGCAAAAAATGAGCCCCTACCTGAGACAATTGCCCAAAAAATAAAAAAAAAACTACAGCTCTCAGACAAGGGACAGACTAAAACATGATTTTTTTGTTTCAAAAATGATATTATTGTGTAAAACTTAAATAAATAAATAAAACTATACATGTTAGGTATCGCCACGTCCGTAAAAACCTGCTCTATAAAAATAGCACATGATCTAACCTTTCAGATGAACACTGTACAAAAAAAAAACAAACTGAGCCAGAACAGGCATTTTTGGATACAAAAAGTGTAATATAAAGCGATCAAAAATCATATGTACCCCAA
Organism: Rhinella marina; assembly: GCA_900303285.1. Taxonomy (NCBI): domain Eukaryota; kingdom Metazoa; phylum Chordata; class Amphibia; order Anura; family Bufonidae; genus Rhinella; species Rhinella marina. The sequence continues at coordinate 10,309 of ONZH01002887.1, forward strand.
AATAGTATCAATAACACTGTCACCTTATCCCTTAGTTTCCAAAATACGGGCACTGTTTGGTTGTTTCTACTGTAGGGGTGCATCAGGGGGGCCTCAAATGGGACATGGAGTCTGAAAACCAATCCAGCAAAATTTGCCCTCCAAAAACCATCTGGCGCACTTTTCCTTCTGCGCCCTGCTGTGTGCCCATACAGCAGTTTACTACCACATGTGGGGTGTTTCACAGAATCAGGGTAATAGTTTTTGAGTTTTGTTTGGCTATTAACCCTTGATGTGTTACAGGAAAAAAAATGGATTAAAATGGAAAATCTGCCAAAAAAAGTGAAATTTTGAAATGTCATCTCCATTTTCCTTTAAATCTTGTGGAATACATAAAGGGTTAACAAAGTTAGTAAAATTCGTTTTGAAAACCTTGAGGGGTGTAGTTTCTAAAATGGGGTCATTTATGGTGGTTTCTATTATGATAGCCCCACAAAGTGACTTCAGAACTGAACTGTTGCTTCAAAAAAATGGTTTTGGAAAATTTCTTAAAAATTTTAAGAATTACTTCTAAAATTCTAAGCCTTCTAACGTCCCCAAAAAATAAAATTACATCTACAAAATGATGGTAACATAAAGTAGACATATGGGAAATGTAAAGTAATAACTATTTTGTGAGGGATCACTATCTGCCTTAAAAGCATAGAAATTCAAAGTTTGAAAATTACAAATTTTTCCAAATTTTCTGTAAATTTAGGATTTTTTTATAAATAAAGGCGATTATATTGACTCAAATTTACCATTGTCGTGGAGTACAATGTGTCACAAGAAAACAATCTCAGAACGGCTTGGATAAGTAAAAGCGTTTCAAAGCTATTACCACATAAAGTGACACATGTCATATTTCCAAAATTTGGCCTGGTCCTTAAGGTGAAAAATGGCTATGTCATGAAGGGGTTAAGGACTTAATTTCCCACCTATTTTTCAGTTGTTTATGTAATAGCTTTTCTAATTGTTTAAAAATAACAATTAGAAAAGCTATTTCTCATATATTAATTTCTAGCTTATTTACGATCATTGGGTGGATCGTAGCTAGGAGCACCTTGCATCCATTTCTCTCAAGTGAGGTGAGCCACTATTCATTAATACAATAGAAGTTAAAAAGCATGGGAAAAAAGTTTATTATATTGTCCACTAGTAGAATGATTACATCCTGAAAAAGTAAAAAAATAGTTCTATAGCTCTTCCCCTAATTATATCTCATCATGCTGTAATTTGACCTGCAAGTATGCAGTCATTGGGGGGTTTCCAGTATTACTGACACCTGGAAAAGTGGTCTGAGCTGCTATCCTTGCCATTAAAAGTATTGAATAACTGATTAGACTCCATTATAAGTTAACCAAGTCTGAAAGGATTTGTTGGGTACCTATTCAATATGGTTTGCTGACACCGCTTTTTAGCAATATAAACAATGATGCTAGCATGGACAGGGCTTAATTTTGGAAATTCTCAATTCAGTTCATCCTGTACATGAGATGTTCAAGTCTAAAGGCTATTTTAAACAGGCCAATGGTTGGGCGATCATTACGACCACAATATAGCCTGCCTATCTAACAAACGAGCTAAGAAATGATCGTCAACAAGTAAAGAGGGGTTGCTGAAATATTACAAATATAACATCATTTTAGGATCTATTGATATGCTGCAGTCAAAATGTGTATCTTGATTTTCACAAAATCGTGTCCATACCCACTGCATTTTGAAACGATTTGTGACAATTGTGACAAACAAATTATTTGACTACGCCTGTAATTGTTTCAATATATTTCCTTCCACAAGCTTGCCTAATTTACCATACAACAACCTGCAGGCACAAATATAGAATATGTAGGAGAATAAGCTCTGCTAAATCATGGAAATGACAAGAAGTGCTGTAGGTATTAATAAACTGCGACTGGAAAAAAATGTTTTAGTTGTATATCAAAACTGCATATACAGACCTCAGTAGTGTTAACAAAATGGTTCAAAGGGAACCATTCAATACCAACAATGATGAAAAGGACATTTGATGGACCAAATATCATAACTAGAGATGAGCGACTCGTTGCTGACCAAGTGGAATTCCATCCGAATTTCAGGAATTATTTAATTCGCACCAAATCCGAATTTCCTGACGATTCGTGGAAACGAAAGGCATATATTTTTCCTAAAATGGCAGCTGCACGTGTTAGGACATGGAGCAAGGAACTGTGGGAAGGAGGGATCAGCCACAATGCTATGCATGCAGTCAATCAGCAGCCAGCCCTGTGATGTCACAGCCCTATACATACCCTAAGCCATCTTGGATTCTCTCATTCTCTAGTGAACTTAGTGCAGGGAGAGATGTTTGCAGGCGCTAGGGAAAGTGGTAGAAAACCTCATCAAACGTATATATTGTTCAATAGAAGTGTAGGGAAAGAATAGGGAGGAAAGTATTGAAGCAGAACAGGATTCAATAGGGGTGTTTAGAGACAGGGTACTAGGAAAAATCGTATTACACCTTGGTGCAGTGACTGGGGTTCAAAATTGTCATGATACAGCTGCTCATTTCAGGTTTGCCTCTGTAATTCCGATTATTGGGGCGTTATTAACCCTTGTGCACTGTAGTTACATTTAGTAAAGCCCTTTTTTGCTGTTAGTGTTGGAAAACAGAAAGGGCTTATTAGCTGTTGTGTGGTGAAGTGGGATAATTACAGCTCTTTGTAGCGTGTATTAGTGGCAAAAAAAGTTTTATTTGGCGTAAAGCGCTGCTGTGACATTTACTGAAGCCTTTTTTTGTTTTTTTTTATTAGTGATGGAAAAAAAGAAAAGGCTTATTGGCCGTTGTGTGGTGGAGTGGGAAAATTACAGCCCTTTGTAGTGTGTATTAGTGGCAAAAAAATGTTTTATTTGGCATACAGCCCAGCAGTAAAATTTACTAAAGGCTTTTTTTATGTATTTATTAGTGGTGTAAAAAAAGAAAAGGCTTATTAGTTGTTGTGTGCTGGAGTGGGAAAATTACAGCACTTTGTAGCGTGTATTAGTGGCAAAACAAGTTTTATTTGGCGTACAGTGCCGAAATTATATTTTGTAAAGCCTTGTATACAGGGTCGGACTGGGGTGTCTAGGGCCCACCAGTAAAATTCCCTCTGGGGCCCACTGTAAAGCTCACTCTGGGGGCCCACATGCATATGCTACCTGCCCACACTATCCAGTCTTTTATATGGAAATAGGCAATGTACTGCATAGCATCTTAGGCAGCCTATTTATAGGTCAGTCTACTGTGCCATGTGTCACTTGTGCAGGAGGTGGAGGACTAGAGGCCTACCTAGCTCAGGGGCCCACCGGGGGATTCACCTGTTCCCCTGTGGGCCAGTCCGAGCCTGCTTGTATAGTTTATTAGTGGTGGAAAAAAAGACTTATTAGTCGTTGTGTGCTGGAGTGGGAAAATTACAGCTCTTTGTTGTGTATATTAGTGGCAAAAAAAAGTTTTATTTGGCATACATCGCCGAAGTTATATTTTGTAAAGTCGTTGTGTGGTAAAGTGGGAAAATTACAGCCCTTTGAAGCGTGTTTGCATTTTCTTTGTATTTATTTATTTAACAGTATGTCAGACAGAGTAGTGACAGGCCCTGCACAGGGGAGTAGCAGAGGCCTAAATGTTTCTGGCGCAGGCACAGGTCGCAGCAGGGTAAGGGGGCGTGGCAGCAGGGGTCCCTTTGAGAGGCCTGAGCTCCCGGTGTCATCTAGAGTTCGTGTCTTGACCAGAAACCCAGCGGTTCTTAAATGGTTGACTCGGTCTTCGACTTTACATAGTAACATAGTAACATAGTTTGTAAGGCCGAAAAAAGACATCTGTCCATCCAGTTCAGCCTGTTTTCCTACAAGTTGATCCAGGGGAAGGCAAAAAACCCTGTGAGGTAGAAGCCAATTTTCCTCACTTTAGGGGGAAAAATTCCTTCCCGACTCCAGTCAGGCAATCAGAATAACTCCCTGGATCAACGACCCCTCTCTAGTAACTATAACCTGTAATATTATTACCCTCCAGAAATACATCCAGGCCCTTCTTGAACTCTCTTAGTGAACTTACCATCACCACCTCCTCAGGCAGAGAGTTCCATAGTCTCACTGCTCTTACCGTAAAGAATCCTCTTCTATGTTTATGTACAAACCTTCTTTCCTCCAGACGCAGAGGATGTCCCCTCGTCATGGTCACTGTCCTCGGGATAAATAGATGATGGGAGAGATCTCTGTACTGACCTCTGATATATTTATACATAGTTATTAGATCTCCCCTCAGTCGTCTTTTTTCTAAAGTGAATAACCCTAATTTTGATAATCTTTCAGGGTACTGTAGTCCACCCATTCCAGTTATTACTTTAGTTGCCCTCCTCTGAACCCTCTCCAGCTCTGCTATGTCTGCCTTGTTCACAGGAGCCCAGAACTGTACACAGTACTCCATATGTGGTCTGACTAGTGATTTGTAAAGTGGCAGGACTATGTTCTCATCACGGGCATCTATGCCTCTTTTGATGCAACCCATTATCTTATTGGCCTTGGCAGCAGCTGTCTGACACTGGTTTCTGCAGCTTAGTTTGCTGTTCACTAAAATTCCTAGGTCCTTTTCCATGTCAGAGTTACCCAATGCTTTACCATTTAGTATGTACTGGTGACTTGCATTATTCCTTCCCATATGCATAACCTTACATTTGTCAGTGTTAAACCTCATCTGCCACTTTTCTGCCCAAGCCTCCAGTCTATCCAGATCCTGCTGTAGCAGTGCACTGTCCTCTTCTGTGTTAATTACTTTACACAGTTTAGTGTCATCTGCAAAAATTGATATTTTACTGTGCAAGCTTTCTACAAGATCATTAATAAATATATTGAAGAGAATAGGACCCAATACAGACCCCTGTGGTACCCCACTAGTGACAGTGACCCAATCTGAGTATGTACCGTTAATAACCACCCTCTGTTTTCTATCACTAAGCCAGTTACTTACCCACATACAGACATTTTCTCCCAGGCCAAGCATTCTCATTTTGTATACTAACCTTTTATGTGGTACAGTGTCAAACGCTTTGGAGAAGTCCAAATATACGACATCCATTGAGTCGCCGCGGTCAAGTCTAGAACTTACCTCCTCATAGAAACTGATTAAATTGGTTTGACATGACCGATCCCTCATGAAGCCATGCTGATATGGAGTTATTTGCTTATTTTCATTGAGGTACTCCAAGATAGCATCTCTCAGAAAACCTTCAAACAGTTTACCCACAACAGACGTTAAACTTACCGGCCTATAGTTTCCAGGCTCTGTTTTTGGACCCTTTTTGAATATTGGCACCACATTTGCTATGCGCCAATCCTGTGGAACACTCCCCGTCAGTATAGAGTCCTTAAATATCAGAAATAAGGGTCTGTCGATTACATTACTTAATTCTCTTAGGATACGGGGGTGTATGCCATCCGGTCCTGGTGATTTGTCTATTTTAATATTTTTAAGACGTTGCTGCACCTCTTCCTGGGTCAGAGAGGGCACTTTTAAAGGGGAATTTACTTTTATACTCTGCATTTCATCTGACATTTTATTTTCCTCAGTGAATACAGTGGAGAAAAAGTTATTTAGCAGCTTCGCTTTCTCCTCATCGCTCTCTGCTACTCCCCCCTCATTACTCTGTAAGGGGCCCACACCTTCAGGTTTATACTTTTTAGTATTTATATAATTGAAGAACATTTTAGGGTTAGTTTTACTCTCTTTGGCGATTAATCTCTCGGTCTCTAGTTTGGCTGTTTTTATGTGTCTTTTACATATTCTATTTTTTTCCTTATAGTTTTTCAATGCTTCCTCACTCCCCTCCTGTTTTAGTGATTTAAATGCTTTCTTTTTGTCATTTATTGCTTTCTTTACAGTTCTATTTATCCACATTGGTTTTTTCTTGTTTCTTATTATTTTATTCCTATATGGTATGTACCTCTCACAATTAGATATTAGGATGCTTTTAAAAATATCCCATTTTGTGGCTGTATTTTTATTTTTGAGGACTTTGTCCCAGTTAGTTAGGCCTATGGCCTCTCTTAGTTGGCTAAGTTTTGCTTTTTTGAAGTTTGGTATTTTTGTTCCTCCCTGAAGAAACGCTCTTTTGAATGACAATTGGAAGGTTATTATATTATGGTCACTGTTTCCCAGGTGTCCCCCGACCTGCACATCTGTTATTCTGTCAGGTCTATTGGTTAATACTAAGTCCAGTATGGCCGTCCCTCTAGTGGGATCCTGAACCAGTTGGGAAAGGTAATTGTCTTTGGTTATTTCCAAGAACCTGTTTCCTTTATGAGATGTACAGGTTTCAGTTTCCCAGTCTATATCTGGGTAGTTGAAGTCCCCCATAATAACGACCTCATTATGATTTGCCGCCTCGTCTATTTCATTTAGAAGTAGATTTTCTGTGGTCTCTGATATATTGGGTGGTTTATAATAAACCCCTAGTAGTATTTTATTATTGTTTTTGGCTCCATTTATTTCTACCCACAGTGACTCCACATCTTCATGTCCCTCATTTATATCTTCCCGGAGTGTGGGCTTTAGGCATGACTCACTGGACTTTGGACTTTGTTGGACTTTGTTGCAAATTATATCAGACACATCAGCATAGTGGCAGCAGCATGACATCAGCCACCTGTCATTGAAGATCCGCTGGACTACTGGGCAGCCAAACTGGATTTGTGCCCGCAACTGGCCGAGTTTGCTCTGGAAAAGCTGTCCTGCCCAGCCAGTAGTGTAGCAGCAGAGTGGGTGTTTAGTGCGGCGGGGGCCATAGTTACCCCAAGGAGAACTCTCCTGTCTTCCCAAAATGTAGAGAGATTGACCTTTGTCAAGATGAATCAGGCATGGATCAGCCAAGATTTCCACCCACCAATGCCTGCATGAGATTTGATCATCCATGCTGCCTTGACTAGAGATCGGTTTCTTCTGGATACCTCAACCACTATTCTGATGCTGCCACCAGCCTTATGCCACACATCTGATGCCAAGTGCTCCTTCTTACACCCACCATCGTCAGCGGCTACTGTTATTGCCATCCATCTCCCCACACTGTCATTGTGCCACTCTGTGGCCTCCTGATGCTGCTACTGCCACCACCTCCAAACTCCTGATGATGCTGCTACTGCTGCTGCCACTTCCATACTGTGTCATTGTGCCACTCTGTGGCCTCCTGATGATGCTGCTGCCACCCACCTTCCCACACTGTCTTCATGCCACTCTGTGGCCTCCTGATGCTGCTGCCACACCTTCCACACACTGTCGTCATGCCACTTTGTGGCCTCCTGATGCTGCTACTGCCACCACCTCCACAATCTATCATTGTGCCACTCTGTGGCCTCCTGATGATGATGCTGCTGCCACCACTTCACACTGTTGTTGTGCCACTTTGTGGAGTCCTGATGCTGCTGTCTTCACATTGTTGTCATGCCACTCTGTAGTCTCCTGATGCTACTACTGCTGCTCCTGACTCCACACTGTTGTCGTGCCACTCTGTAGTCTGCTGCTGATGCTGCCTCCACACTGTTGTCGTGCCACTCTGTGGTCTCCTGATGCTACTGCTGCCTCCACACTGTCGTCGTGCCACTCTGTAGTCTGCTGCTGCCACTGCCACCGCCACACTGTCGTCGTGCCACTCTGTGGTTATGGGGTACTATCTGTCCTTGGGAAGCGAGGGCCTCATCCCCTTCCCGACCAGCGCCGTACATGTACGGCGCTGGCTGGGACTTTAAAGAGCGGAGCGGGCGTGATGGACGCGGGTAACCTGCATATCCCACTAGAAGGTACCCGCAGCTAACGTCCATTTAACCCCTCGGGTGCCGCGGTCAAGCCTGACTGCAGCACCCGAAGGCGGCAAACACCGGAAGCGTACGCTTCCGGTGTTGCTCCGGCTCCCCCGTGTGGCGATCGGAGGAGCCGGAGCGTGCCTGCAGCAGCCCCTGTCATAGTAAATGACTGGAGGCTGCTGCATAGGCTTTCCTATAGAGCTCTTGCCTGTAATAGAGCTCCATAGGAAAGCACTAAAATCATCATAGACTCCAATGTAAGTGCATTGGAGTCTATGATATCAGCAATCAAATGATTGCTTCTTATAGTTCCCTATGGGAACTATAAAAAAGGGTAAAAAATTAATAAATAAATAAAGTTTAATGCTCCAGGAGTCGGGTGGAGCATGGGGCGGAGCTGAGGCGCGCCCCTAGCTCATGATAGCCCTGTGAGCCCGGTGTGCCCTGTCTTGGATCCGCTTTCTTTCTGTGAGCCCGAGGAGGAAGAGGGGCTAGCCCAAGAACCAACCTGGTGTGGGACCGCAGTGTGGAGGGGTTCCGCTGGAGGAATCATGGTCCGGCTCCCTGGTTGAGCATCTCCGGAGGTTGGCGTGGCTCGTGTTGCAGAAGGAGGCGGGGAGCTCCCGGTGTGAGTTCCCGCGAGACTGCGGGACTGAGCGCGTCCCACGTGACCGGGTGCCGGGTCGGAACACTCTGCAGACGCCGAGGTGGAGAAGCAGGCCTGTCTGTAGCGGCAGGCCTGTTTGCAGCGTGAGGAGCCCTTTGGTGTCCCTGTTTTTCCAGCTGGACTCTGGACTCTGCCCCTGGAGTAAAGAGGGTTCTCCTGAGGATACATTTGGGGGTGCCTGGCGTCCTCCAGGACTACTTCTGGACCTGGGTGAGACCTGCCTGAGGCAGTGAAGACTGTCTGCTACCTATGCCTGCATCTGACCGTGTTAGCATATTTCTATCATTCTATATTGGCTTAATTTGGGCTCTACTGAATCCTCCTGGTGTGAACACCTTTACTGAGATTTGACTGTAATTCCGCTGGGCACAGATATACAGGCTGGCCTTTAACAACTGTCCCTGATTCATATACATACTAAAGTGTGGACCTTTAGACGGGATGAGTGCTAAAGCTAAGAAAGCAGAGGCCACGGCTAAGGAAAAAGAGAAAAACGATAGACGTATATCTGGTAAAGTAGACCAGTATTTTGGTTCCCCAGCCGGTAAAGAGAAAGAGAAAGTGAGACCTGGGGGTACAAATTCTGATGGAAATGATGTGCCTATACAATCATGGATGGATAAGTCATTGGTTACTATGGAACAACCAGAATGGCTAGGAGAGTTGATGCAGGCAATAAGGAAGTGTGACTCTTCTATAGGGTGCTTGTCCCAAAAGGTGGAATCAATTGGCTTGGATATTTCTATAATTAAAAATGAAATGAATAAGGTCCGGGAGAGAATGGGGGAGGTGGAACAAAGAGTCAGTGACCTGAAGGATACTATGTCAGAAATGTGTAAAAAAAAATGGAGTTGATAGAGAAAGATAATGAAGCTCTGAAACAAAAAGTAATAGATCTAGAGAATAGGTCCCATCGTTCCAACCTGCGGGTAGTAGGCTTTCCAGAATGGGCCGAGGGGAAGGATCCAGCTTTATTTATCCAGAATTGGCTGAAAGACACTATGGGCCAAGATTTTCTGTCCAAGAACTTTTGTGTGGAAAGGGCGCATAGGGTCCCGGCTAAGCCTCCTGTCCCGGGTGGAACCCCTCGGCCAATGATTATTAAGATGCTAAGCTATATAGATCGGCACCTGATATTGTGCAGGAAAAGAGCGTTAGGGGAGGTGTGTTATAATAAGAACGTAATTTCTATATACCCCGACTATGCCCTGGAAACACAAAAGAAACGGGTGTCTTTTTTCCAGGTCAAAAAGAGACTGCAATTAAATAATATCAAGTACTCTCTCTTCTTCCCGGCAAAACTTAAGATTGTATATAATGATAAGGCGTGTTTTTTTTTAGCCCTGAGGAAGTCACAATATGGATGGACAATAAGGGGTTGAAGTAAAAATGGACACTTACTTATGTTGAGCTGAAGCCGGTTTAAGCTCGGTAGAGAGGGCCACGCATGGTGCTTATGGGTTCTATGCGTGATCCAGATAGGGGGGGATTGAGGGTGGGCCACCGCTGTGGGGGGAGTGTTTCATGTTTTTTTTTTTTTTGTTTGTTTGTTTGTTTTTCTTTCTTTCTCTCTTTCTTTCTCATCTCCGGTCTCTTTTGGTGGGCTCCTTTCCTTAATTGTTCTTTGCCTTCCTTTATTTTTCCTCAAATTTGAAGATCTGGCGATGGGGTAGGTCTGATGGGATACAATTAAGAATGGGTGCTGTCCATCACCTCGGGTTGGAATGTGATTAATCGTTTCCCTATGGTCGCCATATATGGGGGATATTAGTGTTATAGCATGGAACGTTAGAGGCATAAGGGAAAAAAGTAAGAGGCAAGCCATTTTTGATTATGTAAAAAAATATTTCCCAGGTATTTTTTGTTTTATGGAAACACATTTGGTGGAAGAGGACAAATATAAGTTGAATAAAAAATGGTGGGTTGCGCAGTATAGTTCTTATTATTTACGATATTCAAGGGGGGTGACAGTGGTTTTCCACAGGAAAATTGATTGGGTGGAATATGAGAGGTTAATAGATAATGAGGGCAGGCATATCTTTTTATTTGGAAAAGTTAACTCTTTGGTTTGTATGTTGATTTTTATTTATAATCCACCTCCGTTTAGCTTATGCATTCTACAAAAGGTTTTTGAATTTATTCACGGAAAGAATGGGTGTCCAGTTTTGGTGATGGGTGATTTGAATTGTGTGATGGATGAGAAGTGGGACAGATTGAGAATGGTGGAGCCAAAAAAGATTCCTTTAACCTCCGCTTTGAATAAAATGGTTAAGGAAATGGGATTGTTTGATATTTGGCAATTGAGGAACCCAGAGGAGAAGGCCTATTCGTGTTGGAATAAAACATGTAACACCTGGTCTAGAATAGACCTAGCTTTAGGGGATGAAGGATTTCTCCCCTACGTGAAGGATGTAAAGTACCTATCAAGAACAATCTCTGACCATTCCCCTTTGTTGCTGCTAATGAAAATGGATGAAAATAAATTAAAAGGAAAGTTTAAGTTAAATGCCCATTGGTTAAATCTAATCCAGGATAAAATTGTAATAACGAAAGATCTGGAAGCTATTATTAAGTTAAATTGGGGTTCGGCGTCCGACCATGTGGTCTGGGATACTATAAAAGTGGTTATCAGGGGAAGATACAAAGGGGTGATAAACAGTCTTAAGAAAAGGTATAGTCTTAAGGAATAACAACTAACCGCGAAGGTGGTAGAGTATGAGAAGGATTACTGTTTAGTTAACAATAGCGAGAACTTTATTAGATTATCTAATGCCCAGGATGAGTTAAAACAGTATTTGCTCCAGAAAGCGGATAACCAACTTAAATTCTTGGGGAAGAAGAACTTTGTAGACGCGGGAACTCCTAATAAGAGACTAATTTCAATCATAAGGAACCAAATAGAAAGTAAGAGAATTAGTGCTATTAATACTAATAATGGGGGGGTGGAAAATTCTCCGGGGGGAATAATAGTGGAATTCTATAATTACTATAAAGAGCTATATAAAACAGGGGTAAAATATAACAAGGAACAACTTTTCCAATATTTAGATAAGATCCCCTTTCCCAAGATCTCAGAACAGCAGAGGATAGGGCTGGATCAGCCTATAACTCAGTCTGAAATTGAGGAGGCATTGGGAGGCGCTAGATGTAATGCGGCTCCAGGTAGAGATGGGATCCCCCTGGAGATCTATAGGGAACATAAGGAAATATTGGTACCGGCCCTATTGAGAACTTTTGAATCCTCAATTAGTAGGGGAGAGTTGACTGACTCTATTCGAACCGCTGAAATAATTATGATTTTGAAAGAGGGTAGGGATTCTATGAATGTTGAGTCCTTATCGTCCGATTTCGCTACTCAATAGCGATGTGAAACTGTTCGCTAAAATTCTAGCGAACAGATTATCCAGGATAGTTGCAGGGATAGTGGACGAGGATCAATGTGGGTTTGTACCAGGTAGAGTGGCGAGGACAAACATCCATAGGTTATATAGTAATATGCAGTTCGCAAGGTCGGGGGGGCCTCACTCCATCCTGTCATTGGATGCAATTAAGGCCTTTGACAGGGTGGAGTGGGGTACCTATGGGAGGTCCTGAGGAGATTTGGCATTGGGGAAAAATTTATACATATGGTCAGGGTTTTGTATAATAGGGCAGAGGCTCGTATATGTATTAATGGAGGGGAATCAGAAGCCTTCCCTTTGGAGAGGGGTACGCGGCAGGGGTGCCCTCTCTCCCCGCTTCTCTTTGCCTTGAGCATTGAGCCGTTGGCTATTAGTGTAAGAAACTGTGAAAAGATTGCAGAGTTCGGAGCGCGGGGAGAGAGGGACAAAATCTCTTTATATGCAGATGACCTGCTGCTGTACCTAAAGGACCCTGGTGATGGCCTCCCGTGGGTAATGAGGGTGATAGAGGAAAATGGAAGATTCTCTGGAATAGCCATTAATTGGCAAAAATCAGTATTGATGCCCCTTGGGAGTCAGGTAGAACTAGGCCCCATGGATCTTAGGGTTCTCGGTAGTGGGGAGGACTTTAAGTATCTTGGGATGCGGGTCTCAAGGGTGATAACTGACTTTAATGTACTGAATATGGCAGAGATTATCAAAGAGATTCAAAGGAAGGAGGAAATTTGGAATAAGTTCTGCTTGACGAAGGTGGACAAAATCGCTTTAATTAAATCAGTTCTTCTTCCAAAAATACTCTATGTGTTCGGGGCTGCCCCTATATGGATCGAGGATATTTATATGAGAAAAATTGTCAGTCTTTTTAATGCATTGATATGGGGGAGAAAACGTGTCCGGATAAAGCTTGATTACCTATATGGAAAAAAAGATGCGGGTGGTCTTGCTTTCCCGGACATCATCGTACTTTTTGTCTTCCCAGGTGTATAAATTGGTTAAGTGGAGAAGCGACAATTTGGTAACTTTTCTACTTAATGAGATTGATATAGGTACTAGGGATATCTTCCATCTACTGGAATCAGGATTTCTTAAAGGTGTAAAATGGGTACAGTTTCCAGTCGTTAGGACTTTGGTGAGGACATGGGATGAGCTTAAAAGGGCGACAGATCAGGTGGAGATATTTGATTTTGCCCCTGTAATAAATAACTTATTTGTTCCGAAAGGCCATTTGAAATTATATGAAAAACTTGGTTCAGTAGGCTTAAAGGAGATATATAGTGATGGAAATTGCTTAAGATGGGAAATTGCAAGAGAAAAATTTTGTTTAAGTTTTAAGGATTGGTTTGACTTTATGAGATTGAAAAATATGGTGGAAAAGAAATTAAGGGAACCGGGCATGAATGTGATGGAGCCCAGGGGCCTAATAAAGAGGTTGACTCATAATGAGATTTGCAAGAAGGAAATATCCTGTATATATAATATGTTAAGAGGGTATAAACCGATCAATTTTATAAGTAAAAGGACGTGGGAAGAGGATTTGAATGTGGTAGGCGAAATCCAATGGAATAGGGTGTATAAAAATATACAGAAAGTCTCGATTTCGGCATGTCATAGGTTAATACAGTTGAATATAATACATAGATTGTACTATACACCTAAATTTCTGAATAGAATAAGGAAGGATGCACAATATAGCTGTAAAAAGTGTGGGGAAACGGAGGCTGGATGGGTACATATGTTGTGGTCATGTAGGTTATTACTGGAATTTTGGGGAAAAGTTTGGGGTCATATTTCAGCTATGTGCGGTATATCGTTGCCTTTCTCCCCAATATTGGCAATATTGGGGGATGACTCAGGAGTGGGGGATGACTCAGGAGTGGTAGCAGATAAGGTAAATAGGGGTATATTAACCCCTTAAGGACCCAGCCATTTTTCACCTTAAGGACCAAGCCATTTTTAGCAAATCTGACATGTCTCACTTTATGTGGTGATAACTTTAGAACGCTTTTACTTATCCAGGCCATTCTGAGATTGTTTTCTCGTCACATATTTGTACTTCATGACAGTGGTAAATTTGAGTCAAAATATTTCATTCTTATTTATAAAAAAATACCAAATTTACCAAAAAATTTAGAAAAATTCCAAATTTCCAAATGTCAATTTCTCTACTTTTAAAATACATAGTAATGCCTCCAAAAATAGTTATGACTTTACATTCCCCATGTGTCTACTTCAGGTTTGGATCACTTTGAAAATTACATTTTATTTTTTTGGGACGTTAGAAGGCTTAGAAATTTAGAAGCAAATCTTTGAAATTTTCACAAAATTTCCAAAACCCACTTTTTAAGGACCAGTTCAGGTTTGAAGTCACTTGTGAGGCTTCCATCATAGAAACCACCCAAAAATGACCCCATTTAGAAACTACACCCCTCAAGGTATTCAAAACTGATTTTACAAACGTTTTTAACCCTTTAGGTGTTCCACAAGAATTAAAGGAAAATGTAGCCCAAAATTTTCCGAATTTCACTTTTTGACAGATTTTCCATATGAAATCATTTTATTCTGAGAATAAAGCAAGGGTTAACTGCCAAACAAAACTCAGTAATTATTACCCTGATTCTGTAGTTTACAGAAATGCCCCATTTGTCATCGTAAACTGCTGTACAGGCACACGCAGGGTGCAGAAGGAAAGGAACGCCAGGGCAGATTTCACTGGAAAAAGTTTAAGTTGCCGTGTCACATTTGATGCACCCCTAGAGTAGGAAACTCCAAAAAACTGACCCCATTTTGGAAACTATGAGATAAGTTTGGCAGTTTTGTTAGTGCTATTTTAGGGTACATATGATTTTTGGTAGCTCTATATTACACTTTTTGTGAGGCAAGGTAACAAAAACTAGCAGTTTTGGCATGTTTTTAATTTTTTGTTATTTACAACATTCATCTGACAGGTTAGATCGTGTGATATTTTTATAGAGCAGGTCGTATACGGACGCGGCAATATCTAATAATGTATACTTTTTTTATTTATTTAAGTTTTACACAATATTTTGAAGCACAAAAAAAAAATCACATTTTAGTGTCTCCCATAGTCATAGAGCTGTAGTTTTTTTTTATTTTTTTGGGCGATTGTCTCAGGTAGAGGCTAATTTTTTGCGGGATGAGATGACGATTAGCTTGGTCTATTTTGGGGGCATACGCTTTTTGATCGCTTGGTATTACATTTTTATGATGAAATGTGACAAAAAATGGCTTTTTTTAGACAGTTTATTTTGATTTTTTTACAGTGTTCACCTGAGGGAGAGATCATGCTATATTTTTGTAGAGCAGGTTTTACGGATGTGGCGATACCCTAACATGTATACTTATTTTTATTTATTTAAGTTTTACACAATAATATCCTTTTTGAAACAAAAAAAATCATGTTTCAGTGTCTCCATAGTCAGAGAGCTGTAGTTTTTTTTATTTTTTGGCAATTGTCTCAGTAGGGGCCATTTTGCGGGATGAGATGACGATTAGATTGGCACATCTTGGGGGATATGCTTTGATCGCTTGTATTACAATTTTTCTGATGAAATGTGACAAAAAATGGCTTTTTTTAGACAGTTTTTATTTTTATTTTACAGTGT
>ONZH01002888.1:0-100976 GCA_900303285.1 Rhinella marina
GGTCTGATCTGGGGGGAGCAGAGTTTTGTTGGATCCATGGGAAACCCGTGAAGAGTGCTGAGTGTGTGAGAGTTGTTTTATGCCCTGATGCTGTCCAGAAGAAGAAAAAAAAGGAAAAAAGACAACAAGTTGGGAGATTAAACTGCTATAACTGCAGACCTCCAGCCAATACCTGAAGCCAACCTAAGGTTTACGTGACTCGGCCAACCCAGGCCCAGAAGACCTCTAAAGTAAGAGCAAGGAGTGATAACAAGCTCTGGAGGGTAGGTAAAATAGTGCCTTTTTAAGTGCACTCTGCTCGATGATGAATTCAGCACATGGGTTGATGTATGTGTCAGGAGGAGATATGGTGGGAATTCCAGGGGTCCAGCAGCGCTGCCACCAGGTTTGTCCAAGGTTACATGTGGGCCTGTAATAATGTTGGAAGAACTTTGAGAGTTCCAGAAAGGCATATACCTAGGCCATCTTGCCTATTTCAGAGATTGCAGATGGACTGCATTAAGTTTCCAAAGGTGGGGCAGCATGAATATGTCCTTGTCTATGTTGATCTATTTTTCAGGAAACACCTGGTCTGTAGTAAAAGCAAGAGTAAAAGAAGATACTGGCTGAGGTAGCAAGTAGAGAAATACTGGATGTAGAACAAGCCTTTTGACACTTTTTGTCTTTCCTAAAGTGGTAGGAGCCCTTACAGGTCAGCTCTGACTGTTGAACATAAACATGTGTGTAATTCCTTTTTAGATCTGGACTCAAAGACTAGTACCTTGTTCATATAAAGGAAAAGTTTGGATCCCAGATTTGATGGTCCCTACTGAGTGCTGTGTTCACCATTCCAACATTGGTGAAGCCAAACATATTTACATTGATAATATACTTGATGCTTATAAGGTTTGCCAAATAATGAGAGATTATAGAATTAGCAAATAATCCACACAGTGAGAGGAAAGGTGGTGTGGACTCACTTGGATATTGTTTAATCAGGATTGGATTATTGAGTAAAGTCTGAGTATTACATCTTTGCCCCATTATGTTCATTATGTTGTAATTTGTGTCCTAACTTCACTAACAAAGGTTTAAACAGATTTAACAAATACTGGCTGGTCTATAACATACTGAAAGAATAGAAACCCACTTGGCAAGTATCGAGCAATCAAAAAATGATGATGGTATGTGGTATGTGAAACGGATGCATATAGATGGCTGCCACCTCACCGCTCAGTGGTCTGTGCCTTAGCTAATCATCCCTGAGTTTGAAGAAAGAAAAGAGGTCCTTTACAGGTTCCATTACAACGTGTACCGGAGCAGATTTTATTGAGAAAGAGAAAAAGATCATACTATGCACATTGCCATGATAAGGATGGTATGGTATGGGTGGCTGCTGAAGTGGAGTATACTAAGAGGTTAAGGGAGATTTATAGAGCCACTAATTCTAAGAAAGAATTGTCCATTGATTAGACTGATTTGCTGTGTTGACTGAACCCAATTGACTGATTTAGTTAAGTAAAATGATAGGTTGATGCTCTCTTTGTAAAATGATACTAAATTTGTTGTTTCTGATTAAATTGGCAGTAAGGTCAGAAAGAAGATATTATCATCATCACCTGACTTTAATAATAACCTGTATACTGAATGTGAATCATGGAGAATCTACAAGAGAGGAATATACATATATACATCAATCCAGCCTGCGAATACTAAACCTGACGATTCAGATGAGAACTAAGACATTGTAGACATGACAACTTTGAACTCTGATGATTATTGGACATTTTGCCTCGCTTCTGATTGTGCCCCTGTGCTGTGCAGGGAATAACTTGGAATAACTTAAAGGAAAATGCAGGGAAAAATGCTGAGTGTCCAGTGGAGTCTACCATAGATGATGAATGGCTTATCAGCCCTGATCTGGGGAATCCAGTCAGAATGTAGTCATTGGGGAAGTCCTCTGGATACCTAAAGCAGGCTGTGTACAAGAGGAGAAAGACACTTATTTACTTGTGTCTCCTTCTCCATCCCATCAGAGAATGAACAGATATAAGATTTGCATTGATGATATAGGGTCTGTCCTGATCGATACACCTCAGTTAATGGATGGCCCATAGGCCCTGGTTTGAACTGAATATAGTCAATTGGGAAACTCTCTTTGGACTATTAGCAAATTGTATTCAAGAGGAGGAAACTGTTAAAGAAATTTAGTTAGTTGGTGAACACAATTGTGCTAGGGTTGTATATTTCATTATTAGGTGGTCTCCATCTCCTTATAGACATATCTCTTATATCTTATAATCTCTAAGCTCCATTAGATGTCACATATGCTTAAAAATAAAAATGACTCATAATCACTTGATATGTCTGTAGGAAAACAGGAACTTAGCAGAAGTTAATATATGCATATGGAATTTCCCAGATAGATGAAGTAATGTGTATCCCATTGGCTGCCATTATCACTCTTCTGATTTGTTGTTCAATGTAAACGTGTATGATTGTGATTGGACATATTAAAATTGATGACAAAGGGGTGTGTGATTACGCCATCATGTATTTCTAATAAAATTAGCTCCCTGGGGGTAACCAGGAGAGATCTGCATGATCAGCAATGAGACTGGACGTGCATTTCTTGTGCTGTGGCCGCACCCTCTTACCATGAAGGGGGAAATTTAATATAATTTGAACACCACAGACAACTGAGTATTAAGTCTAATTTGGGACTTATCCTAAATTACATTAACAGTCAGTCAGTAGAATTTCAAGGTCACAGACAGGCCCAATGAAAAGATTGCAAATGTCAGTCAGTAGAATTTCGAGGCAACAGAATGGTACAACGACATTATGGAGGCAGTAGTAGTAGCAGCAACAGCAGCATGGGCAGACTACAGAATGGTAGGACGACATTATGAAGGCAGTAGTAGTAGCAGCAACAGCAGCATGGGCAGACTACAGAATGGTAGGTCGACATTATGGTGGCAGTAGTAGTAGCAGCAACAGCAGGGGCATGGACAGACTACCGAATGGTATGACGACATTATGGAGGCAGTAGTAGTAGCAGCAACGGCAGCATGGGCAGACTACCGAATGGTATGATGACATTATGGAGGAAATAGTAGTAGCAGCAACAGCAGCAGCATGGGCAGACTACCGAATGGTACGATGACATTATGGAGGCAGTAATAGTAGCAGCAACAGCAGAAGCAGCATGGGCAGACTAGAGAATGGTATGACAACTTTATGGAGGCAGTAGTAGTAGCAGTAGCAGCAGCATGGGCAGACTACCGAATGGTACGATGACATTATGGAGGCAGTAGTAGTACTAACAACAGCAGAAGCAGCATGGGCAGACTACCGAATGGTACGATGACATTATGGAGACAGTAGTAGTAGCAGCAGCAGCAGCATGGACAGGCTGTCGAATGATACAACATTATGTAGGCAGTAGTAGTACCAACAACAGCAGAAGCAGCATGAGCAGACTACAGAATGGTATGACATTATGGAGGCAGTAGTAGTAGCAGCAGCAGCAGCATGGACAGGCTGTCGAATGATACAACATTATGTAGGCAGTAGTAGTACCAACAACAGCAGAAGCAGCATGAGCAGACTACAGAATGGTATGACATTATGGAGGCAGTAGTAATAGAAGTAGCAGCAGCATGGGCAGACTACCGAATGGTACGACTACATTATGGAGGCAGTAGTAGTAGGAGCAACAGCAGCAACAGCATGTGCAGACTACCGAATGGTACAATTACATTAAGGAGGCAGTAGTAGTAGCAGCAACAGCAGCAGCAGCATGGGCAGACTACAGAATGGTACAACGACATTATGGAGGCAGTAGTAGTAGCAGCAAGAGCAGCATGGGCAGACTACAGAATGGTATGACAACATTATGGAGGCAGTAGTAAGAGCAGCAACAGCAGCATGGGCAGACTACCGAATGGTATGATGACATTATGGAGGCGGCAGTAGTAGCAGCAGCAGCATGAACAGGCTATCGAATGATACAACATTATGGAGGCAGTAGTAGTAGCAGCAGCAGCAGCATGGGCAGACTACAGAGTGGTACGACAACATTATGGAGGCCTTAGTAGCAGCAGCATGGGCAGACTACCGAATGGTACGATTACATTATGGAGGCAGTAGTAGTAGCAGCAACAGCAGCAGCAGCGTGGGCAGACTACAGAATGGTACAACGACATTATGGAGGCAGTAGTAGCAGCAGCAGCAGCAGCAGCATGGGCAGACTACCGAATGGTACGACGACATTATGTAGGCAGTAGAATTAGCAGCAACAACAGCAGTAGCAGCATCGACAGACTATCGAATGGTACGATGATATTATGGAGGCAGTAGTAGTAGCAGCAACAACAGCAGCATCATGGGCAGACTACAGAATGGTACGATGACATTATGGAGGCAGTAGCAGCATCAGCAGACTATAGAGTGGCACAACGAGAGTGTGGGGAGGTGGGTGGCGATAACACTACCCGCTGGCAATGATGGGTGTAAGAAGGAGCACTTGGCATAAGATGTGTGGCATCAGGCGGGTGGCAGCATCAGAATATTTGGTGAGGCAGGTAGCCAGAAGAAACAGTCAAAAAACAGCATGAATGATCTAATCTGACGCATCAGGCGTTGGTGGTTGGAAATCCTGGCTGATCCACGCCTGATTCGTCTTGACAAAGGTCAGTCTCTCCACATTTTGGGTGGACAGGCGAGTTCTCCTTGGTGCAACTATGGCCCCAGCCGAACTAAACACAGTTGGCAGGGTGCTGTCCAAGTATGCCACCACCTGCTGTTTCAGGTCATCCTCCAGGTATAGCTGATGCTGCTGGTGAGTAGTTTATTTACTATGCGGGTGAAGAAAGCTGCTCATCAGCGACTGTAGACTCAGGCTGCTGCTGATGATGCTGGTACTGCTACTGCCATCCCTACCCCCCCAGCAGCCATGCCAGTGGAACATTAATGCAAAGGGCCCCCCCCGGTCAAACCAGCGAGAGGAAGGATGATGGCGCAGATAGGCAGCGGCCAACTGACTACATATATAGTAGTACAGTTTGTCCTCCCTCTTGGCGGGTCTAAAAGAGGCCCCCATTTTGGACCGGTAGCGAGGGTCTAATAGGGTGGAGAGCCAGTAGGCATCCCTCTGCCGAATGGGGACAATACGGTTGTCACTCCATAAGCAAGTGAAGTGAATTTTCCCGCAACACTCCTCACTGACTGGCTGCTATCGCCACTGCCTCCTTGAACTGCTGCACCGCTACTTTCCGGGCTCCTGCGAAGTGGGTGGTCTACCTCGGGCACGTTTGGCTCCCAACCTCCCACTGCTGCCACCCTTCTGACTCCTGGCCACGCTAGCGACCTGCTGGTTCTGTCTCTACCTCACAGATGATGAAGGCCCTAATTCACCCGGCTCCCAAGTGCGATCGACTTAATCATCATTGAGTACAGTCATGGCCAAAAGTTTTGAGAATGATACAAATATTCATTTTTACAAAGTCTACTGCTTCAGTTTTTATAATGGCAATTTGCATATACTCCAGAATGTTATAAAGAGTGATCAGCTTAACAGCAATTACTTGCAAAGTCAATATTTGCCTAGAAAATGAACTTTATCCCCCAAAACACATTTCAACATCATTGCAGCCCTGCCTTAAAAGGACCAGCTAACATTGTTTCAGTGATTGCTCCATTAACACAGGTGTGGGTGTTGATGAGGACAGGGCTGGAGATCAATCTGTCATGATTAAGTAAGAATGACACCACTGGACACTTTAAAAGGAGGCTGGTGCTTGGCAGCATTGTTTCTCTTCTGTTAACCATGGTTATCTCTAAAGAAACACGTGCAGTCATCATTGCACTGCACAAAAATGGCCTAAAAGGGAAGAGTATCGCAGCTAGAAAGATTGCACCTCAGTCAACAATCTATCACATCATCAAGAACTTCAAGGAGAGAGGTTCCATTGTTGCCAAAAAGGCTCCAGGGCGCCCAAGAAAGACCAGCAAGCGCCAGGACCATCTCTTAAAAGTGTTTCAGCTGCGGGATCGGGCTACCAGCAGTGCAGAGCTTGCTCAGGAATGGCAGCAGGCAGGTGTGAGTGCATCTGCACGCACTGTGAGGCGGAGACTCTCGGAGCAAGGCCTGGTCTCAAGGAGGGCAGCAAAGAAGCCACTTCTCTCCAGAAAAAACATCAGGGACAGACTGATATTCTGCAAAAGGTACAGGGAGTGGACTGCTGAGGACTAGGGTAAAGTCATTTTCTCTGATGAATCCCCTTTTCGATTGTTTGGGACATCTGGAAAACAGCTTATTCGGAGAAGACGAGGTGAGCGCTACCACCAGTCTTGTCTCATGCCAACTGTAAAGCATCCTGAAACCATTCATGTGTGGGGTTGCTTCTCAGCCAAGGGAATCGGCTCTCTCACAGTCTTGCCTAAAAACACAGCCATGAATAAAAAATGGTACCAGAATGTCCCCCGAGAGAAACTTCTCCCAACCGTCCAAGAGCAGTTTGGCGATCAACAATGCCTTTTCCAGCATGATGGGGCACCTTGTCTTAAAGCAAAGGTGATAACTAAATGGCTCAGGGAACAAAACATAGAGATTTTGGGTCCATGGCCTGGAAACTCCCCAGATCTTAATCCCATTGAGAACTTGTGGTCAATCATCAAGAGACGGGTGGACAAACAAAAACCTACAAATTCTGACAAAATGCAAGCATTGATTGTGCAAGAATGGACTGCTATCAGTCAGGATTTGGTCCAGAAGTTGATTGAGAGCATGCCAGGGAGAATTGCAGAGGTCCTGAAGAAGAAGGGTCAACACTGCAAATATTGACTTGCTGCATTAACTCATTCTAACTGTCAATATAAGCTTTTGTTACTCATAATATGATTGCAATTATATTTCTGTATGTGATAAAAACATCTGACAAACACACATAAAAACCAGAGGGCAGCAGATCATGTGAAAATATAATATTTGTGTCATTCTCAAAACTTTTGGCCATGACTGTAGTGTCTGCACGTCACTGATGTCCTCCTCGACTGTCTATGGGTCAGGAGCCTGACCGCATGCAACCCTAGCTCCCACGCCACTCTCCTCATCACTACATGCCTGCCTAACTGAGGAAGTTGCGGATGTCTCCTCCACATCTTGGCTGGCTAGTAGCTGCTGACTGTCCTCCAGCATACATTACTTCTCTGGGTGAGGGGACAGAAAAGGACAGAGGCAGGTTGAGGACAGGTGAGAACACAGGGCCTGCTCCTGGGCCATGCCAACTAAGGGTAGTGTCTGACGAACCCACCGATTCTTGACTGGGGGGTGTCTGACGTCACTTGAGACGAAGTCGAAGACCGAGTCAACCATTCAAGAACCGCTGGGTTGCTGGTCAAGACCAGACAGCTAGATGACACCGGGAGCTCAGGCCTTTCAATGTGACCCCTGCTGCCATGCCCCCTTACTCTGCTGTGACCTGTGCCTGCGCTAGAAACATTCAGGCCTCTGCCACTCCCCTGTGCAGGGTCTGTCACTTCTCTGCCTGACATACTGTTTGATCAAATAAATAAATAAAAAGGAAATTAAAACACCCTACAAAAGGCTGTAATTTTCCCACTTCACCACACAACTGCTAATAAGTCTTTTGCCACCACTAATAACCGACAGAAGGTTTGACAAAATTTAACTTTGGCGCTGTAGGCCAAATCAACAGTCATATATGCCAGTAGATTTAAAATATAGAACTTTGGCGCTGTAGGCCAAATGAACCTTTTTTGGGCTACTACTACACGCTACAAATAGCTGTAATTTTCCCACTTTAGCACAGAGCAAATTATAACTTTTTTTATAAGACTTATAAACGCAAGTAGGTTTTAAAATATAGAACTTTGGCGCTGTAGGCCATATAAAACTTTTTTTGCCACTACTACACGCTACAAAGGGCTCTAATTTTCCCACTTCAGCACAGAGCGAATAATACCTTTTTTTTTGCAACAGTAATAAATGCCAGTAGCTTTTAAAATATAGTCCTTTGGCGCTGTAGGCCAAATAAAACCAATAATACACGCTACAAAGGGCTGTAATTTTCCCACTTCAGCGCAGAGCGAATAATACGTTTTTTTTTTTGTGCAACAGTAATAAATGACAGTAGCTTTTAAAATATAGAACTTTGGCGCTGTATGCCAGATTTAAAATATAGAACTTTGGAGCTGTAGGCCAAATAAAACGTTTATACATACACAATAATACATGCTACAAAGGGCTGTAATTTTCCCACTTCAGCACAGAGTGAAAAATACGTTGTTTTTTGCAACAGTAATAAATGCCAGTAGCTTTTAAAATATAGAACTTTGGCGCTGTAGGCCAAGTAAAACTTTTTTGACAATAATACACGCTACAAAGGGCTGTAATTTTCCCACTTCAGCACAGAGCGAAATAATATGTTTTTTTTTGCAACAGTAATAAATGCCAGTAGCTTTTAAAATATAGAACTTTGGCGCTGTAGGCCAAGTAAAACTTTTTTGACAATAATACACGCTACAAAGGGCTGTAATTTTCCCACTTCAGCACAGAGCGAATAATATGTTTTTTTGCAACAGTAATAAATGCCAGTAGCTTTTAAAATATAGAACTTTGGAGCTGTAGGCCAAATAAAACGTTTTTGACAATAATACACGCTACAAATGGCTGTCATTTTCCCACTTCAGCACAGATCGAATAATACGCTTTTTAAGAAGACTTATAAACGCAAGTAGGTTTTAAAATATAGAACTTTGGTGCTGTAGGCCAAATCAACCTTTTTTGGGGCTAGTACTACTCGCTACAAATGGCTATAATTTTCCCACTTCAGTACAGAGCAAATAATACGTTTTTTTACAACAGTAATAAATGCCAGTAGCTTTTAAAACATAGAACTTTGGCACTGTAGGCCAAATCAACCTTTTTTGGGCTACTACTACACGCTACAAAGGGCTGTCATTTTCCCACTTCAGCACAGAGCGAATAATACGTTTTTTCACACCGCTTATAAACGCCAGTGGGTTTGTCAATAAATAACTTTTGCGCTGTACACCAACTAAAACTTTTGTTTTTAATACTGCTACACGCTACAAAGGGCTGTCACTTTCCCACTTCAGCACAGAGCGAATAATATGTTTTTTCGCACTTCTAATAAAACGCCAGTAGGCTTGCCAATAAATAACTTTGGCGCTGTACACCAACGAAAACTTTTTTTTAAATACTACTACACGCTACAAAGTGCTGTCACTTTCCCACTCCAGCACAGAGCGAATAATACATTTTTTCGCACCACTAATAAACGCCAGTGGGTTTGCCAGAAAATAACTTTGGTGCTGTACACCAACTAAAACTTTTTTTTTAATACTACTACATGCTACAAAGGGCTTTCACTTTCCCACTTCAGCACAGAGCAAATAATATGTTTTTTCACACCGCCAATAAATGCCAGTAGGTCTGCCGATAAATAACTTTGGCGCTGTACACCAACTAAAACTTTTTTTTAATACTATTACACGCTACAAAGGGCTGTCACTTTCCACTTCAGCACAGAGCGAATAATACGTTTTTTCGCACCGCTAATAAACACCAGTGGGTTTGCCAATAAATAACTTTGGCGCTGTACACCAACAAAAAATTTTTTTTAATACTACTACACGCTACAAAGGGCTGTCACTTTCCCACTTCAGCACAGAGCGAATAATACGTTTTTTCGCACCGCTAATAAACACCAGTAGGTTTGCCAATAAATAACTTTGGCGCTGTACACCACATAAAACTTTTTTGAATACTACTACACACTACAAAGGGCTGTCACTTTCCTACTTCCTGCACAGAGCAAATAATACGCTTTTTTTCGCACCGCTAATAGACGCCAGTAGGTTTGCCAATAAATAACTTTGGTGCTGTACACCAATTAAAACGTTTTATAGCCACTAATACACGCTACAAAGGGCTGCCATTTTTTCCACTAAAACAGCTAAAAAGTCCTGTACTAAATGTAACTACAGTACACAAGGGTTAACAAAACCCCAATAACCAGAATGACCAGACAAACCTGACATGAGCAGCTGTAGCATGGCAATTTTGAATCCCAGTCACTAACACCAAGGTCTAATACGATTTTTCCTATTACCTTGTTGTTGCACTTCTTTCCATATCTCTCACTGTCTCTAAACCAGGGTTGCCAACCGTCCGTAAATTTACGGACAGTCCGCAAAAAACGGTTGTTTTTCTCTGCCGTCTGTAGCGTCCGGCAGAAAAAAACACCGTCCGTTAATTTTTGGGCCAAAACAAAGTCTGTACTGCGCATGCGTCGTGCTGCAGGGCAGTGCAGAAAGAGAAGTTCAGCTGGCCTGCTCGGAGTGGGCGGGCAGCCGCAGCGCCGGCGCGTGCCAAGATTACCTTGAGGGGTGGGCACACAATCAGGCAACAGCTGCGCAGAAGGAGTCAGAGGCAAGTGTGAGGATGGGAGGAGGCACTGGTAGCCGCATTAGAGCAGAGGATGAGCATGAGCTGCTAGGGAGGAGGCGGGAGGAGGAGGTGTTACTCGAGTCACATTCCACTAGCCACCAATGAACTTCAGCTTTCTTTCCCGGGCTTGGCTTGAAGGAAGCTGATGCTGCCTTGCTCTGGACAGTGGAGCAGAGCATGATAAGGTAAGGAGGAGGAGTCCCGCTGGGCTACCAATGAAAGTGCAGCTGTTAACTTCTTGATGCTTTCAGGGGAAGACTGCAGGGGGGACTGGGGCTGGCAGAGACTGTCTCTCAGATAGTAAAAAGGAAATAACATGAAGCCTGCCTTAACCCCCTGGTGAGTCTGGGTTATGAACAATTTTAGACATGATGTCTGGAGGAGAAGGAGCAGCAGCAGCAGCAGCACCACCTAGCCTGCAGTTTGTGTGTTTCCCATTGTCATAACCCAGCCCAGGCCCAGTGTGTGTGCTTCCTCCAAGCACCAAAGTCTCTGTTCTACAAAAAGCCAGCTGGCCCAGGCTCCCCCACCACACCTACAGGGTCACAATGGGGGAGGGGGGCTTTATTACTACAGGAGGCACTATGAGGAAAATTATCTCTATTAGGCTTCATTCACATAGCCATGGTATTGCTTTGCCCCTTTTGTGGACCCCAAACCGCAGGTCTGTGAAACATGGGCACTGGCCATGAGCACGCTGCATTGTGGCACAGACCCATTGACTTCAAAGGGTCTGCGATCCACAAGATATGGCAAAAGTTGGAACATGCCCTATCTTTTGGCGTACCTACCGGATTGCGGACCCATTGAAGTCAATGGGTCTGCGCCACAATGCAGTATGCGCATGGCTGGTGCCCGTGTTTTGCAGACTAGCAGTTTGTGATTAGCAACATGGGCACAGTGACACTATGGCTATGTGTATGAAGCCTTATGAGACATTATTACTACTAGTAGGGGTACTATTGGGGGGTGTTATAATTATTTAGCACAATATGGAGAGCACTACTACTAACAGGGGTACTTTCGGGAGCATTATCACTATTGGGGTACTATTATTAATGAGAGCACTCTGGGAGACAATTATTACTATTAGTGGGACTTTTGAGGAGCTCTGTTACTACATGGGGACTATCTGTATGGCACTATTACTTCTACAGTCTTTGGGGTCATTGGGGAGCACAATCAGCATAGTATTGAGGGTAGCAGCAGGATAAAACTGTTGGAAGATCGGGAGGAGGATGATAGAAAAGGTGCCATTTTTTTTAAACTACTGGGCTACCCCTCTAATTCTAGGGTGTTTGTGATTCAAGAATAGTATGTTTAGAGTATTTTTAGGGCGTGAAATGGGAGGTGTGGCTTCTAAAAGAGGGCGTGGCATATGTCCGTAAAAATTTTGGGCTGTCGGTGATTTTTGGAGAAGGTTGGCAACTCTGCTCTAAACACCCCAATAGAAGCCTGTTCTGCTTCAATACTTCCCTCCCTATCCTTTCCCTACACTTCTATTGAGCAATATATACGTTTGATAAGTTTTTCTACCACTTTCCCTAGCACCTGCAAACGTCTCTCCCTGTACTAAGTTCACTGTAAAATGACAGAATCCAAAATGGCTGAGGGTATTTATAGGGCTGTGACATCACAGGGCTTGCTGGCTGCTGATTGGGTGCATGCATGGCATTGTGAGTAATCCCTCCCTCCCTCATGTTCCTTTCTCTATGTACAAACACGTGCAGCCACCATTTTAGTGGAAAAAAAAACCAATTCGTCACCACGAATCCTCAGGAAATTCTAAATCGGTGCGAATCGAATAATTCCTGAAATTCGGATCGAATTCCACTTCGTCAGCTTCGATTCGCTCATCTCTACTTATAGACATTACTACAACTGGTACCAAGGGACTTTAGACTCATTTAAAAGGGTTGTCCCGCGAAAAATATTCTAAAGTTTTCAAACCAGCACTTGGATCTGAATACTTTTATAATTGCATCTAATTAGAAATTTAGCATAGCCACTAAGTTATTCAATATTTAATATTGAATATTCAATATTTAGTTCTTTGACCTGCTCACTGAGATGACCGCACATGCTCAGTTTCATCCTTCATCTGCCTCCTGAGCTGTGATAGGCAGAGCTGAAACACACCCCCTTAGCTGCAGCAGAAAAGACACTCCCATCAGCTGTCAGCTTGATATAAATTTAGCAGCGCAATGAATGTGGATATCTCTGGATCCATGTGATGGACAGGGCTGGTTATAGCTTTGTTAGAAAGAGGTTTCCATCTACTATATGATGGCTGATATTCGTTTTTTAAATTAGCCTTGGGACAACCCCTTTAATATTCCATATAATGTAGTGAGAAGCTGAAGAAAAAATCTAAGGGTTCTTTCACATGAGTGACTTTTATGTCCAGATGCGATGCGTGTAGTGAAGACACAGCATCTGGACTAAAGCCTGACCCATTTATTTCAATGAGTTTGGGCACATGAGAGTCATTATTCATCTATAATCTCTGCATTCAGGAAAAATCACAGCATGTTCTATATGGTGCGTTTTCACCCTGGTTCGATAGAAGTGAATGGGACCTGCATGAAAAATGGAAGACATCCAGATGCAATGCATTTTTCACTGTTGGTTGCTAGGAGATGCCATGTGTTATTCTTCAGTTTTTCTTATATGCGTGTTAAACGCATGCAATCTGGATACAATATGGCTAGAAAAAACACAATCACAGAAAAAACTAATTGAACTTGATTGCAAAACCATCAGTTTTTTTCTGAACAGATCCTGACAATCTATATCGCTCTTGTGAAAGAGGCCTTAGGGCAGTGATGGCGAACCTTTTAGAGACTGGGTGCCCAAACTGCACCCACTTATTTATTGCAAAGTGCCAACATGCCAATTTAACCTGAACAGTACAGTCTAATACAGTATATCTTCCATGTACCTTATCATTTAGCTATAATAGCCTGCCTACATTTAATATGCTACCTGTGCTGTTCATAGCATGCTCTGCACTGATGAATGGCAGGAAAAGTCTAAGGCATATTGGTACACCACATACTTTTTCCAGGGGATGGGTGCCCACAGAGAGGGCCCTGAGTGTCACCTCTGGCACCCATGCCATAGGTTCACCACCACTGCCTTAGGGTATGTGCACACAGTGCAGATTATGCACTTTTTTTGCACGGATTTTGTGCCAAAAAACTGCTCCATAAAACAGTCACAGCAAAGTGTATGAGATTAGACAATTCTCATGTATAATTAGCTTTTTTTCTTAGGTGCGGAATTTGACCTGCTGTGTGGATTTGGAAATCTGCAGAATATCAATTGTTGTTGCGTTTGTCTTGTGTGGATGTCATCTTTTTCATTGGAAGAGTTAGATCTGTGGGAAATCTACATCAAATCCGCATTAAAAAATACATAAAAACAGCACAAAATGCACCAAAAACTTGATAAACAGTGCAGATTTATGTGAGATTTTCACGCAGATTTTGTGTGGATTTCCTGCATTTAAATCTCCATAGTGTGCAGGTACCCTTATAGATTTCCTTTTTAGGGTGTTATGCGGTAAAGCTGACAAAACTTCCTGCTCAGTAAGAGGAGTCTCAGGATGCAAAGGCACTTGCAAGCAGCTATTATGCCCATGGTCTTTTTCTAAGTGTGGTGGTGCATTTGAATATAATTGGATTTCACTTAAATTTGTATTACAGTTGGACCTCAGTGCAGTTCTCCTTAGGACCATCTAGAACTCCATTATTAATTAATAACTGGGTAGATTACTGGGTAGTAGAGATGAGCAAATCATTGAAAAAATTATTTGCCGAACATTCGACGAAGTTTTCCTAAGACTCGTATATTCGATGAATAGATTCATTGTATTTGCGTACAAAATATACGTTATTATGTGCTATTAGCGAACATTCACGCACTAATAACGAACGTACAGTTAAAAAATGTACGCAACTTCTTAGAAGACGTACGCATGAGCGTACAAATAGCTTACGAATCCTCAGCGAACTATTGTGTACGCGATTACTTAATACGCAGGCACGTACAACGAGAGGCCGCGGGGTGCACTCCTCAGAGGCAGAGCGAATATTTGAAAATGGCATCCAGACGATCCTCATCATTTAGTTCTGCGGCACAGCTGAAATACATAGTCCGGCTGATGGACCGCCAGGATTATGATTTACGATGGCACACACCGCCATCCGAACCAGCATAAAAAGTAGGTGATCCAGCAGGTGATCCGAGGCTTGTGCCATAGTTTTGACACCTTGCGGACCCCGGGCCAGATCCAGTGTAAATGGTCAGATCTGAAATCGCCCTCAGAGGCAGTATGTATATTTGAGGTAGAACAAGTAAGGTGCTGTCTATCCGGCTATGTGCATAGTACAATCATCCACAATACTATAAAGTGAATATGAGGACCCATTGCGGTACCTGTAAAGAAATACACACGATGGGCAACATATTTGAAAAAGTTGCTGAAAGGTAAAAACATTAGTGCAAACAATCCAGTGCAAACAATATAGTGCAAATACATTATAGGTATAATGTAAACATTTTAAATATCACCTACCTAGTCTGCTCACGGACACGTTTAAGTCTCTTTTCTTCTTTCTGACGCTTGTCATAGAACTGGAGCAGAGTCCCAAACTCAGTTGCAATTTGTAATCCACATAAGTAAAATTGTAATCCAAATGGGTAAAAAAAATAGCAGCAAAGGTTCCTTAAAAAACCATCTTTCAAGGGGCTTCCCAATAAACTGAAAGGGAAAAAACTGCTATTATTGTTTTTAACTGCTATTAGGCGGGTGCACTTCTGTCTAAGCTGCGATTAACAATAGTCCCATTGATTAATAGGCTGAATGAGGTTTCAACATATCAATTAGTGACAAATTAATTTGTAACAAATCAAATTTCTTGTCAAACTTCTGTGAAGCTGCTGAATTGAATTTTTTAAAACTTAGCTCATCTCTAGCTTAGAAAATTAAAAGCATTCCAAAGTTATTAGCACATAAAATAACACATATCATATTTGAAAAATTGGGCTTTGGTATTTGGGCCAAACTGGCTTTTGCAGGAAGGGGTTTAAGTGTAACTGTCATATATATTTTTTTTTATTTGCAAGTTTATTAAAACTAAACATGTATAATTGAGTGTGTCAATGATTGTTAAAAGCTCTGTAATTACCTTATAATAGCTTTCATTAATGTCCCCTGTCCCTTTCCACTGGTCTCTTAACCATTTCAGCCCAGAGGGTTTTTTGTTTTTGCGTTTTCGTTTTGCGCTTCCTGCCTTCACAGAGCCATAACTTTTTTTTATTTTTCTGTTCACATAGCTGTATGATGGCTTGTTTTTTGCCGGACAAGTTGTACTTTCCAACGCCATCATTTAATATTGCATATGATGTAGTGGGAAGTGGGAAAAAAAAATCCAAATGGGGTGAAATTGCAAAAAAAAGCAATTCTGTCACAGTTTTACAGGTTTTTTATTTATGACGTTTGATGTATAATTAAAGTGACCAGTTAATTTCATTCTACAGGTCAGTACGAATCTGGCAATATCTTATATGTATAGTTTTTCTTGCGTTTTGATTTAATAACTATAAAGTTAGGGAAAAAAAATTTTCGTCGCCATATTTTGACCCCTATAACTTTTTGGTATTTATGTGTAAGGAGCTGAACTATTGAAAGGGGGTGATTCAAATGTTTATGTTTTTTTATTTTTTTATTTTTAAAAACGTTATTTATTAATTTATTTAATTAATTTACAGTTTTCTATAGTTCCCATAGGGAACTATAACAAGCAATCATTATATTGCTATTCTCATAGACTCCAATGCACTTGCATTGGAGTCTATGAGAAAATTGCTAGTTTCCTATGGAGCCCTATTACAGGCAAGGGCTCCATAGGAAATACTATGCAGCAGCCTCCTGTCATTCACAAAGACAGGGGCTGCTGCAGACACCCTCTGGCTCCTCCGATCGCCATACGGGGGAGCTGGAGCAACATCAGCCGCAGGTGTCTGCTAAAAGAAACTGAGCAGAGCGGGCTCCTTCTTTAAAGACCCGCTCAGTGCTGTACTAATACGGCGCTGGGTTTGAGGGGTTAAAAGACCGTTGTTAAGGTTTTTCTGTCTTCCTTTTAGTGTAAACAGAAGACAGACACTGCACATTACATGCCTGCATTAGGCTTCAGAGTGAGGAGGCGTGTCTCTCAGTAAACTAATCTGATTGGCTGGCAGGAAGCTGCTGGCTACAGCAAGTGTGTATGTGAAGTGAGGGAAGGCAGTTTTGGCCACAGAGAACTGGCAGAGGAGCCATCTTGAGAAGATCCTCATATTGTAGGGTCCTAAACAGCCGTAACTAAGGGAAAAGCTCAAGTATGTGAAGAAACTAAAGACTATTTTATGCATAATGCTTCAGAAGCAGTAATATATGGTAAAATTGTGATTAAAACATGACAGTTAAACTTTAAGGCCATGTAAATGTGTCTGTATGAAGCTTTGGTAACTGAAAGATATCCCTGTCAGTTGCACAGGATGCAGATATGAACATGCCTGCTGGTATGCTCTGTATTACCCACAGATGTAACCACCTACCCATAACATCCAGGGTCCTTGAGACGGTTTCCAGGCCTGTCATGGATAGTTTTCTGCAAAGCTGTGTCTGAGACACGAATACAGCATGTCAGGATCATGTAGCCCACAATAGAATTCTATTGCAGTCTATGAGTCAAATAATCAGAAGATCATATGTCCAAGGAAGAAAAGCATAAAAATATTAAACATTCAAATATCTTCCTTTCCCAATTTTACATATAAAATAAACATAATTTGTATCGCCGAGTTTGAATATGTCTGAACTATTAAAATATAAAAGATATTTTCCTGTGTATCGAATGCTATAATGAAAACAAAATAAAAATGTCTGAATGTCTGATTCCCTGTTTTTTGGTCACCTTATTCCTCTCCCCCCAAAAAATGAATTACAACTTATTAAAAAGTCATATGTAACTCAAAAAGGTACCAGTAAAACAACAGCTTTCATTTAAAAAAAAAAAACAAACCCACGCACAGCTCTGTAGACCATAATATAAAAAGTATGGCTGTCAGAATATGGCGATGCAAGGACCAAATGTTTTTTTTTAAAGGCCTTTATTTTTTTAAGTAGTAAAAATTGTATTACCCACAGAACAAGGTTGTCATGTCATTTTTAATGATCAGTGAATGCAGTAGAAAGCAAAAAACCAGAATACCTTGGTGAAATTGCTATTTTCTTTTTAATTTCACCCCACAAAGAACTTTTTCCTGTAAGATGCCATTACAAAGTACAACTTGTCCTACAAAGAACAAACCCCATGTGATGATAAAAATAAAAAAATATATGCTTCTGGGAAGGAGGGGAAGGAAAATCAAAAAAGAAAAAAGAAAATTAGGCCATGTCCTGAAAGGGTTAAATTCCAAATACCTTCTTCCTGTGAATGAACTCCTCGAGCCTCTGCCTCGGCAGGTCTATTAAAAAAGGAGACTAGAGAGATTCCCAGTATGAACTTGAAAAAAATGCTTTGAAACATAAGATATATTCTTAAAGAGTAACTAAACCTTTGTATCAAATTTTAATATGATGTCCCTAATGCATTTTACATTCTTTTATCTCCCTAAAGCGTACCATTCACTGTGCGATTAAAACTCAGTTCTCTGTACACCATGACGATGAAATTAGTCCTGTGTTGTTCATGCAGAGGTACAATGATTGGATTAATGATGTTATTCAAGTAGTGTGGGCTTGTCACTGTACCATTCACAAAATGTAGGGCAGTTATGTATTGACACAGCTGCCCACACTGTAACACCACCACCAAAGGCTGGTCTGGTGACAACAGTGGCTGATGCATAGCACTCTCCTTGACGTCTCCAACATAGTTGGTGGCCATCATTTCTGCTCAGCATGAATTGACTTTCATCAGTGAACAGTACTGAGGCCCACTAGTCCCTCATCCAGCGTAGATGCTCCCTGGCTAATGCAAGGCAATGACACCTTTGCCTGGTGGTGTGTTCAGGCACCCTTGCAGAATGTCTAGCATGCATATCACTTTGACGTAAATGGTTTTTAATGCTCTGACATGACTCATCATCTTATTAGCCGGACTTCTTTACCTGTGGGGGCTGTCTCCACATGTGAAGAAGTGCCCAGTTGCCATATGCTGATATCCATGCTGCATAAGTATAAATTTAGCTTCAGGAGCAGCTACTGTACTGTGGGTAGCAGCGCAGGAGCAGTAACTGCTCACGAAGCCAAATTTTAACTTTGGTAGCGGCGCAGGCAGAAGAGTGACTTGCCCTCCACAGTTAAAGAGGTCTGGCCAATTTTATTCACTAATCTCTAACTGGGAGATAAAATTGTTCCCAACATAAGAGGTTTCTTGGTTGAAAATGTACATTCCTGGCTCAAAATATTTTTTGCTTCAAATCATTATCTTACAACAAAGGAGGAAATTTGTGAACAATTTGTGTTTGTATTTATAACAAACAATTTGTGTTTGTTTGTATACAATTTGTGAACAAATTGTATTGTATTCTACTCTATAGATTGTTACTAAAGTAACAAGCTAAGATATTTTCTCCTTATTTGTCTCCATGAATGCTTATTTTTAAAAAGCTGAAAACATAAAAAATGAGAGTTAAATGCTTTTGCACAGTGTATCAAATAGTATTTACATTTTATTGATAACACTGTGATTCAGAATAATGGTCTACTCTAGAGATGAGCGAGCATACTCGTCCGAGCTTGGTGCTCGTTCGAGTATTACGGTACTCGTAAGTGCTCGCTGCTCGGACGAGTATCTCGCCATGCTCGAGGAAATGGCAACTTCCGCATCGTGCTTTTTTGGCGCCTATCACAAGCCAGGATCACGTGGGGCCCTTACATGTCGATAGCAGGGGTTGGCTGGCCTGATCAGGTGACCCTGGAATATACTAGTGACTGGCCGCGGTGCTCGGCTCAGATGCCGTCTGGATGTCGTTAGGGATAGAGCTGCTGCGTTTCAGGGAGAGTGTTAGGGCCTGCATTTAGTTCTCTGTTAGGCAGGAATCACCCACAAAGAACCCAACAGCCCTTCTAAGGGCTACAAGAAATTTTTTTTTTGTCTCCTGGCTTGGCTGGCTGGCTGGCACTAGTAGTGCAGCTATCGCCATATATAACCCCTTTTTTTTTTTAATTGTTATATCTCAGTGATACAAATCCATTGCACACAGCAGTGTGGAACCATTCTGTGTGTCACAGTTCAGTACACTCACTATTTTCTGTCCAGGTGACACTGTCTGTACGTCAGTTAATCCAACCAGGTCTTTTGCTCTCACGTATATAGCTTGATCACAAAAATCTCTTTGCGACATTTGTCTGGGTCGCAGTCAAAATAGCCACCATTAACAGGGTGTGAGTTAGGTCTACGATAGTTTCTGCACGTCACGTTCCAAAAAAAAACAAAACTACAAAAAAAAATATATAAAAAAAATAGTTTTTTTGTTGTTTTAGCTCAGTGATACAAATCCATTTCACACAGCAGTGTGGAACCGTTCTGTGTGTCACAGTTCAGCTGTCCACTCACTCCAATCCGTATTTTCTGTCCAGGTGACACTTTCTGTACGTCACGTAATCCAACCGGGTCTTTTGCTCTCACGTATATAGCTTGATCACAAAAATCTCTGTGCGACATTTGTCTGGGTCGCAGTCAAAATAGCCACCATTAACAGGGTGTGAGTTAGTTCTACGATAGTTTCTGCACGTCACGTTCCAAAAAAAACAAAACTACAAAAAAAAATATATAAAAAAAATATATTAAAGAAATAGTTTTTTTGTTGTTTTAGCTCAGTGATACAAATCCATTTCACACAGCAGTGTGGAACCATTCTGTGTGTCACAGTTCAGTACACTCACTACAATCCGTATTTTCTGTCCAGGTGACACTTTCTTTACGTCACTTAATTAAACCAGACTGAACACGTTTGTGGGTTTCAGTACACCAGGCCCATTTATTTTTTATTTTTTATATAATACACTTATATACAGAAAATGTTGAACCCCAGGGCTAAGGGTCGAGGATGAGGGCGTGGGCGTGGGCATTCAATTACTGCAGGGGGCAGAGGCCGTGGTCCTGGGCAGGGTGAGACAGTACCTGATGATGAGGGAGCTGTGGAACGCCGCAGAGCTACACTCCCTAGCTTCATGTCTGAACTTACAGGGACACGTGGTAGAGGACTGTTGAAACCACAACAGTGTGAACAGCTGATGTCGTGCATTGCGGACAATGCTTCAAGTAATTTGTCCACCAGTCAGTCTTCCATGCAGTCCACCCACGTTACTCAAGGGAGCACTCCTCTGGCTCCTCCACCTCAACCTCCTTCCCCCCAGTCTGCCCCCTCCCAGGAAAATTTGGAATGCGATCCGGCATACTCTCAGGAACTGTTTTCTGGACCCTTCCCAGAGTCACAAACCACTTCTCAGGTTGCTGCTGACCTCGTTCCCGATGCCCAAGTTTTCCAACTGTCGCAGTCTGTGGGTGATGATGATGATGATGACAATGTTGAGTTAGTGGAAGACGTTTGTAAAGAGGTGTCGGACAATGAGGAGACACGGTTGTCAGACAGTGGTGAAGTTGTTGTCAGGGCAGGAAGTCCGAGGGGGGAGCAGACTGAGGAATCGGAGGATGATGAGGTGACTGACCCAAGCTGGGTTGATATGCCGAGTGAAGACAGTGCTTCTGAGGCGGAGGCGAGTGCTGCACCAGAACAGGTTGTAAGAGGCAGTGGTGTGGCCAGAGGGAGAAGCAGGGCCAGAGCTGGTGCATCAGCAGCAACTGTTTCACGTAGTGAAGCTCCCGTGGCGAGGCCTAAATGTTCGCAAGTCTGGAGGTTCTTTAAAGAAAGTGAGGATGACCGACGGACTGTGGTGTGCAACCTGTGCCACACCAGGATCAGCAGGGGTGCCACCACTACTAGCCTAACCACCACCAGCATGCGCAGGCATATGAGTGCTAAACACCCCACTCAATGGAACCAAGGCCGTTCACCACCTCCTGCGGGTCACACCACTGCTCCTTCCCCTGTGTCACTCGCTGCCTCTGCTAGTCAACCCCCTGCGTCACTCGCTGCCTCTGCTAGTCAACCCCCTGCCCAGGACCCCAGCACGAGCGCCTCTCGCCGGAAAACCACA
This sequence comes from Rhinella marina, assembly GCA_900303285.1. NCBI lineage: Eukaryota > Metazoa > Chordata > Amphibia > Anura > Bufonidae > Rhinella > Rhinella marina. The sequence continues at coordinate 21,693 of ONZH01002888.1, forward strand.
CCTTCGCCTCCACGATCCTCCACAGTGTCCACCAATGTGTCCCAGCGCAGCATTCAGCTGTCTTTACAGCAGACGCTGGAGCGCAAGAGGAAATACAGTTCCACCCACCCACATGCCCAAGCCCTCAACGTCCACATCTCCAAATTGCTTAGCCTGGAGATGCTGCCCTATAGGCTGGTAGAGACCGAGGCCTTTGCAATCTCATGGCGGTGGCTGCCCCTCGGTATTCGGTCCCCAGCCGCCACTATTTTTACCGATGTGCCGTCCCAGCCCTACACCAGCACGTGTCACAGAACATCATCCGTGCCCTGACCAACGCTGTTTCTGAGAAGGTCCACCTAACCACGGACACGTGGACAAGTGCTGCCGGGCAGGGACACTATATCTCACTGACGGCACAATGGGTTAACTTGGTGGAGGCTGGGACCGAGAATGACCCTGGGGCCTCTCATGTACTGCCCACACCGAGGATTGCGGGGCCGACCTCGGTCACGGTCTCTCAGACGTACTATGCCTCCTCCTCCTCCGACCCCTCCTCCTCCTCCACCGAATTACCATCCGTGGGCACGGCGCCTTCAGTCGGTAGCTCTAGGCGCAGCAGTGCTGTGGGTAAGCGCCAGCAGGCGGTGCTCAAACTGCTGAGCTTAGGTGACAAAAGGCACACCGCCCAAGAGCTGTTACAGGGCATCACGGCGCAGACCGATGTGTGGCTGGCACCGCTGAACCTCAAGCCAGGCATGGTTGTGTGTGACAACGGGCGTAACCTGGTGGCGGCTCTGCAACTCGGCAGACTGACACATGTGCCATGCCTGGCCCACGTGTTCAATCTCATAGTTCAGTGGTTCCTCAAGACATACCCCAATCTGTCTGATTTGCTCACCAAGGTGCGCAGCATCTGTGCGCATTTCCGCAAGTCCACCACAGATGCTGCCACTCTCAGGGCAGCGCAGCGCCGCCTACAAATGCCCGCTCACCGACTGTTGTGCGACGTGCCCACGAGATGGAATTCCACATTAAACATGTTATCCAGAGTTTACCAGCAGCGCAGAGCGATTGTAGACTGCCAGATGTCAACTTCCACCAGAACTGGTAGTCAGGTCAGTCAGATTCCTCAAGTCTACAATGAGGAGTGGACGTGGATGTCTGATATCTGTCAGGTGTTGAGCAACTTTGAGAAGTCAACACAGATGGTCAGCGGCGATGCCGCCATTATCAGCCTCACCATCCCGCTGCTTTGCCTGTTGAAAACTCACTGCTCAGCATGAAGTCGGATGCTTTGCGCTTGTCACAAGAGATGGTGGAGGAAGATACATCGCTTGATAGCCAGAGCACCCTCCGGTCTGTTTCTCAGCGCGTATCGGAGGAGGGGGGTGAGGATGAGGAGGAAGAGGAGGAGAATGTCGGCGAGACAGTAGAGGGTACCAGTGCTCAGTCCTTACCTCTTGAGCGTGTATGGGCTGAAGAGGAGGACTTTGGAGGAGGAGGAGGAGGAAATGGAGAGTCAGGCCAGTGAGGAGAGGGAATTCTTGTGTGTTGGGACTCTGGCGCACATGGCAGACTTCATGTTAGGCTGCCTAGCCCGTGACCCTCGCGTAAGAAGCATTTTTTCAAACACCGATTACTGGGTGTTCACTCTCCATGACCCATGGTACAAGCAGAACCTTTCCACTCTCATCCCTGCAGAGGAAAGGAGTATGAGAGTGAATAGATATCAACAGGCCCTGGTGCACAAGCTGAAACAATTCTTCCCATCTGACGCCGCTAGCGGCAGAGGGCATGGTTCTGTGGGCCAAGTAGCGGGGGAGAAGAGCTTAGCAGGCAGCTTGTCCAGCACTGGCAGGGGAACGCTCTCCAAGGCCTTTGCCAGTTTTATGTCACCCCAGGAAGACACTGTCACCTGTCCCCTGTCTAGGCAGAGTAGGGGGGAGCTGTACAGAAAGATGGTGAGGAAGTACCTAGCTGACCATACCAACGTCCGTAGCGATCACTCTGCTCCATACAACTACTGGGTTTCAAAGCTGGACACGTGGCCTAAACTAGCGCTGTACGCCTTGGAGGTGCTGGCCTGCCCTGCCGCTAGCGTGCTGTCAGAGCGGGTATTCAGTGCAGCTGGTGGCTTCATCACTGATAAGCGTACACGCCTGTCAACTGACAGCGCTGACAGGCTGACGCTTATTAAAATGAACAAAGCCTGGATTTCACCGGAATGCAAATCTCCTCCGGGGGAAAGCCGCTAAAGATTAACATTACTTATGTATCCGATTCCTCTTCTCTACTTGTCCTCCTCCATGTCGTCTTTGCCTAACGCTGACTAAAAAAACGCCGTTTTTTAGAGGTCCAACTGGCACTCTTTTACCACAATTTTTCAGGAGGGCCCCCTACAGGCCCTCTCTTCAAACAATTTTTCCGGAGGTCCACATACAGGCCCTCTCTCCAAACATTTTTTCCGGAGGTCCACCTACAGGCCCTCTCTTCAAACAATTTTTCCGGATGTCCACCTACAGGCCCTCTCTTCAAACAATTTTTCCGGATGTCCACCTACAGGCCCTCTCTTCAAACAATTTTTCCGGAGGTCCACCTACAGGCCCTCTCTCCAAACATTTTTTCCGGAGGTCCACCTACAGGCCCTCTCTCCAGTTCCAGTTTCCAGTTTTATTTGCGCAAACTGCGTAAATTTCTTTTTGGGATAGGTGTGAAAAATAATATTACCTGCATATCTATATTGCCCAACATTGGGTACGGTAGCAACAAGAAGACCAAACACATGCTGCCCACACGGTTCCTCAAATTCCTGGTCCACAATGTCAAGGAGCTCGAGGTTCTGTTGATGAGCAACAAGTCCTTCTGTGCAGAAATCGCCCACAACGTCTCCTCAAAGAACCTAAAGACCATTGTGGAGAGGGTGGCACAGCTCGCCATCAAAGTGACGAACCCCAACGCCAGACTGCGCAGCGAAGAGAACGAATAAATATCTCTGTGGTTATTTGTGCTAAATAAAAGTTAAATAAACACAAAAAAAAAATGATCTGTTCCTGTGCCTGATCCACCCAAGTTGAATCTGTCCCATCATGAGAAAGTCCCCCCAAGGAGTCCCCACTGTAACTTGCTTCCCATACAACTACCTCACCCCCCGACACCTGTGTCTCGCCATTGTCCACCACCTCCTCAGACAACACTGGTAAATCCCCACTGTCAGCACATGGAGACTGCAAAAGGTCTTGCGAATTGGGGCAGAGAATGTTCTGGGGTAGCACATCAGAGAAGGGGTGACTATGGGGTTCCCGTGACCACATGCAATCTCCATCTAAAAAGTCATGCCACACTTGATCGAGCTCATAATTGACAATTGTACCGGTTGATGCTAAATTTTTAAGTTGGGGTCCTGCGTCGTCATTCTAACTACATCCGGCTGTTGTCACCACCACACACGCTAGCCCAGGGGGCACTCCTCTGGCTCTTCCAGCTCAACCTCCTTCCCCCCAGCCTGCCCCCCCCACCTACAGGCCCTCTCTCCAAACAATTTACGTTATTTTCCTATCTTTCTCTCTCTCCAAACTATTTTTCCGGATAGCTGCCATATACGGTATTAAACTGAGTAGTATACATAGAACACATACCACACTTGATCTATACTGAACGTCACTTTTAAAAAATACGTCATTTTCCTCTCTTTCTCTCATTTGTCTGGGTTACAATTAAGCAGACCAAGTCTGCCTAATCTAATAGTTTCTGTGTAATTGCTCCATACTGCACGTCTTTTTCCTCTCTTTCTCTCTCTCCAAACTATTTTTTCCGGATAGGTGCCGTATACGGTATTAAACTCAGAAGAATACATACCGTACCGGTTGATGCTAAAGTTTTTCCAAATCCATCCGGCTGTTGTCACCACCACACACGCTATCCCAGGGGGCACTCCTCTGGCTCTTCCAGCTCAACCTCCTTCCCCCCAGCCTGCCCCCCACCTACAGGCCCTCTCTCCAAACAATTTACCCGGATAGGGGACGTATTAGATATTGTACTGATTTTTTTTTTGTTCTTCTTTTAATTGCCTCCTTACCTGTGATAGGCAGAGCATGGACACGTCCCCTTAGATGCAGTAGAAAAGACACTCCCCTGGCCAGAGCAAGCTCTTTTTCCTTTTCCGTGTTCGAAAAATCCATGAAATATATGGTCCCAAGATAGGGGACGTATACGATTTTAAACTGAGAAGAATCGATACCACACATGCCCCACTAGGAGAATTTGGGGTAATGGTGGGATTAGGCAGCCTCAGAGGCATCCATGCATGCTGCCCCTGCTGTTTCCTGTCCATTTCTGTGGTGTTTCCATCATTTTCTGAGGTTTCCAGGTTTTCACCCAGCCTTCCCTAGGCAGAGTCTTGGTCCCCTGCAAAAATGCTTGAGTCTCCCATTGACTTCAATGGGGTTCGTTATTCGAAACGAGCACCCGAGCATCGGGAAAAGTTCGACTTGAATAACGAGCACCCGAGCATTTTAGTGCTCGCTCATCTCTAGTCTACTCTCAAAATCATCAGATCTTTCCTTTATACCAATTTCATTTATATGAATATTATGAATATTGATGTACTTTACATTTTGCCTTTGGTCTATTTTTTTCAGAATAACATTTTATTTCAGATGGCGATAAATACATTGCCTATATTGCACATATTATCATACAGTATTAATGAAGGTAATGTTGGAGCAGAGAAAATTCAGGATAGAAAAATGTTTGCATAGCTTCTAATTACATAGCGCACACAGAAATGTCTGTACATCCTTATGCCTCCATTTTCATACAGAGGTACTGTATATAGAGCCTTTTTCAGTTGTATTCCACATTCTACATGAAATACAAGGTAAATACTTTTGCCATGTCCCATCAAATGATGTGTTATCAATGTAAAGTCAGCAATAAAAGAAAATCTCACTAATATGGCGCTGTACTAAGGCAGCAAAAGCAGCACAACACGAGTAAAATGTCTCTCGGGGTCTCTGTCAACAAGTTATGCTGTCCTCAGAAAGAACAGGTGACAGATTCCCTTAGTTCATTTACAATTTACATGAAATACTTTTAATTCCATATATATAGAAGGATAGTCTTGCCCTAAACAGAAAAGCAGTATTAACGGCAGGAGCAGCAGCATGACATGAACCAAGAAGATAGAAGATCAGCTGTTTAAGGGTGGTAGTAGTAGTAGTAGTAGTAGTAGTAGTAGCAGCTAGGTAGCGTTAATAGTGGAGCCAGTAGTGGATTTAAAGTGAGGAGTAGCAGCTGCAGTAGTGGCGACAGCTTTGGCAGTGACACCAGCCATATGGAATGGAACATGTTGGCAGGCAGACAGCGGCAATGGCATGATGGTGACAGTGGCATGATGGCAGCAACAGCAGCAGTAGCCATATGGTATAGAATATTATCATAGGAAGGGAGACAGCTGCAGCTATATAGCATGGAACACGATGGTAAGCAGATAGACAGCAGCAGTGGCAAGATAGGGCACTGTCAGCAAGACCAAATCTATTCATTGGCCTCAGCCAGGGGAATGGGAAAATCCTCCCAGATCCATGCTTCATTCATTTTGACAAAACCTATATTTTGGACACTGTTGGAGGACAACTTGATCCTTGCGTGTCACCACACAGCCACAGTCATTTAGAGAATGAGACAATTTAAAAAAATTTTGACAAATAAAATGCACAACTGGCCAGAATTACAACTATAACAAACAGGCCTTGAGACATAACTGGATAACCTATGCGTCTACGGCCATACTATCCTGCATAGTGGTGATGTCACCAGTCAGCTGGTTAGTTTCAGTTCTCTTTCAGAGTTGGCTGCCAGCAGGGGCAACTCTAATGAATTTGGAGTGCACAAGGAGCAGCATAGAAAGAATTGAATTTTGGTGATTGAAGTGAATTACAGTACATGACGCTTTCCACTTGCCAGCTGCTGCTCTCAGGATAAAACACACACAGAACTATGACTTACCCTATGTTTAACTCTCTGATTTTTTTGTCTATTGCTCAATCTACATAACTAAATATGTCTCTAAAGTGTCCCTCTAAGATTGCTGGCTTGTGTCTGTAATCGCTTTCTACCAGACACAGACAACAAACGTCCTCTCAAATGTCAGGCTAAGCTCAGAATGCCGTCTATACATCTGAGCTTGCCCAGAGCCTGAAGGACCTGCCAAAATCCTGCCCCAGACTGGCTCACAGGTTGTCTGTCAGCCTGTGAGCCAATTAGCATACTTACCAATGTTTTTGTTGGTAAAATGAGGATGTTTAAGCTCCGCCTATGGGACCACCTTGGAACCCACTTTTGGGCAGGGTCTAAGGTAGTTCTGCCTATTTTGGCCCAGGACAGCACAAATTTGCCGGGACTATCTCTGAAAATCAGGGACCATGCCACCAAATTCAAGACAGTTGGCAATTATGAATTAAGGCAAGCCCCTCTCTTTCTCAGGGTCATGTGATCCTCCATCTTCATCCTCCCTGACCTGATTCCCTCCAATTTTCAAAGTGAAATGGTGGTAGCTGTTTTGAGTGATTTGTCCAAAGCAAATCGCCAAAACTTCTGATTTTTTGGCAATTTGTTGTGAAATTCATAACAATCCGATTTGTTTAAAATAGATTCACTCATCTGTAATATGTGTATGTATTTTGTTCTTCACTTAGCTCATGACAGTTATACAGTACATTACTTTCTTCTGCCATATAAAATATGTTTTCAATCTCTTCTCAGATCCCAAAAGGTCTATATTGTATATCTTGCTGTCAAAAATAGCTAGATTGATCAATTTGATGTTAGTGGAAACAGACAAAGCAATGAAAAGTAGTGGATACTATTGTTTTTAGGTAACTGAATAGTATTGCAGAATTTAGTTAGGATTGACTTTATTGATCTTTCTCATCCAGGGACACCAGCATAGGTTTACTTTTTCCTATGAAGTATTACTTTTCTTAATAGACGAAAAACACTGCAAAGAAAAATTGACTGAATATGACTGAAAGGAGTAGAAGCACTATTTTTATAAGTTTATATATGCTTTACTACCACCAGACCTACAGTATAGTCTCACAAAGCACATTGCTTAAAAGATAAAAAGTTGCTTGTACAAGAGGCCTGTGTCTCAGAAAGTATTTTTCATTCAGTATCTCTTGCCTTTTACTTTACTCCTCCTTTTACATACCAAGTAATAAGGTTCCAAACTTGCTATACGTGGTAAAAAAAATCAGGAACTATACGTACATATATGATATACTGTATCCAGTGCCAGACTGTTTCAGACTGAATTTAACCTACTGTGTTATAGGGGTATTTTACATGCATAATTAAAGGGGTTGTCCGGGTTCAGAGAAGAACCCGGACATACATGCAATTTCACCCAGGCAGCCCGCCTGAAGAGGGCATCGGAGCATCCTATGCTCCGATGCCCTCCTTTGCCCTGCGCTAATTAGCGCAGGGCAAAGGAATTTCGCCGGGTTCCGGTGACGTACCGGTCCCTGCCGGGCAGAGGCTTCCGCCCGGCAGTGAGTCGGTGACGTCATCGGCGCTGATGGACAGGCTTCAGCGCTGCCCTAGCCAGTAAAACGGCTAGGGCAGCGCTAAAGCCGGCCCATTAAGGCCGGTGACGTCACCGAACTCACTGCCGGGCGGAAGTACCCGCCCGGCAGCGAGTATTTACAAAACAAGAGACCTTGCCCTGCGCGATCTAGCGCAGGGCAAGGGGGGGCATCGGAGCATGAGATGCTCCGATGTCCTCTTCAGGCAGGCTGCCTGGGTGAAATTGCAGGTATGTCCGGGTTCTTCTCTGAACCCGGACAACCCCTTTAAGTACTAATTGGTTCTGTTGTCTTTAATTCTGTCCCCCTTAATATCACCTTCTTTATTCTGTGTAATAATATTCCTAGTAATATAGTGAGTTAAAGGGGTTCTCCAGGAATTAAGAACATGAAAATACTTAAATATTGCTTTATTATAAATATATTCCCAAATGCCTTTCATTAGTTATAATGGCTCATTTTGTCTGGGGGGCAAACATTAGGAGACATAAAATGGCCGCTGTCCTATTATTACACACAAAACCTGTCCTAATTAGACAGGAGGACAAGTTACTTTAAAACAATGAGCTAAAGAGGTACCTCATCCTCCTTTCTGCTATGCTTGTCAGAGATTATGATCCTGAATATAGCTGATAGGATCTTCAGCCGAATCATTGTAGGAATGGAGTTCATGAGGACATGTGGCTGATGAGCAACAGCACTTGTATGCAGTCTCCATTACCACAATCTGTCTTGTCCATCCTCTGTACCTCATGTCTCCTCATGAACTCCTTTCCTACAGAGATTCAGCTGAAGATCGTATTAAACAGTATTCAGGACTATAATCCCTGACACGCAGAGCAGAGAGGAGGATGAGGCAGCTCTTTAGCGCACATGTTGTGAAGTAACTTGTCCTGATGTGTGATTAGGACAGGGTTTGTTTGTACTAATAGGACAGTGACCATTTTATTTCTCCTAATGATTGCTCCCTAGACAAAAAGTCACTATAGATAATGAAAGGTATTTGGGAATATATTTATGATAAAGTCATATTTAAGTATTTTCATTTTCTTAATTCATAGAGAAACTCTTTAAGGATAGTTAGATAACATACACAAATGAAGATCACATTCCTAAGTGATTATCTCAGAGTCATGCATGCTACACACTCAACATCCTTAGGACGAGGGGCTGAAAGGTATAAACCTGGTGCACCAAGACAGTTAATGGGAACTCCATTGAGAACATAATCTAGGTAGGATGTTGTAAGGTCACAATCCTTATTTTTTGTATCACATGGAGTGTCAATCATGTGCTATGACATGGCGGCAGGAGTCCTCCCCCTATTTTATTGTGTAGGCCATGTGATTTATTATTATTTATCCTATATGTGACTTGTCTGTTTTACCTTATATTTAATCATACTTAGTAAATATTTTTTATCACTTAGCCTGTTAAGCCTATTTATTCTCAAATCATCAAAGTCATGTTAAAACACCTACTAGGGTTTGTTTCTAACTGCATTGTAATCTAAAGTTAAGACAAATTAGAGTATCACCTGCGCTGTCGCTTTAGGGTGTGCCTCGCCCCAAGAGCTTAACTAAACAAAAAATATATATATATATATATATATATATATATATATTATAGGAGGGGGTGCTCTCACCAGCAGGGCAGAGTTTCTCTGCAGACAACAGGATTTCAGTCCAAATCGTGCTTTATTCAAGTCAGACACAGACACTCCCAGTTATGCCTCACTGGGTAAGGTGAGGTTACAGCAAACATAAATGGAAACCAAAATAAACTCCTGCCCGTCTGGGCTATAACTAATACATATAGGTCACTTTCTCACCTAATAAATGCAGGTTATCCTCCAGGATTCATGAGCCAGCAATACAGTTATCCTCTTAGGCTCCCAGGCATAGCTACTGAACTGACATCCTGGGATGCCTTTTATTTCCTGCTAACGATCACAGCTGGCTTACCTGTGCTCTCCTCAGGCTAGAGGGAAAAACCTGGCCTGGACCAGGGTGGATTGGAAAGGTCCCACTGCCAACCTACTTTCCCAATCCAAATAAAATCCAGCCCTGTTATTTTACACTAGCTCCAGCAACTATGTCTTGCTGAAGCCACACCAAAGTCTTTCTGGATTTTATTTACCTCACCCAGTTGAGGAGTCTGGGTGGGATATACACCCTGTCCAGTATTCTGCCATACACTTTACCACAATATATATAAAAGAATGTAAAAATCGGTCTTGGGGCCCGCTGCAAGATAACTTAAAATAGTGAGGTTGCCCACACTCACCAAAGTATAAACAATATAGAGTATATAAGTAAAAGGTATCTGCGCTGGTAAAAAGGCAATTAAAATCCAAATTCAACACCTCTGCCTCAGGCAAAAAAGCAAACGTAAGGCTAGTAATGTATAGCACCGTGAGAAATAAACTGCAATGTCATTTACTGTATTCTGATCAAGAAATAGCCATAAACATACAGTGTACCTGTTTGTTTGTAATCTCCAAATCAGGAAAACATGGCTGAGTCCTAGATTTTTTTTAAAAATGTTGTTCCTGCGTTCCTCTTCTTGAGTGCATCCACAGTAGGCCCGCTGCTCCGGCCAGAAGCAAGCGTGCATGTGGGAAACTCTGCCGGCTGTTGTCTAGGAAAAACTTGAGTGTGACGTCACACGTTGAGTACAGGTGCCTGTAGGGGCCAAGATTGATCCGACTAGTTTCGGAATAAGGCGTATTCCTTCATCAGGGAATGAAGGAATACTAGCCTTATGTTTGCTTTTTTGCCTGAGGCAGAGGTGTTGAATTTGGATTTTAATTGCTTTTTTACCAGCGCAGATACCTTTTACTTATATACTCTGCATTGTAATCTATGCTGTCCCCATGACACATGCATGGGATATGTCACCAATAGTATTTTTATGAAAGACTCCTTAAAGGGAATGTGTCACCAGAAAATGACCTATTGTTTAAATCACTTTTTATGTTAAACATATTTTAAAATAATTTTTGGTGGTTATTTTTAATTTTCCATGTTAATATCCATATTTAAAAAGCCATAAAATCCTGCAGTTTTCACACTGTCACTAGACCTAATAAAAGGTGTCACTTCTTGGTATGTACAGATCATTTTACTGTAGTTATCTCCTTATCATTATGGGCAGGTTTAAAATTGCATGTATCAACTCTGTGAATAGATAACACAAGATCTATTGACAATAAGTGATTGTCAAAAATTATCTATTCCTTGCTTGTAAAATGACCTTTGCACATATCACACAGCATGCTTAGAAAATTCTCCCATAGAAGTCACTGAGGTTCCCTCCTGACCATTGTGTCTATGGACCATAAAGCAAATTACCTATTGTTTAACAGCTTAACGACCTAGGACAAGAATGCTCGTCCTAATATGGTGTTACTTAACGCCCTTGGACGAGCATTCTCGTCCTAGGGTTAACGTGCTGCTGGCTGCCCGCTGCCGCAATCTGCAGCAGGGGCCCGGCTGATACTAACAGCCGGGCCTCTGCTGTATCCGCCAGCACCGGTGATTACACCGATGCCGGCGGATTAACCCCTTGTATGCCGCGGTCACGCTTACCGCGGCATACAAGGTAATTGCGGCAGCTGTTACAGCCATCGGGTCCCCGTGAGGCGGTGGAGGGGGGCCCGATGGCTGAGATGGAAGCCCCGATGCCTTGCCCAGAGGCATCGGGACTCCCATCTACGGAAGCCCAGGAGACCCAGCCACAGCGCTGGGTCTCCTAGGCAACGGTCAGCGTCTCACAGTGTGAGATGCTGACAGTTGAATGCAGCACAATACAGATGTATTGTGCTGCATTCAATCAGGGATCAGACCCTGAAATGTTAAAGTCCCTTACTGGGACATAAGTGAAATGTAAAAAAAAAAAGTTAAATAAAAGTGTTTTAATAAAAAAATAATAATAAAGTTTCAATAAAAAAAAAAGCCCCTTCCCCATAAAGAAACACATAAAAATAGAAAAAAAAAATAAAAAATATACATATTAGGTATCGCCACGTCCGTACAAACCTGCTTTATTAAAATATCACATGATCCAGCCCGCCCGGTCAACACCGTAAAAAATAAAAAATAAAAACTGTCTAAAAAAAGTCATTTTTGTTCACATTTCATCACAAAAAATGTAATACCATGCGATCAAAAAAGCGTATGCCCCCAAAAATAGTACCAATCTAAACGTCATCTCATCCCGCAAAAAATGAGCCCTTTTTGAGACAATCGCCCAAAAAATAAAAAAACTACAGCTCTGTGACTATGGAGACACTGAAACATGATTTTTTTTGTTTCAAAAATGATATTATTGTGTAAAACTTAAAAAAATAAAAATAAGTATACATGTTAGGTATCGCCACGTCCGTAAAAACCTGCTCTACAAATATATAGCATGATCTCTCCCCTTAGGGGAACACTGTAAAAAAGAAAAAATAAAAACTGTCTAAAAAAAGTCATTTTTTGTCACATTTCATCACAAAAAATGTAATACCATGCGATCAAAAAAGCGTATGCCCCCAAAAATAGTACCAAACTAACCTTCATCTCATCCCGTAAAAAATGAGCCCCTACCCGAGACAATCGCCCAAAAAATAAAAAAACTACAGCTCTCTGACTATGGTGACCCTAAAACATGATTTTTTTTGTTTCAAAAATGATATTATTGTGTAAAACTTAAAAAATAAAAATAAGTATACATGTTAGGTATCGCCACGTCCGTAAAAACCTGCTCTACAAAAATATAGCATGATCTCTCCCCTCAGGTGAACACTGTAAAAAATAAAAAATAAAAACTGTCTAAAAAAAAGCCATTTTTTGTCACAATTCATCACAAAAATTGTAATACCAAGCGATCAAAAAAGCATATGCCCCCCAAAATAGTGCCAATCTAATCGTCATCTCATCCCGCAAAAAATGAGCCCCTACCTGAGACAATCGCCCAAAAAATAAAAAAAACTACAGCTCTCTGACTATAGAGACACTAAAATGTGATTTTTTTTTTGTGCTTCAAAAATATTGTGTAAAACTTAAATAAAAAAAAAAGTATACATATTAGATATTGCCGCGTCCGTAACGACCTGCTCTATAAAAATATCACACAATCTAACCTGTCAGATGAATGTTGTAAATAACAAAAAATAAAAACAATGTCAAAACTGCTAGTTTTTGTTACCTTGCCTCACAAAAAGTGTAATATAGAGCTACCAAAAATCATATGTACCCTAAAATAGCACTAACAAAACTGCCAACTTATCCCGTAGTTTCCAAAATGGGGTCAGTTTTTTGTAGTTTCCTACTCTAGGGGTGTATCAAATGTGACATGGCAACTTAAACTTTTTCCAGTGAAATCTGCCCTGGCGTTCCTTTCCTTCTGCGCCCTGCCGTGTGCCTGTACAGCAGTTTACAATGACAAATGGGGCATTTCTGTAAACTACAGAATCAGGGTAATAATTACTGAGTTTTGTTTGGCAGTTAACCCTTGCTTTATTCTCAGAATAAAATGATTCATATGGAAAATCTGTCAAAAAAGTTAAATTCGGAAATTTTGGCTAAATTTTCCTTTAATTCTTGTGGAACACCTAAAGGGTTAAAAACGTTTGTAAAATCAGTTTTGAATACCTTGAGAGGTGTAGTTTCTAAAATGGGGTAATTTTTGGGTGGTTTCTATGATGGAAGCCTCACAAAGTGACTTCAAACCTGAACTGGTCCTTAAAAAGTGGGTTTTGGAAATTTTGTGAAAAATTTCAAGATTTGCTTCTAAATTTCTAAGCCTTCTAACGTCCCAAAAAAATAAAATGTAATTTTCAAAGTGATCCAAACCTGAAGTAGACACATGGGGAATGTAAAGTCATAACTATTTTTGGAGGCATTACTATGTATTTTAAAAGTAGAGAAATTGACATTTGGAAATTTGCTAATTTTTCTAAATTTTCGGTAAATTTGGTATTTTTTTATAAATAAGAATGAAATATTTTGACTCAAATTTACCACTGCCATGAAGTACAATATGTGACGAGAAAACAATCTCAGAATGGCCTGGATAAGTAAAAGCGTTCTAAAGTTATCACCACATAAAGTGAGACATGTCAGATTTGCTAAAAACGGCCTGGTCCTTAAGGTGAAAAATGGCAGGGTCCTTAAGGGGTTAAATCACATTTTAATGTTAAACATATTTTTAAAGAATTTTTGGTAATATATTTACTTTTCCATGTCAATATCTATATTTAAACAAAAAAACATAAAATCCTGCAGATTTTGAACAGGCCAATAAGCCTAACAATAGGCACCACTAATTGGTCTGTCAGATCAATTTACTGAAGTTACCTCCTTATCAGTATAGGTGTTACGGTTGCCACACTATATTAAAAAATAATATAATATAGTGCAGCGAGAACCCGCTGGACACCTAATAATACCGCTCAGGTGCAGCTGTGTTGGATCCGCTCGTTGCCACTAGCAACGGACTCTCTCTGTTAACACCACAGAGAATAGTCAACACAAAACCTGATCAATGTGAACAGGGACGTACACACTGGGTGCTAAATTATAAGTAGAGTTGTGACCCTGGCCAGAGGCCCAGAGAACGAGCCACAACCACAACAGCCACACAGACTCCTGCTGCCTAAATAAAAAGGCTCACTTAAGGACAAGAGACAGGCGGAAGAATAGAGGGGCCGGCTCCCCATGCGCCAATGTCTCAGAGTCGACAAGAGGCATTACCGGGACAGATAGTAAGGAAGAGGAATAGCATCCACTTGATGCTAGCAGACACACAGGCCAGCTCCCAGCTCTCTCAATACAATTGCTTTGGTGCTAGGCAGCGGGCGTGTCAAACTCACAACCTTATATAGGGAGGGTTGTAGCCTGATTGGACAAGACCCGCAGCCCAGTACTCCCACGGATAGGACACTGCATCTGTCACTCAACTGAGTCTAGGAGCCAGCCACACCCCAAGATCTCAGCATAGAGACAATACAGACTATAGCAGTAAAACCGCAACGGTCACTGTGATCGCGCTAGACGGCGGGGCTGTGCTGTCACGCGGCGCGTCATCCTAACAATAGGCATATATCACATCTGTGTAGAGATAACACAGGATCCATTCAAAATATGTGATTGTCAAAGCTTATCTATTCTTTCCTTGTACACTGACCTCTGCACAGGTCACAGAGCATGCCGAGAAAACTCTCCCATAGAGGTCAATGAGATCATCTCCAGAGCATTACTGTATGGCCATGTGGTTTTCGTATAACAATTCTTTAGATGTCAGCTCATCAGAGCTGGTGACATCACCAAATACATTGCTGGGCAGAAGCCTCCGCCTAGCAGTGTGCAGAGGTAAACAAACAAGCCCTTGCCCTGCATGATTCATTAAAAGCTCCAATGCACATAATTAGTGGGGCTGCCTAGGAGAAAATATGGGTACGTCCAGGTTCAGCTCCAAACCCGAACAAACCCTTAATTGTATGCATATTAAAAGTGTTTTCAAAGATTTTTGTTTACTGATTCCTCTGGATAGGTCATCAGTATTTTATCAGTGGGGGTCCAACCTTCTCACAGCTTACCAAGCACAGTGCCATACGTTGTATATCGGCTGTGCTCGGTATTGCAGCTCAGCCCCATTCACTTGTCAATAACTAAAGACAATTACAAAAGGAATTATTAAAAGGAAATGTCAGATGAAACACAGAGTCAAAGTAAACTCCCCATAAAATGTGACCTGTTCAATCCTCAGAATAAGACATAACTAGCTGATAAATGGGTTTGCACCCATACAGCTGTTTGAGTGTAGCTTCCTACTACACAGTTTTATCAACCTTTTAGTAGAGGGAGCTCCTTACTACAGCACTGCACCAATTGACTTCAAGGAGAGCAGTGCTTAGGTAATCCCGTTACTATGAAAGGGTGTACTAGATCTGCAGCAATATTTACCATAGGTAGATTGTACATGTCAAAGTAATATTTCCATGAATGCAGGATGCGAGATTTCTCAGCAGAATATTGCTCAGAGCATCACACTGGCTCCGACTAGGTTATCTTCATCTAATAGTGCATGCACGTTTCATCTCTTCTCCAGGTAACTGACTCATACGCCTGGTCATCAATATGGTCATCATGAGACCAGATCGACTAATTCAGATGGTTACGTGTCCATTGTAGACCTTTTGGCAGTGAACAGAATCTCTCTTGTACTCTTGTTAATTCATTTCTAGCGTTTTTTTTTTTTTTATGGAGGAGGATTCACAGTGAGGAATATTAGATTCTTTTTTAGATTCATTGTTTTATTATAATTTGGATCGGTACTAAAATGCAATTTCAGAAATTGTAGAGTACCGTATCTGAATACCTGTAATACAAGTAAAATAAGCACTACACATCTGGAGTTTCTATATGTGTTAGTGAAAGTACAAGGTGATAAGTAGATGATAAATGTTTTCAGGAAGCTCACTGCTACAAATTTTTTATTGTATTTAGTAAGTTTCCAACCTAGTTATGTTAAATCTGTCATACCATATGGCCAATTTATACATTTAGGGAGGATGTTCAGTTCGGATGAGGAATTCATTAGTCAGTGACGTGTTAAAGAAACTTGTAATGGAGAGAGGTTATCCTGAGCAATTATTGGATAGAGCCTTTAAAAGAGCTTTGACCCATGATAGAGGGCAGTTATTGGAGAAGCATAAGGGGATATTGAGTAAATTGGATGAGGCGAGGTGTATTGAGTTTATGGTTAGATATAGTCCAATGGCTTCTTTGATACTTAAGGCAATTTTCAATAATTAAATGAATTGATTTAGTGGCTCACCAATCCGGAAAAATGAATATGAGGTGCCTCACACTTGCGATTCAACCCAAAAATCGTAGTAGTGAGATAATGAAAAAAATGTTATAAGTGGAGCACACTCGATTTGGTAATTATGGAAATAATGCAACTAATAACGTTGATGATGCGCTATAAAAATGTTTATTATTCTAAAATGTGGATTAAAAATATTGGATAAAAAAAATAAGTAAGAATACTTATATCTGTGTAAATGGTGTAGATGTCTGATTAGATGAAGAGCAAACAAAGAGGGTAAAATGGTAGAAAAACGGGATAAAAATGATATTTAAAATAATCAAAAAGAAAAGTCCAAAATGTATAGTAGAAAGTGAGATAAAGTTCCGTGCAATATGGTCCTTTTTCAGAAAATGACAGTTCTGATGAAAATGAAGAAAAATGAAAAAAATGGCAGTTCTAATGAAGTAAACAAATAAAAAAAATAAAAAAAAATATGGTATGTTCCAAATAGATGTTCGATGGATACACTGTATTTGTGAATAGTTCAAAGATACATTGTGGAATCACGCAGTGTAGTAAAATATATTCCTGTGGATACAAAACACTGTTGGTGATGATACACAGTAGCCAGCTATCGATTGCGCTGAGAATGTGAGCGCTCTGAGATGGCTACAGCTATCAATCTTGCTATCAGCTTCTGGGCATAGGTACAGTTAGTAACACTTATTGATGTACATTACCCATCCAGGATTAGGAGTCGTTCTTCCAAACTTGGGGAAGATCTCAGCTCTGTCCAATATACTTGCAATGTGAGTTTGTTCCCGGCTGCCAGGCGCGCCTGTGAGGTTACAGCGTGCACGTGGTAAATGCGCGCCAAAATTCAAATGCCGACGTCGGTACAGCGGCGTGCCGTGGAATACAGTGTGCTCGTGTTCGCTGCTGGGATACAGATGGCTGACGATGTAAAGATGAGTAGTCTCGATCCCTTGTAAGTAGGAAGTAGAGAATAAGGATAAAATAAGTCGCTTTCCCTTAAAATCTTTCTTCAAATAGCTATTTGGTGATCCAGTGCATTAAGGTTGATTCAGCAGATTTATACCCAATGGTATACCGGGTATAAATCTGCTGAATCAACCTTAATGCACTGGATCACCAAATAGCTATTTGAAGAAAGATTTTAAGGGAAAGCGACTTATTTTATCCTTATTCTCTACTTCCTACTTACAAGGGATCGAGACTACTCATCTTTACATCGTCAGCCATCTGTATCCCAGCAGCGAACACGAGCACACTGTATTCCACGGCACGCCGCTGTACCGACGTCGGCATTTGAATTTTGGCGCGCATTTACCACGTGCACGCTGTAACCTCACAGGCGCGCCTGGCAGCCGGGAACAAACTCACATTGCAAGTATATTGGACAGAGCTGAGATCTTCCCCAAGTTTGGAAGAACGACTCCTAATCCTGGATGGGTAATGTACATCAATAAGTGTTACTAACTGTACCTATGCCCAGAAGCTGACAGCAAGATTGATAGCTGTAGCCATCTCAGAGCGCTC
Source organism: Rhinella marina (assembly GCA_900303285.1). NCBI lineage: Eukaryota > Metazoa > Chordata > Amphibia > Anura > Bufonidae > Rhinella > Rhinella marina. The sequence goes on from ONZH01002888.1 coordinate 39,620, forward strand.
ACATTCTCAGCGCAATCGATAGCTGGCTACTGTGTATCATCACCAACAGTGTTTTGTATCCACAGGAATATATTTTACTACACTGCGTGATTCCACAATGTATCTTTGAACTATTCACAAATACAGTGTATCCATCGAACATCTATTTGGAACATACCATATATTTTTTTTTTTTTATTTGTTTACTTCATTAGAACTGCCATTTTTTTCATTTTTCTTCATTTTCATCAGAACTGTCATTTTCTGAAAAAGGACCATATTGCACGGAACTTTATCTCACTTTCTACTATACATTTTGGACTTTTCTTTTTGATTATTTTAAATATCATTTTTATCCCGTTTTTCTACCATTTTACCCTTTTTGTTTGCTCTTCATCTAATCAGACATCTACACCATTTACACAGATATAAGTATTCTTACTTATTTTTTTTATCCAATATTTTTAATCCACATTTTAGAATAATAAACATTTTTATAGCGCATCATCAACGTTATTAGTTGCATTATTTCCATAATTACCAAATCGAGCGTGCTCCACTTATAACATTTTTTTCAATTTTCAATAATTGGCACATATTGATAGACATTCCTAATTTAAAGGGTAAAAACACGTGTAGGCCTGTTGTTTAAATTACCTCTTAGTAAGGAGAGTAGGTTCTAAGAGGCAAAGAAGACATGACTGGGAATTGTGTCTAGTACTCGGCATGCAGGTATACTTTGAGAACCTTTTTTTTTTAATAAAACGGAATATGTAGTCTATGTGTTTTTTTGTTTGTTTTTTTGTAGATTCTATATAGGGGGAACAAGTTGCTTATATAAGAGGTTTAATGAGCATAAGAAATCAATAGAGACAGGCAATTTATCACCCAGATTTATAGAACCAATCAAAGAGGCACATGACGGCAACTGTGATGTGTTGAAATTTGCAGGTTTGGATATGCCATATTGAGGTGAAAGTTGACAGCTTACTATACAAAGAGAAGCAAAATATATAATTAGAACAAATTCAAAATTAATTGACTTAATCCGAATTTAAAGGGGTTGGCCACTTTGTTAGCACGTATTAAAACTCTAAAGAAAGCAGGGAGACAATAAACTTCCTAATATATCTTCTGCAGCAGATCTGCCTGGTTCCCATGCTATTGGCAGCCACGCCCCCTCTGTGCTGCTCTCATAGCTGCCTGGCTCGTCCATGCCTGCACGTGCACTAGTCCATGGAAGGAGTGTGCTGCTCCTAGGTCCTAAAGGCACCCTGCTTGTGTCAGAGAAGTTTCCTTCTGCTGTGACTGCAGTCCTGACTATACAGGGCTGAAGGGGCTTAGCAGAGAAACATGTTATAAGCTGAAATAAAGAAACTTTGCAAGAGGAAGAGAGACTGAGGAGAAGCTGTGATGGACCTCACTGACTGCAGTGATGTAGCAGAGCCAGGAAGGTGCTGTGGACAACAAAGTGTGAGCAATCCTAGTGTCTGTCCTGTCTATGACCACTCTGCAATGTGAACTTATCACAGACATGTTTATTCTAGCCAGACCAACAGGTCAGGAGCTTTAACCCCTTCTTCAGTATGGCTGAGGTCAGTGATATTAGCAGTCACTGATGTCATCTGTAAATATGTGCCCTCTCCTTCCTGCACACTGTATATAGTGATATATGATGCCCCCAATACAATGATATGTGATCACCACTTTATACTGTATATAGTGATATGTGACACCCTGTATACAGTAATAGTTGACACCACCACCACCACCATACACTATATACTGATGTGTGACCCCCCACCACTGCATACAGAGATCTGTGAACCCCTGTACAGTGACCCACTTTATACTGTATATACAGATGTGTGACCCACTGTACATTATATATAATGATGTGTGACCCCCTGTACACTGTATATAGTGATGTGTGACCCCCTGTACATTATATATAGTGCCTTGTGACCCCCTGTACATTATATATAGTGATGTGTGAACTCCTGTACATTATATATAGTGATGTGTGACCCCCTGTACATTATATAAAGTGATGTGTGACCCCCTGTACATTATATATAGTGATGTGTGACCCCTGTACATTATATATAGTGATGTGTGACCCCCTGTACGTTATATATAGCTATTTGACTACACTCATTATGCCTTTTTTCCCAGATGAAGGGTAGTCATATATTCATAGATGATTGATGGGCTGTCAGCTGGGAGCAGGTCGTATGATGATAGACAGGAGGCTCCTCTGTATGTGAGCAGATCGATTTGTGCAGTCCGTGCACCTAAACAGAAATCTATGACAGCTCAGAGCTGCCATAGATTTCTGGCTTCATTTGAGTCCGAAAACTGGTGAAAATGAACATAAACGCCCTGTCTCTGCAATTGTCACGCCCTTTAAAAAAAAAAGCGCAGTTAAAAATTTGCAAACACATAGAGGGAGATTTATTAAAACTGCTGTAAAAGAAAACTGGCTTAGTTGCCCATAGCAACCAATCAGATTCCACCTCTCATTTTCCAAAGGAGCTTTGAAAAATGAAAGGTGGAATCTGATTGGTTGCTATGGACAACCAAGCCAGTTTTCCTTTACACCAGTTTTGATAAATCTGTCCCATAGTTTGCAACTTTTTAACGCCACTTTTTAGGAACAAGGGAATTGATAACTCCCCCCCTCATTCTGTTTTTGGCTTACATCCAGTGGCACAACTAGAAATGACTGGGCCCCACAGCAAATTTATGAAAAGGGTAACCCCCCCCTCCTTTACTGTTGGGACTGGGGCGTTCTTTCTATTGCTATGTCTGTACAACAGTTATTTACTGATAACTGGGTTATTGATATTATCTAAGGGGCTCTTGTCTCTATGGGAACACAGGTGGGTGGGGAGGTCATGTGACTGCTCCTCTAGACATGCTTGCTGCAGTGCATGCTGGGATTGTTACTTTCACTTTGCAGCTGCTCCTCCCACACAGCCTGTCTGAGGGAGCTCCTCCAGGGAAGTGTGTCATGGTGAACAGGTTAGATAAATGACGTACAGCCAATACATGTCACCTGAGAAATACTTAATAGTTTTGGCTATTGTCTGGGGGAACTTTGGATTTTTGATACTTAGGGTGGCCAACCCCTTTAAGGGAAAGTTGGTCATGAAGCTGAATTTCCTCGCGTTTCATGGTAACAAATCAAATTTTACTGAAATGGCAGTAAAAAAAAACATACATATTCACCTTATCCTTTTGCTCACAGAGAGGCCGTTGTGGCCATCTTGATTGAAGACACTGCGCAAAATCTTGTGCTGTGATATCTTCAGTCAGAGATTTTGCACAGTTTCTTCAAGATTGCCACTCTCCGCGAGCAAATGGATGAGGTGAGTATGTATTTATTTATTTTTTTACCACTGATTAACCCCTGAAAGGCTTCAATGTTAATGTCAGATACATCTGAGGAGTTCAATGATGGGGGACACGAGCAATCGCTTTTCCCAGTCATTGTGTCCACTACATACAATGAAATGGGATTCATGACGAATCGCATTTCCTTATGGAATTTGGTTAAGCATCCAAATTGAATTTTTGATAATTTTGCTCATCTCTAGTCTAAATAAAAATGCCCTTGCTGTGTCCCTGAACTGTTCATGCTTTTAATCACTTTGTTGTTTGCATTGTAACCATAGTGATGATGACAGGAGAGACATATATTGGTGCATGACGTTGAAGGCTGACACAGCTTGGAGAGTGCAAAATGGAAATTGCCTGGTATGTTACCCACATCCTAACTGCTTGTTTGTATTTATGTTGAATAAAGTACAGCAATCTGGAAATGATGAGTGCCGCTGCCTTGTTCTATGTATTGGACCAGTTTGGAGAGGCTCTGACCCAGTCATCTAGCCATCACAATTTGAGACTTCTCAGAATCTCTCAGTTCCTTACCCTTGCCCATATTTTTTGCTTCCTACACATCTACTTCAGGAACTAACTATTCAACTATTGCTTAATATATTCCACCCCTTAACAAGTACCATTGACATGATACAATAACCTAGCCTTATGACATAAATTTTAATTGTTTAAATAATTGTAGATTGTAGTTATATTTTTATTTAAACTGCATTAAATATTTAGCATTCAGTTTATGCTAAAGAAATGTTAGGAATAAGGTTTATTCAAGATTTAAATAGAGAATATATTTTCCATCACAAAGCTAATAAAATACATAAAAGCTAAATTAGTGTTGTCATGTGTTGAATTATCTACAACACATTTTACAGTATGCTGAAATCTACAAGACCTTAGATACAAATTCAAGAGCATTTGAGATATATAAAATGTGACAAAGCATTCCAAGTAGGTTTGGTCTGCAGGCATTATTTCAAAAACACAGAGAAATTGGACTGGCTATTGTTTAAGGCAATGTAACTTCAGTTTTGACATTTATGCACATTGCATACTTAAAAATGCTGCTCACAAGCAATCCTTTAACATGAATGAATGTTCATGTCCTTTTACAGGAATCTTCCGGCGCATTAATATTATCTACTCAGTGATGATCATGGAACAGTTTTATGTCATTCAGGTTGGAAACTGGATGAAAATGAAGCTTATGATTTTAAAATTAGCTGGGAGAGCTCTGACACTAAAATGTACTGTGATTGTCATTTTTATAACAATTATGAATAAGACAAGTTAAAGGCATGTTATTTCATTATGCTTTAATGTATTTGAAATTATAGCTTCAAGCAAAGACTATAAAAGCTAATAAAGAATAAGGTTCCATTGGCTGTTTAGGATAAACTTGTGCCATAACTGTCAACATTTTGAAAATTCTTTCCAGGGGCATGACTTCAGCTTGATATTGCAAATATTCCAGTATTTTGAACAACCCACTCCATATCCCCTAAGTAAATTACTTTCACTTGACCAAACTACTTTTATATAATATGCATGTTTTTAAATTCTAGGCAGGGAAGCACACAACTTTTGAAAATGAATAGGATATGACTGTAATGTACAAATATATTTATTCAGATTCCAGATAAATATACAGTTTTGAATATTGTAAATGTTGATTTTTAGGGTAGGAATAACTTTCTGCTTTGAACTAAACTGTTGGTATGCACCATGTCAAGTGGCCATTCCTTTATTATTTCTACTAGAAGTTATGAATGAATTGCTCTTAGCCTTCAGTAAGGGTACAGAGGGGAGTTAACAAGTTGGGGGTGTTTACCTGCACAGTCTGAAAATGGCAGCACTGATTGGATATAGTCAGAATGTGCAAGGATACACCCCCAACTGGTCACCTCCCCCCTGTACCCTAACTCCAGACTGCTAGCAAATCTCAATTTGTTGCTAGAAACGATACGGTTCCAGTCTATAGCAGTCCAGGTGTCTCAATCATGTTACCACTAGAAATGAAGGCTACAGTGGCTAGCAGACAATGGTAGAACCCATAATGGGCAGTGTTGCACCAAATTTCTTTGTGCTTAGTGCCTGGTCCAGACAGACATAGTTCTCATCTGTTTGGATGATAGACAACAGAACTGTGGGACCTGCTCATTCTTGTTGGCAGATCAACTGATCCTCTCTACTGGTAGTCTATCTGGGTCATCCAGAGTCTGTTTATTGTATGTGAGTGCCCTCATGAAACCACTGTCCCCAACTATTCTTAAAAGCTAGGTCAGAATGACCTAGACAGTGGCAATTCTTTGTATATGACCATCCTGCTTCTCTCAATCCAGTGATGCACCCCGTCTTAAAGTCTGTCATTTGGGCAAAATGTCTTCAAGTGCATTATAGAGGCATGTCTAGCAGTCAATGATCTCTCACCAAGAGATACCACTCAAAAGTAGCATCTGAGAGCCTTTTATAGTATAGCAGATGAAACATTTTATGCCCTCTTGTGACAAGACCCAGTGTCTAACCAGACCACACCAGTAATCATTTATATATCTGCCTGAGGCATAACTTCATGCTGCGCTTTGCAACAATCTGGCATTTCTCTTTGGGTGTGTTATTATATAATTATATAAATATATATATATCACAGCCGTCTTCAGAAATCTGTTCACTAGCAGATTTGTTACAGTATGACTAAATGAAACTTGAACTTTGATTTGGACATAAATCAACTTTTAAGATATTTAGATCTTTCATGAGTGGTCAGAGAGGGCAAGAGAACTGAATCATCAGACAACCAGTCTGATGCAATATTTTTAGCAGAAAATACACCCAATTCAATAATATTATATTGATGCAAAGGTATCCATGGCATTTAAAGAGGCTCTGTCAGCATGATCAACTCTATTAAACTAGCTATACTGCCTGGTAGGGTTCATTATGCTGAATAAAACAATACCTTTCTTTTGCCTGTATGCTAAACAGCTGCAGAATATATGTGTTTTTATTGATATGCAAATGAGCACATTGGAGCACCAGGGAGCAGTAGCTATGTAACACCCCCTGTGCTCTGCACACTCCCTCTCCCCTTGATTGACAGAGCTAGACATCAGTATGCTGAGGGCAGAGCTATGTCCTAGCATGTACATTGTGTATATGATATGTACTCTAGCTTTAATAATGAGAAGATTGGATTCCTATGCTCAGTAAGCTGATATACATATTACTGCTTTATTCAGTGGCACAATATATGTTAATGACACAAGTAATATGTATTAGCTTTCTAAGTATAGAAAAAACACAGTTCTCAACATGACAAAGCAGTAGCCTAGAGTTAAGTGGTTAGCTTTGAAACTTTGTCTACATGATAAATTCCCTTTGCTGAAGTAAGACAATCCCCTTAATTATACAGTATGTAAAAGAAATAACTACAAATTGTAGAGGACAAAAACACAAGCTCGAGTAGGGGATTGATTCCAGCCCTACAAATGTATTACAACACTGCTGAGAATGGAGCACAACCCTAATTCTGCTAACACTGGTAAATGTAATCATTAGTGTTGAGCGAGCATGCTCGGCTGAATTTGATATTCGGCCAAGCATTGTTGTGCTCGGGACCACTAGGTGTTCGGCCAAACACCGTGTGTGCTCAAGCGCCGTGCTCGAGTCCCCTCCCCGCACGATAATTAGCCAATTAGCGTGCGAGGAAGTACTGGCATTCACTATAATGCCATAGCCATCTTGGCTACTGGCATTACAGTGTTACAGTGATTGTCTGGCCGGGAACGCGTCATTGGGTGCTATATAGCACCCGGTGACATGTGACCCGGCTCAGACCAAGTCAGGGAGAGCTGCTGCAAAGAGGGTCAGATAGTGTAGGGATAGAAATTGGCTAGACAGGGCTAGTATTTCTGTTGAAAAGACCCAAAAGCCCTTTTGAGGGCTATTGTTACATCTGGCTGCAATATATTTTTTTCTTTTGGGGCAAAAATAACACAAGTTTGCCTGACCTTAACACCACCTGCGCAGCTTGTACATTATAACGTTACTGTATCCTATATAGCTGACATCTGGTGTAATTTTTTTCTGCCATTAATCAAGTCGACATTACCTGTGCGGCTTGTGCATTATAACGTTGCTGTTTCCTATATAGCTGACATCTGGTGTCATTTTTTCTGCCGTTAATCAAGTCGACATTACCTGTGAGGCTTGTGCATTATAACGTTACTGTATCCTATATAGCTGACATCCGGTGTCATTTTTTATGCCGTTAATCAAGTCGAAATTACCTGCGCGGCTTGTGCATTACAACATTACTGTATCCTATATAGCTGACATCCGGTGTCATTTTTTCTTCCATTAATTAAGTCGACATTATCTACACGGCTTGTGCATTATACCGGTTGTATCGGAGTGCCTCTTCTTTGTAATTTTTGGCAAGACTTGCGCTTTAAGTACAAGTAAATATATGTTTCCTAACAATATTTCCTCAAAAATTGATGTTATATTCGGTTTTGGGGGTTATCTTGTCATTCCGTAAAAGTGGCATAATACTCGGACAACATCGTTCCCAGCACTGACTTCGGTGTCCAAGATGCATCCAGACATCCTCCCCATGCTGTTCCCAAATGATTTCAGTGGTGTTTCCACCATTTTCTCAACTTTCCCTATGTGCCTGGTTTAGTGCTCGGGTTCTCCTATTGACTTCCATTATGCTCGGGTGTTCGGCCGAGCACTCAAGCACCACCTAGATCAACACTAGTAAACATGTGTTTATTAATTTTTGCAGGATTCCAAAATCAACATAAGAGATCAACAGAAGGTGTGCATGCCAGATCAACTAGTCATTAGACTGTGACATAGGTAACTCACTGTATTAAATTAACATCTACTTTATTTCATCATTATTCAAAAAGTGTAATAAACAAACACCAAAGTCCTGGTCCAAGTCCAAATCACAGAGGCAGAGGCAGATAAAGCACAAAACTGTTCTAGCATAACATTTCAGGGGCGTTCCCCTTCTTCAGACATGCTCAGTGTGCTCCTCAACATGAATAAATAGCCTTACTTAATTCCTAATAATAAACACGTGCAGCAGTAGTAAAATACAAAATTAATAATAACACTTTCACCTCTTCCACCCTTTTAACCCCTTCACGCTATTTGACATGTATACTAATCATGGAGCACTGCTACTTAATGTTCCATGATGAGTATACACGTCATAGCATTAAACTATCACCATATCTTCAGACATGGTGACAGAGCTGAGACCCCAGCTGTTACATACAGCCAGGGGTCTCAGCTAACAAGCCCAGGACAGATGAGGGCGGTCCCTCATTAGAGCCTACCCCCCTGTAGGCTCCAGCCTTTATTATGCCCCACCTAATTTCAGGATGGGCGGCGCAGCGACGATCTCCCGCTCCCCTCTCCCGCCCCGATCTGTTTCAGGATGGCCGAGTGGTGGTTAGCAGAGTGTGAGCTGTATTATACAGCTCACACTCTGCTCGAAACGGCCAACATCAGTGTTGGCACAATGTCGGCCATTTAACCCCTTACATGCTGCGGTCGATAGGTACCGCTGTATGGAACGGGGTTAAGAGATGGAGGGAGCTCCCTCCCCCATCGGGCCGCTGCACTGCTGTCATGCCATGGTATAGCTTAGCCTGATCAAGCTCCTGCTAAAGGCACAATACACTATATAGTGTAATGCAGTGTATTATAGAGACATCAGAACAACTGGATCTTCAAGAACCAAGTGGGTCTGGGTGAAAAAAATGTAAAAAAAAAAAAGTGAAAAATACATTTCTTATAGCCACACATTTATACAGTAAGTTATTCAAAATTAAAAAAAAAAAATACACTACACATGTTTGATATCACCACGTCTGTAATGACCTGATCTATAAAAAGATCACATTACTTTCCCTGCACAGTGAACACCATAAAAAAAGAAAAACTATGATGGAATTGAAATTTTGCCCACCTCACTTCCAAAAAAAGGTATTAAAAGTGATCAAAAAGTTGCATGTACCCCAAAATAGTACCAATCAACCCATCACCTAATTTCACAAAAAATGAGCCCCTACATGAGACCATCACCAAAAAAATAAAATAAATATGGCTTTCAGAAAAAGGAGACCCAAAATTTGTTTTGTTTTTAAATGCTTTTTTTGTGTTAAACCAAAATAAAAATATAGACATATTAGGTATCGCTGTGTCTGTAACAACCAGCTCTATAAAAATATCACATGACCTAACCCCTCAGGTGAACACTGTAAAAAATAAAATAAAAACTGAGCCAAAAAAGCCATTTTTGTCACCTTACATCACTAAAAGTGTAATACCAAACGATTAAAGTTTCATACATAACCCAAAATAGTACCAATCAACCCGTCACCTCATTTCACAGAAAATAAGCCCCTACCTAAGACAATCGCCCAAAGAATAAAAAAAAATATGGCTTTCAGAAAATGGAGTTTTTTTCTAAAATGCTTTTATTGTGTAAAACAAAAAAAATAAAATAAATAGACATATTAGGTATCGCTGTGACCGTAATGACCTCCTCTATAAAAATATCACATGATCTAACCCCTAAAGTGAATGCTGTAAAAAATAAAATAAAAAATGCCAAAACAACCAATTTTATCAGTCTATTTGCCTAATAAAGTGTAATATTGAATGATCAAAAACTATTTTGTACCCAAAATTGGGACCAATGAAAATGTCAACTCGTCCCGCAAAAAATGAGCCCCTACACAAGACAATCGGCAGAAAAATAGAAAAAATATGTCCTTCAGAAAATGGAGACACAAAAACATGATTTTTTTTTTCAAAAATGCTTTATTATGTAAAACTGAAACAAAGAAAGTAGACATATTTGTAATCATCACATCTGTAACAATCTGCTCTATAAAAATAGCACATTCTAACCTGTAAGATGAACACTGTAAAAAAACAAAAATAAAAACTGTGCCAGAACAGCCATTTTTGGTTACCTTGCCTAACAAAAAGCGAAATATAAAGCAATCAAAAATAATATGTAACCCAAAATAGTATCAATAAAACTGTCACCTTATCCCTTAGTTTCCAAAATACCGGGAACGTTTTGGTTGTTTCTACTGTAGGGTTGCATTAGGGGGGCTTCAAATGGGACCATGGTGTCTAACAACCAATCCAGCAAAATGTGCCTTCCAAAAACCATTTTAAGCACCTTTTCTTCTGCGCCCTGCCATGTGGCCATACAACAGTTTACGACCACATGTGGGGTGTTTCTGTGAATTGCAGAATCAGGGTAATAGTTTTCGAGTTTTGTTTGGCTGTTAACCCTTGGTGTGGAAAATCTGCCAAAAAAAAGTGAAATTTAGAAATGTCATCTCCATTTTCCTTTAATTCTTGTGGAATACATAAAGGGTTAACAAAAATTGTAAAATCAGCTTTGAAAACCTTAAGGGGTGTAGTTTCTAAAATGGGGTCATTTATGGTGGTTTCTATTATGTTAGCCCCACAAAGTGACTTTAGAACTGAATTGGTCCTTAAAAAAATGGTTTTGGAAAATTTCTTAAAAATTTTAAGACTCGCTTCTAAAATTCTAAGCCTTCTAACATCCCCAAAAAATAAAATTTAATCTACAAAATGATGACAACATAAAGTAGACATATGGGAAATGTAAAGTAATAACTATTTTGTGAGGAATCACTATCAGAGGATTTTTAAATGCAATACTTCTAGGGGTAATTTACTTGCTTAAATACCCTTATGGCACAAACATCACGACCTGTCAGATTGAGAGTGAACAAACATAGGTCAAATATCAGAAAAGCTTGGACAAACAAAGGCTTAAAATGTGTCACACAGGCTATTGACAGGCTATTGATAAAAAATCATTTAGAGACACAGGAGTAGCCAGACACTTCAGTGAGATGAAACACATGGTGTTTGACTTGGTATTGGATGGTATTTGAAGCGGTAACTAGTGTGGACCAATTAGAAAAAAGTCTATTACAAACCATCAGTCCAAAAAGGTTAAATGAGAACTGCAATTTAAAAGTATTGCTTTGATGGATTTGTTTAGGAAGCACGTTTTAAATATTGAAAAAAAAGAGGTGAAAGTGTCATTGTTAGATTTGTATTTTTCAACTGCTGCATGTGTTTATAATTAGGAAATAAGTAGGCTATTTATTCATGTTTAGAGATGAGCGAGTAGTGAAATATTCGAAAGTTCGAAATTCGATTCGAATAGACCGCGAAATTCGACTATTCGACCAAATATCGAATCCCATTAAAGTCTATGGGAAAAAAATGCTCGCCACTTGGAAATCTCAATTCGACCACTTGGAGGTCACCAAGTCCACCCTGAAACCTCAGAAAAGGATGCCAACACTGCTGGAATGCAACTGGGACAGCAGGGGAAGCATGTCTGGGTGCATATAACGCGCCCAAGTCGCACTATTACGCCACTATCACAGCCTCTCAACAATACACTCCAAAGACAATCTAACCTCTCTGTAAAGTGAGACCATACAAGGAAACCTTCTTTCCTCTACATTGCCATGGACCCCAAGCCAAACTAGACAAAAAAGAAGATAAAATTCTGCACCCCTTAAAATCACGTTGCCTATGACAACCACAGATGGCATAAGCAAAGGGAAAAGCAAATAGACCCCACCCCTAATTGTCATTGTGTGTGTGAGATGTGGTCAGACATGTCTTCTTTAAAATGTAAAAACAACTCAAACACATGCAGAAGCCTTAAAATGCCCAAATTGTTGGCGCTTGAGATGTCAGTGACCTGACCTGGCCCAGTGTCATGTCTAGCAGGTAAAGCAGTGGGGATGTTGAGGGATGCGTAGGACCGCAAAAGGCAGGAAGAGGCCGTGGGCTGGCCAGAGGCTCATGGAAAATTTTGTGGAGGCCCAAGAGGTGAGACGTCTTAAAAATTGTGTGGAGGCTAAAGAGGTGAGACCTCTTAAAAATTATGTGGAGGCCCAAGAGCTGAGACCTCTTAAAAATGATGTGGAGGCCCAAGAGGTGAGACCTCAATAAAATTATGTGGAGGCCCAAGAGGTGAGACCTCAATAAAATTATGTGGAGGCCCAAGAGGTGAGACCTCTTAAAAATTATGTGGAGGCCCAAGAGGTGAGACCTGTTAAACATTTTGTGGAGGCCCAAGAGGTGAGACGTATTAAAAGTTATGTGGAGGCCCAAGAGGTGACACCTCTAAACATTTTGTGCAGGCCCAAGAGGTGAGACCTCTTAAAAATTATGTGGAGGCCCAAGAGGTGAGACTTGTTAAAAATTATGTGGAGGCCCAAGAGGTGAGACGTGTTAAAAATTATGTGGAGGCCCAAGAGGTGAGACGTGTTAAAAATTATGTGGAGGCCCAAGAGGTGAGACGTGTTAAAAATTATGTGGAGGCCCAAGAGGTGAGACCTGTTAAACATTTTGTGGAAGCCCAAGAGGTGAGACCTGTTAAACATTTTGTGGAGGCCCAAGAGGTGAGACCTGTTAAACATTTTGTGGAGGCCCAAGAGGTGAGACCTGTTAAACATTTTGTGGAGGCCCAAGAGGTGAGACCTGTTAAACATTTTGTGGAAGCCCAAGAGGTGAGACCTGTTAAACATTTTGTGGAGGCCCAAGAGGTGAGACCTGTTAAACATTTTGTGGAAGCCCAAGAGGTGAGACCTCTTAAAAATTATGTGGAGGCCCAAGAGGTGAGACCTGTTAAACATTTTGTGGAAGCCCAAGAGGTGAGACCTGTTAAACATTTTGTGGAGGCCCAAGAGGTGAGACCTGTTAAACATTTTGTGGAGGCCCAAGAGGTGAGACCTGTTAAACATTTTGTGGAGGCCCAAGAGGTGAGACCTGTTAAACATTTTGTGGAGGCCCAAGAGGTGAGACCTGTTAAACATTTTGTGGAAGCCCAAGAGGTGAGACCTCTTAAAAATTATGTGGAGGCCCAAGAGGTGAGACCTGTTAAACATTTTGTGGAAGCCCAAGAGGTGAGACCTGTTAAACATTTTGTGGAGGCCCAAGAGGTGAGACCTGTTAAACATTTTGTGGAGGCCCAAGAGTTGAGACCTGTTAAACATTTTGTGGAGGCCCAAGAGGTGAGACCTGTTAAACATTTTGTGGAAGCCCAAGAGGTGAGACCTGTTAAACATTTTGTGGAGGCCCAAGAGGTGAGACCTGTTAAACATTTTGTGGAAGCCCAAGAGGTGAGACCTCTTAAAAATTATGTGGAGGCCCAAGAGGTGAGACCTGTTAAACATTTTGTGGAGGCCCAAGAGGTGAGACCTGTTAAACATTTTGTGGAAGCCCAAGAGGTGAGACCTGTTAAACATTTTGTGGAGGCCCAAGAGGTGAGACCTCTTAAACATTTTGTGCAGGACCAAGAGGTGAGACCTCTTAAAAATTATGTGGAGGCCCAAGAGGTGAGACCTCTTAAACATTTTGTGCAGGCCCAAGAGGTGAGACCGGTTAAAAATTATGTGGAGGCCCAAGAGGTGAGACCTCTTAAACATTTTGTGCAGGCCCAAGAGGTGAGACCGGTTAAAAATTATGTGGAGGCCCAAGAGGTTAGACCTGTTAAAAATTACGAGGAGGCCCAAGAGGTGAGACCTCTTAAACATTTTGTGGAGGCCCAAGAGGTGAGCCATAAACATATACATTTTTCTTATTTACGGAGCAATTCTACGGCGGTTAAGGAGGAGGAGGAGGAGGTGGAGGAGGAAATGGCACTTCATACAGATGGCACTTCACTTTTGGCTGCTTTCCACGGTTGGAGAAGCAAAGTCCGGGTCAATCCACTTGCTGTTCATTTTGATTAGCGTCAGCCTGTCGGCACTGTCGGTTGACAGGCGGCTGCGCTTATCGGTTATAATGCCCCCGGCTGCGCTGAACACCCTTTCTGATAGCACGCTGGCGGCAGGGCAGGCAAGCACCTCCAAGGCGTACAGGGACAGTTCCAGCCACGTGTCCAACTTGGAGACCCAGTAAGTGTAGGACGCCGAGGGATCGGGGAGGACAGGGTTACGGTCTGCCAGGTACTCCCGCAACATCCGCCGATACTTGTCCCTCCTGCTGATAGCGGGCCCCGCAGTGATGGAAGTTGCACGAGGGGGTGCCATGAACGTGTCCCACACCTTGGAGAGTGTTCCCCTGGTGGCTGTGGGCCTGATGGATGTTGTGGGACTCTGGGAGACCCTCTCCTCTCTGCCGCCAGCGATGGTGGGTGGGAATATCTCCATCATGTTCTGCACGAGTTCCCTCTGGTATTCCAGCAATCGATTTGTCCTCTCCTCTACCGGAATAAAAGAGGAGACGTTATCTTTATACCGGGGGTCCAGGAGTGCGAAGACCCAGTACAGTTTGTTCTCCACTATCCGGACAATACGTGTATCCCGGGAAAAGCAGCCCAGCATGAAGTCAGCCATGTGTGCCAGACTCTGAATAGGCATGACCTCACTGCCCCCACCAGAAGGATCACTTGCCATTTCCTCCTCTTCCTCTTCCGCCTCCTCTCCGCCCCATCCGCGCTGAACCAATGGGACGCACACAGCCTGACTGCTACCCTCGCCGCCAGCATCCTCCTCCTCTTCCACAGCCACCTCCACGTCGTCCTCCTCCTCATCCTCCTCCTCCTGCAACTGCCACCGTGAAGCAGACAAAAGTGTGGTCTGACTGTGTAGCTCCGTTGCGTCTCCTCCTACCCCCGTCTCCTCTGCGTGCAATGCGTTCTCCCTTATTGCGATGAGGGATTCTTTAAGGACGCCTAGGAGCGGGATGGTTACGCTCATTATAGCGTCCTCGCTGCTGACCTTCTTGGTGGCCTCCTCAAAGATACGCAGTACATCGCATATGTCTGCCATCCATGGCCACTCGTGGTTGGCAAACTGAGGGAGCTGAGTTGGAGGCACGCGTGGATTCATAATCTGGTACTCCATCAATGCTCTCTGCTGCTCACACACCCTGGCCAACATGGAATAGGTGGAATTCCAGCGAGTCGGCAGGTCGCACAACAGCCGATGTTCAGGCAAATGGAGGCGTTGCTGGAGTTTTTTTAAGCTAGCAGCAGCTACAGTTGACTTCCGAAAGTGAGCGCACAAGCGCCGCACTTTCACCAGTAGCTCTGCCAGGTTGGGGTAAGTCTTTAGAAATTTTTGGACTACCAGATTAAAAACGTGGGCCAGGCATGGTACGTGATTGAGTTCGGCAAGCTCCAGAGCCGCCACCAGGTTACGGCCGTTATCGCACACGACCATGCCTGGTCCTAGCTGCAGCGGCGACAGCCACATCTCCGTCTGCTGCAATATGGCGTCCCTCACCTCTGGGGCGCTGTGCTTCCTGTCGCCCAAGCTGATGAGCTTTAGCACCGCCTGCTGACGTCTCCCCGCGCCAGTGCTGCAACGCTTCCAGCTAGCGGCTGAGGGAGATGTTAAGGCACAGGAGGAGGAGGAAGAGGAGGAGGAGGAGGGGGGTTTATCAGAACCCATGCTGGCAATCTTGGGCGGGGGTGGTAGGTAGGCCGTCTCTGTTTGCGACCCCCGTCCCCGCTTCCACTACATTCACCCAGTGTGCCGTCAAAGAGATGTAGCGTCCCTGGCCGCAAGCGCTTGTCCACGAGTCGGTGGTCAAGTGGACCTTTGCGCTGACTGCGTACCTCAGGGCCCGCCTGATGTTACGCGACACGTGCTGGTGCAGGGCGGGGACGGCACTCTGGGAAAAGTAGTGGCGGCTGGGGACGGAATAACGAGGTGCGGCAGCCGCCATCAGGTCGCGGAAGGCCTGCGTCTCCACAAGCCTAAACGGCAACATCTCCAGGGCCAGCAGTTTGGAGATGTGGCAGTTTAAGGCTTGGGCTTGGGGGTGACTCGAGGCGTACTTCCGCCTGCGGTCGAACGCCTGCGAGATGGACAGTTGTTGGGACGAGGAGTGTGAGGGTGCAGGCGAAGAGGCGGGGGAAGGGGAGGCTGAAGGAGAAGGCCCCAAAGTAGCCGAGGCAGAGGCAGATGTGGAGGTGTCCTGGCTGGAGGTCTGGACCGCAGTGGCAGCACACAACAAAGGGGAAGAGGCAGTGGCAGCAGGACCGGGCGCAGTTTGTATTGCGTTTGCTCTCTCCCACTCAGCCCAGTGCTTGACTTCCAAGTGACGCCGCATGCCTGAGGTGGTCAGATTGCTCTTCTCAGAGCCCCTACTCAGTTTTGAGTGGCAGAGTTTGCAAACCGCGCTCAGTTTGTCATCCGCACAAACATTAAAAAATCTCCACACAACAGAAGTACGAGGCCTCGATGGGGGAGCTTCGCGCGACTGCCCGCTGCCGGGAACAGCTTCGGCCCTGCTGGCTGTGGCCTCACTACTTTGTATGGACTGTCCTCTGCCTCTGGACATCCCTCTGCCTGTGGACATCCCTCTGCCTGTGGACATCCCTCTGCCTCTGGACATCCCTCTGCCTCTTGCTGCCTTTTTCGGTGCTGCGCAGACCACCACCTCTCCACTGCTTTCCCCGCTGGACATCACCCCTGGCCAAGTGGGGTCGGTCATTTCGTCATCCACCACCTCCTCTTCCTCACTCTGCTCCTCCTCCTGCCCACTGGACATTCCAACAGCCTCCCTTGATGGCAACTGCGTCTCATCATCATCATCGCTCATGATAACAGATGCTGGTCCAGGGTCCACATCAGCAGGAGATGGCGAAAACTCAAGGGTTTGGGCATCACTACAAACAAATTCCTCTGCTAGCTCCTGGGATTCTTCCGGCACATCTGAAAAAGGACCCGAAAAGAGCTCCTGGGAGGGGTCAAGGGTGGGATGACTCTGTTGGCCAGGTGTGGAGGAAGGAGGGTCAGAGTGAGACTGTGTGGATGACTGGCTGGTGGACAACTGTGTGGAAGCGCTATCGGCTATCCATTGCACCACCTGTTCAACCTGCTCAGGCCTCAACAGCGGTGTAACCCACCCCCTGCTTAACTGTCCGATAAAGGCAGGGATTCTGGATGAGCGGGATCCTGGCTGACCCTCACCAGCACGCATTGTATCCCCACTGGCTTCAACAAGGCCCCCAACAGCATTTCCGCGCCCCCGTCCTCGTCCACGTCCTATTCCACTAGCCCCCCGCCGCTTTTTTTTTTTTTTTTTTTTACAATATTTTGCCTTCACAGCCGTGAAATTACTTTGCAAGAGAACGCACAGTACAGTTGCCAATTGAAAGGCCTATATATTGTATATTTCAAGGTACACAGCCGTGTACTAAGTGATCAGACGGTGTGTATGAACACCAGGTATGAGAAATTACTTTGCAAGAGAACGCACAGTACAGTTGCCAATTATAATGCCTATATATTGTATTTTTCAAGGTACACAGCCGTGTACTAAGTGATCAGACGGTGTGTATGAACACCAGGTATGAGAAATTACTTTGCAAGAGAACGCACAGTACAGTTGCCAATTATAATGCCTATATATTGTATTTTTCAAGGTACACAGCCGTGTACTAAGTGATCAGACGGTGTGTATGAACACTAGGTATGAGAAATTACTTTGCAAGAGAACGCACAGTACAGTTGGCAATTGTAAGGCCTATATATTGTATATTTCAAGGTACACAGCCGTGTACTAAGTGATCAGACGGTGTGTATGAACACCAGGTATGAGAAATTACTTTGCAAGAGAACGCACAGTACAGTTGCCAATTATAATGCCTATATATTGTATTTTTCAAGGTACACAGCCATGT
Organism: Rhinella marina; assembly: GCA_900303285.1. Classification (NCBI taxonomy): domain Eukaryota; kingdom Metazoa; phylum Chordata; class Amphibia; order Anura; family Bufonidae; genus Rhinella; species Rhinella marina. The sequence continues at coordinate 57,729 of ONZH01002888.1, forward strand.
ACTAAGTGATCAGACGGTGTGTATGAACACCAGGTATGAGAAATTACTTTGCAAGAGAACGCACAGTACAGTTGCCAATTATAATGCCTATATATTGTATTTTTCAAGGTACACAGCCGTGTACTAAGTGATCAGACGGTGTGTATGAACACCAGGTATGAGAAATTACTTTGCAAGAGAACGCACAGTACAGTTGGCAATTGTAAGGCCTATATATTGTATATTTCAAGGTACACAGCCGTGTACTAAGTGATCAGACGGTGTGTATGAACACCAGGTATGAGAAATTACTTTGCAAGAGAACGCACAGTACAGTTGCCAATTATAATGCCTATATATTGTATTTTTCAAGGTACACAGCCGTGTACTAAGTGATCAGACGGTGTGTATGAACACCAGGTATGAGAAATTACTTTGCAAGAGAACGCACAGTACAGTTGCCAATTGTAAGGCCTATATATTGTATATTTCAAGGTACACAGCCGTGTACTAAGTGATCAGACGGTGTGTATGAACACCAGGTATGAGAAATTACTTTGCAAGAGAACGCACAGTACAGTTGCCAATTGAAAGGCCTATATATTGTATTTTTCAAGGTACACAGCCGTGTACTAAGTGATCAGACGGTGTGTATGAACACCAGGTATGAGAAATTACTTTGCAAGAGAACGCACAGTACAGTTGCCAATTGAAAGGCCTATATATTGTATTTTTCAAGGTACACAGCCGTGTACTAAGTGATCAGACGGTGTGTATGAACACCAGGTATGAGAAATTACTTTGCAAGAGAACGCACAGTACAGTTGGCAATTGTAAGGCCTATATATTGTATATTTCAAGGTACACAGCCGTGTACTAAGTGATCAGACGGTGTGTATGAACACCAGGTATGAGAAATTACTTTGCAAGAGAACGCACAGTACAGTTGCCAATTATAATGCCTATAAATTGTAATTTTCAAGGTACACAGCCGTGTACTAAGTGATCAGACGGTGTGTATGAACACCAGGTATGAGAAATTACTTTGCAAGAGAACGCACAGTACAGTTGGCAATTGTAAGGCCTATATATTGTATATTTCAAGGTACACAGCCGTGTACTAAGTGATCAGACGGTGTGTATGAACACCAGGTATGAGAAATTACTTTGCAAGAGAACGCACAGTACAGTTGCCAATTATAATGCCTATATATTGTATTTTTCAAGGTACACAGCTGTGTACTAAGTGATCAGACGGTGTGTATGAACACCAGGTATGAGAAATTACTTTGCAAGAGAACGCACAGTACAGTTGCCAATTATAATGCCTATATATAGTATTTTTCAAGGTACACAGCCGTGTACTAAGTGATCAGACGGTGTGTATGAACACCAGGTATGAGAAATTACTTTGCAAGAGAACGCACAGTACAGTTGCCAATTATAATGCCTATATATTGTATTTTTCAAGGTACACAGCCGTGTACTAAGTGATCAGACGGTGTGTATGAACACCAGGTATGAGAAATTACTTTGCAAGAGAACGCACAGTACAGTTGGCAATTGTAAGGCCTATATATTGTATATTTCAAGGTACACAGCCGTGTACTAAGTGATCAGACGGTGTGTATGAACACCAGGTATGAGAAATTACTTTGCAAGAGAACGCACAGTACAGTTGCCAATTATAATGCCTATATATTGTATTTTTCAAGGTACACAGCCGTGTACTAAGTGATCAGACGGTGTGTATGAACACCAGGTATGAGAAATTACTTTGCAAGAGAACGCACAGTACAGTTGGCAATTGTAAGGCCTATATATTGTATATTTCAAGGTACACAGCCGTGTACTAAGTGATCAGACGGTGTGTATGAACACCAGGTATGAGAAATTACTTTGCAAGAGAACGCACAGTACAGTTGCCAATTAAAATGCCTATATATTGTATTTTTCAAGGTACACAGCCGTGTACTAAGTGATCAGACGGTGTGTATGAACACCAGGTATGAGAAATTACTTTGCAAGAGAACGCACAGTACAGTTGCCAATTGTAAGGCCTATATATTGTATATTTCAAGGTACACAGCCGTGTACTAAGTGATCAGACGGTGTGTATGAACACCAGGTATGAGAAATTACTTTGCAAGAGAACGCACAGTACAGTTGCCAATTGAAAGGCCTATATATTGTATTTTTCAAGGTACACAGCCGTGTACTAAGTGATCAGACGGTGTGTATGAACACCAGGTATGAGAAATTACTTTGCCAGAGAACGCACAGTACAGTTGCCAATTGAAAGGCCTATATATTGTATTTTTCAAGGTACACAGCCGTGTACTAAGTGATCAGACGGTGTGTATGAACACCAGGTATGAGAAATTACTTTGCAAGAGAACGCACAGTACAGTTGGCAATTGTAAGGCCTATATATTGTATATTTCAAGGTACACAGCCGTGTACTAAGTGATCAGACGGTGTGTATGAACACCAGGTATGAGAAATTACTTTGCAAGAGAACGCACAGTACAGTTGCCAATTATAATGCCTATAAATTGTATTTTTCAAGGTACACAGCCGTGTACTAAGTGATCAGACGGTGTGTATGAACACCAGGTATGAGAAATTACTTTGCAAGAGAACGCACAGTACAGTTGGCAATTGTAAGGCCTATATATTGTATATTTCAAGGTACACAGCCGTGTACTAAGTGATCAGACGGTGTGTATGAACACCAGGTATGAGAAATTACTTTGCAAGAGAACGCACAGTACAGTTGCCAATTATACTGCCTATATATTGTATTTTTCAAGGTACACAGCCGTGTACTAAGTGATCAGACGGTGTATATGAACACCAGGTATGAGAAATTACTTTGCAAGAGAACGCACAGTACAGTTGCCAATTATAATGCCTATATATAGTATTTTTCAAGGTACACAGCCGTGTACTAAGTGATCAGACGGTGTGTATGAACACCAGGTATGAGAAATTACTTTGCAAGAGAACGCACAGTACAGTTGCCAATTATAATGCCTATATATTGTATTTTTCAAGGTACACAGCCGTGTACTAAGTGATCAGACGGTGTGTATGAACACCAGGTATGAGAAATTACTTTGCAAGAGAACGCACAGTACAGTTGGCAATTGTAAGGCCTATATATTGTATATTTCAAGGTACACAGCCGTGTACTAAGTGATCAGACGGTGTGTATGAACACCAGGTATGAGAAATTACTTTGCAAGAGAACGCACAGTACAGTTGCCAATTATAATGCCTATATATTGTATTTTTCAAGGTACACAGCCGTGTACTAAGTGATCAGACGGTGTGTATGAACACCAGGTATGAGAAATTACTTTGCAAGAGAACGCACAGTACAGTTGCCAATTATAATGCCTATATATTGTATTTTTCAAGGTACACAGCCGTGTACTAAGTGATCAGACGGTGTGTATGAACACCAGGTATGAGAAATTACTTTGCAAGAGAACGCACAGTACAGTTGCCAATTGTAAGGCCTATATATTGTATATTTCAAGGTACACAGCCGTGTACTAAGTGATCAGACGGTGTGTATGAACACCAGGTATGAGAAATTACTTTGCAAGAGAACGCACAGTACAGTTGCCAATTATAATGCCTATATATTGTATTTTTCAAGGTACACAGCCGTGTACTAAGTGATCAGACGGTGTGTATGAACACCAGGTATGAGAAATTACTTTGCAAGAGAACGCACAGTACAGTTGCCAATTGTAAGGCCTATATATTGTATATTTCAAGGTACACAGCCGTGTACTAAGTGATCAGACGGTGTGTATGAACACCAGGTATGAGAAATTACTTTGCAAGAGAACGCACAGTACAGTTGCCAATTGAAAGGCCTATATATTGTATTTTTCAAGGTACACAGCCGTGTACTAAGTGATCAGACGGTGTGTATGAACACCAGGTATGAGAAATTACTTTGCAAGAGAACGCACAGTACAGTTGCCAATTGAAAGGCCTATATATTGTAATTTTCAAGGTACACAGCCGTGTACTAAGTGATCAGACGGTGTGTATGAACACCAGGTATGAGAAATTACTTTGCAAGAGAACGCACAGTACAGTTGCCAATTATAAGGCCTATATATTTTATAGTTCAAGGTACACAGCAGTAGTGCCAAATATAGTTTGGTATGTAGCAGAGCACCTAATACACCACTAATGCCTCTCTCTGTCCCTACTCCAGCAGCTATCCCTGAATACAGCAGACGTTCTCTGCAGAGTGTATATTGTAGTAAAGCTATCACTGCACTAAAGTAGCCCTGATAAGGGCTTTTAATCACGCTCCTGCCTGTCCAACAACTAAAACCTATCTCTCCCTTCTCCAGCCTCTGTCCCTGACTAAGTTCACGCAGCATATGCGTACGAGCAGGAAGAGCTGAGTTTTTAATATTCGAGGTCACATGGTTTTTCCAGCCAATGCATGTAGACGCCGTTTTCGCGCTGCCAGCGTGCTCAGCGTGCCTGTCATACCCCCCCTGCATGGTGATTGGTGGAAAAAGAGCGCCAGGGAAGGTGGGAGGGGAAACGAATTCTAAGTGCGCCATCGCCGTTATACTCGAAAGAAATCGAGCACGCCGAATATCGTAGTATTCGATCGAATACCAGCTCGATCGAACACTACTCGCTCATCTCTATTCATGTTGAGAAGCACATTAAGCATGCCTGAAGAAGGGGAACGCACCCAAAACATTGTGGTAGCACAGTGTTGTGCTTTGTCTGCCTTCGTGATTTGGACTTTTTTAAAAACATGGACTTTGGTATGTGTTGATTACACTTTTTGAATAATGATGAAATAAACAAGATGTTAATATAATACAGTGGGCTCTTTTGCTACTTGGACTGTGTGGGACGTATACAAGAGAACTTCCTGAGCTACGTTACTAAGATACTGTATATGTGGATTTCTTTATAATAACATAGGTAACTCACATCAGATCAAATAATGAAGAGTACAAAGTCCTCCAGTCAGCAGCTCTTAACTTCCTGTCTTCAGGTCACCCTCCTTCACGGATCTTCAGTTTGCCCAAGAAATCCTGTAAATCAGCTCTACAATACCATTCGTTGTACTGGAAGGATTCCATCAAAACCAGTATTTTCATTTTAAGTATACCCAATTCTACAAATAATAGATTTTGAGAGTATGGATTGGAATCAGACTTACAACTGGAATCTAGTCTGGTCATCCACTGATATGTCCTTTTTTATTATGAGATTTGTGCCTGTAGGCTGAGACTGTGTTCTAATGAGTGAAGACTATGTTGCGCAGATTTACAATAAAATTAATTTAATTCTCATTTACCTTGACACAAGTAATTATCCTATCCTCTGGCAATTTAATATTAAATTCCAGGATATAGCCAAATGGAATTATCAAAGGAGAGAAAACAGTAGAATTAATGATTCAAGTAGCAAAATTGATGTCACGAGCATTTTCAAAATACAATTGGATTTTTGCAAATTACTTTTGCTCCCCCCTGGCATACAAAATATTTAACTTAAGTGGCACAGAAGTGAAATGTGTACATTATTTAGAGCAACTTAATAATTGAATGACTAGTCTTTTCAATACAGGTTAGTGCAGAAGGCAAAGAAAAGGTTAGCGAGAAATAGGAAAGAAACAGAATTCAGTATTTAATAGAAACATAGACAGCAATCAAAATGGCCATGTAAGGGCTCATGCTCACGTGCGGTCAGTGCTCCTGCTGTGGACCGCAATTTGCGGTCCACAATGCACGGGCACTGACAGTGGGGCTACCGCAATTGGATCGCGGACCCATTCACTTGAATGGGGTCCGCAATCTGCATCCCATGGTCCGCACCACAAAAAAGTAGTGCGTGCACTACTTTTTGACGGTGCGAAGGCACGGCCAGAAACACCACGGAAGCACTCTGTAGTGCTTCCGTGATGTTCCGATCCATGCCTCCATTCCGCATCTCCGGGATTGCGGGCCCATTCAAGTGAATGGGTCTGCGATCCATGATGCAGGGTGCACGCGGCTGGTGCCTGTATATTGCGGACCCGCAGTATGCGGGCCTCAATACTGCCACGGCCGGACAACGGCCATGTGCTTGAGCCCTAAATCAGTAATTTACAGCTTTTTGTATTTATGTTTCTAGCAATTTGCCAGGCTAAGGCTACTTTCACACTAGCATTAATATTTTCCAGTATCAATGGGGACAAAACGTAACTGAACAGAATGGAATGCTCCAAAATGCAGTCCGTTCTGATCTTATATGATAGAGCAAACCACAGCATGCTGCAGTTTGCTTTCCGTCCTGGGATGCGGAGCAAGACGGATCCGTCATGGCCCACAATGCAAGTCAATGGGGACGGATACATTTTCTCTGACACAATAGAAAACAGATCCGTCCCCCATTGACTTTCAATGGAGTTCATGACAGATCCGTCTTGGCTATGTTAAAGATAATACAACCGGATTTGTTCATAACGGATGCAGATGGTTGTATTATCAGTTAGGCCTTGTTCACATATCAGTTATTTGATCAGTTATTTCCATCAGTTACTGTGAGCCAAAACCAGGAGTGGATGCTAAACAGAAATAAGGTATAAGGGAAAGACCTGCACCTGTTCTGTGTTTTTGACCCAAACATGGTTTTGGCTCACAATAACTGATGGAAATAACTGATCAAATAACCGAAGTGTGAACAAGGCTTAAAACTGAAGCGTTTTTGCTGAACCCTGCCGGATCCATTAAAAACGCTAGTGTGAAAGTAGCCTTAGGCTAGTTTCACACGAACGTTGTGTTTTGCGGTCCGCAAATTGCGGATCCGCAAAAAAAATGGATGACGTCCGTATGGCATCCGTCTTTTTTGCGGATCCATTGTAACAATGCCTATCCCAGTCCGCAAAACGGACAAGAATAGGACATGTTCTATTTTTTTTTTTGCGGGCTACGGAATGGACATACGGATGCGGACAGCACACAGTGTGCTGTCAGTATTTTTTGAGGACCCATAGAAATGAATGGGTTCGCATCTTATCAGCAAAATATGCGGATCGGAGCCCGCAAAATATACTGTCGTCTGAAAGAGGCCTTAGACAGCTCGCTTATAAATCCTCCAATCCCCACGTTTGATATTAGGCCTATGTTTCAAGATCTGAAAGACACCATCCATAATGTTATCCACAATGCAGTTTCCTGTATTCACTCAAACTTGGTGACCATACAGTAGATGAATGTAATGCATATCTGGAGATAAAAGATGGAGTAATTTGTGCTTGCCCACCATACAGTAGCTTTGTTGTTGTTCATAGTGAGGTAAAGGAGGACATTGTAGCAATAATAAAGATTTTAAGGATTGTTACAGAAGGAATATTCCTGAAAGTGTATCAGATTCTGAGCTAAAAGAATTTCTGATTTGTTTGTTGCCTTGCTGCCAGATACACCAGAAAGAGAACTTCTTCTGGACCAGGCTCATAGTGTCACAAATCCTAAATCTATTCCAGCAAGCACACTGTACCAATAGACATCCTTACTTTCCTCCATCTTTATCACTTCTAATGAAAACAGCAATGGCTTCTTATAATATACCTGAAAGCTTTTGTCATGATTTGTCCCTGGCTATGTTGGTCAGGAGAAAAGAGCTGCACAAAGATTCTCAGGCAAAATATCATCTGTTATAAATGGGCCCTCTTCCCCTAATGAAGCCTGGTGGTGAAACGCATAGGTTAAGTGAGGGTCGCTGGTGTGGTAGCTATACTTACTGGCTCACATATTGTCCTTATTTTAGTCTATGGGTTGCACATTTTTTAGGACTCATATATATTTGGGCCTATTTCTGTGGTAGTAGGCATATTTTATGAGATTATTTTGTCTATGCCTTCTTCTTAACGTGGCTATAACTATTTCTAGCCACTTATATGTTTTACTAATGTTGCGTGGACTCTTTTTTATGTTTTGAAGATGATGATTAAATAAAGTGATTGAGTTGCGCCTAGGCCATCTGACAAATAAACGTGACTTCACTGACCTCTTCAAACAGCGGATTTGCCAGGAGTCGGATCCCCACTGATCAGATACTGATGACATATCCTGAAGTCAGATCATCAGTATTAAACACTCAGACAACCCCTTTAAACTAATTACATTTCTCCTTTAAGTTCATTAAAGATGTTTTTGAAAAAAAATGTCAAATGTAATACAATAATAGTATGCAGAACTAATTTGTGAGGATTTTAATAATGTTTCCAACCCAGCTTTTAGATAGGAATTCTCCTTCTTCTCACAGAAAAAGTACTTTTCTCTAGTATTTAATTTTCAAAGAAGGCCTGTATGATACGTGGAGAATATTTCATACATTCCAAAGTGACTTAAATCTTTTTTTTAATCCACATAAAATATATTCATGCATTGATTTAATATCTGACAAATGGTTACTGCAAAAAAGCACTAGCACACATATAGACACAATAAAGTGGTCAGTCCAAGCTCAGGTTTCTATCTCCATAAAGGAGCAATATTCCTTCCAATGTCTCCTTGGAGACTAAACAATTTCTTGCTAAATAAATCAGATCACACAACTCAGTTTCAGAAACTCTTGGAGGAATACTTCCACAGTAATGACAATAGTGAAACCTTGGATACCGTATAACTATCTAGTGCACACATAAAACAGTTTGCCACTTTCTTACATTAGCAGCAACGAAAAAGAAAATTAGCTTATCTGCCATAGCAGACCTCACCATTAAATCAGACAATTAGCACTTCTCTTACTCCACCTTAGCTAAATAAACCCCTTTCCCCATATAATTTTTTTCAGTCAGTATAGCCACGTGAGGGACTGTTGTTTGTAGTTTCTAATAGTACCATTTGGAGGTACATATAATCAATTAATAACTTTTATTAACTCTTTAGAAAGAATGGTAAAAAAAAAAAAAACAGTATCTTCAGTGAGTTTTTATGTTGTAAATTGTGTGATGTCAGCATGAGTACAGTGATACCAAATACATATAGTTTTTTAGGTTTTACTTCTTTTACACAATACCAACTCCTTTAAAAAATAGTTTTGCGTTGCTGCATCCGAAGACGAATAACTTTTTTGTATAATTATGGAGATGTGTGAGGGCTTGATTATTGTGGGTTGAATTGTAGTTTTTCGAGGCAGCTCCCTCTGATGCCACTTAGATGCTGTTGACAGCGACATCTAAGGGGTTAAACAGCTGGGACTTCTGTCAGTCCTGGCCATAAGAGTAGAAGCCTGACCATCATACAAGAGCTGAGCCCTTGCTCTCCCCGGTAGCCTAGAATAAGGCCTCTTAATGGCTGACGAATAAAGGCGTATGCAAAATACTAGGGATGAGTGAAGTTTTTTAAAATTAGATTCGGCTGCATATAGCTCAGGGCCCAGACCAGAAGAGGTGTGTGTCCTGCACCCCATTTCTGACAGCAGAATGGAGGTAAGTATTCGAGTTTATTATTTTTATTTGGCACCAGCATGGTTAGACTCTAAAAAGGGGCATTTTTGTACTGGAACACATTATTAGGGGGCCACTATGGGGACATTCGTTCTACTGGGGGCACTACAAGGGGGTAATTTTTTGTACTGGCACATGTTATAAGGAAGGATGTTTTGTACTGACACATATAAGTGGGTATTTTTGTACTGGCACTCATTATAAGGGAGCATTTTGGTCCTGTCACACATTATAAGGGGGTATTTTGTACAAGCACACATTATAGGGGGAATTATTACTACTGGGGAATTATTGTTGGCTTTATTACTACTGGGGGACTTCAATGAACATGATGACTAGTATGAGCACTATGGTGCATTATTACTTCTGAGGCAAAATAAGGGACATTATTAGTATTGGGGGCATGGTTGCCACAGCATCCTGACACAGTATCAGCTTATCACAATTATTTTTGGAGGACAGGGCAATATTTGCTGGACACTGTTATTTTTTAGGGTGCTGTTTGCCAATAATTATTAAAGGGAGCACTATCTGTGGTACTAGTATTTTCAGGGAGACTGTTTCTGCACAGACAAAAGAAGGCTGAAACTCTGCAGAGATAAGTAATGACTGTAAGGAATCATTATGGTATGAATGAAGAAGATAAGAAAAAGGAACATCTAGAGAGGAGACGTCACTCCTGGAATCTGAATTTCTGGGAAATTTGGGACAATTTTCATTTGTTTAGAATTGATTCACTCATCACTAGTTAACGGAGAGGTTTAAGCAGACTTTTGTGATAATAGAAATTGTAAAAGTTCATAGAACTTCAGTTCCTAGAAGAAGATTTATATAGATAATGCTGAGTGCTGGTAGGCCAGATAGTTGGTTTATTCTGTGCATGTTCTACTTGGCATCCCAGCCTTTACCCTGCTTAGTATAAAGGCTGGAACCATAATAACCATGACTAAAGTGAGCTGAAGATATTTTCAGAAAAAAAAAAAAATCCCATCTTGTAAGGTAACACTAACTACTTAAAACTTGAAACCACAGAAAGGGTCTTGTGAGCCATGTAGCATGTTGTAATTATGTCTATTTTAAGATTTACTAATAAATCAATTGGGATAAAACATACACATAAAGAGAAATGGACTAATTTACGGATAAATGTACTAGTTCACCACTTATTACTGTCAGTTTATAGAATAGGTTATACTTTTTTTCTTATCACTTCTTATAATGTGTTGAATTGCGACACCTGATATTGTAGCTTTAGTCTCAACTTAACTTGCTTCACTTGTTGCAAAGTTCTTAATGCTTTGAGCACACGTTAGAGATGTTACAGCTTTATTTAGCCCTATGTAATTAGTACTATTATTACAATAGCCTTCCAGAAATTAGAGTCGTTAATGCTTTCTTTAGCTCCATCCAGTGACTTCCATTATTACTATAGTCAAACTAAATGACAGTTGAGCATTATTTGCTCAAAGTACCTTTTCAAAATACTCTTTTTATGTCTACTGTGTTAGCCAAGTGGATATATGTATACTCTGTTCTATTAGAGTTTAAATTTCAGTCCCGCATAAAAAGCAGTGGTTACCATATTTTAGAAATCGCTCACGTGGAGTGATTACTTGCATTTTTCAGTTATATATGGGTTAAATAAGTCATACATTATTATTCTTTTTTAATGAATGCTATGTCATTGCACTATTAAGTCTTTCTGTTAACTTTACAAGGAAAGCTCCACTGCCGGACATCAACATTTTCAATTCATGGTTTGAAACAAAAATAAGTAATTTTATTATGTTTTCTTGTACATTCACTCACAAATGAGAGGCAGAATTCTGATGGCTATTACATGGCCTTTGCTAGTCATTGAATCTGTCAGACAGGATTTAATAGCTCAGTTCTAACCATGTTACTGTCTCACACTGCACTGCTCTTTTGTAACAGTAAAAAAGCAAAACTCTCATTTTAACTTTAGTTACTGGTGCATAAAAATAGAGGGTCGGTTCAGATGACTATGCAGAAACCTGTGCCTGTCAATCAAGAAAGAGATGGAGAGGCTGACAGAGGAAGTAGGAGGGTGCACAGAGTAGCTTGAGAACCAAGGTGCTCTTAACTGCTTATTTGCATTTGGATTAAAAATAATTTTTCACCAGCAACAGATTGCTAAGTGAAAGGTATCATTACATTCAGCTGAGCTAGCCCTGCAAGACATTGTGCCTGGTTTAATATTGAATTTCCCGGTGATAGACTCCCTTTAAATACCTGGCAACAAAGTTGTATGGTCAAGAGCAGCATCCAGATTACATAGTTTTATATTATAAAACCACATGTAGTGTTTTTCACTGCGGGATCTTTGCCACACTTAGTTTATCATATTGGTAACGGTGTCAAATTATTTTGTTTTTCATATAATTTTCTAAACGTCTGATGTCAAGAATCCCTTTAGTTGTTTCTTTCTACCTGGAATTTGTTTTTAAGCTGCACAGTCTGCCACCGGAGTAAATTCTATGGTTAAAAAAGGTATTTAGGTGGGAGAGTTCAATTTTTGTGATAGTAGAAGGGAATATAGAAAGACACAAGCATTAAAATTTGAAAACTCAGAAAGTTACATATTAAATGTAAAGACAGCATAGGGTACAGTCAGGTGACTGTCAACTTCTAATGCAGCACATTGGACCACATGTATTAAAAGAGTCACCCAGCTTTTAGGCTTTCAGGGTAGGCTATTGCTATCTGATTGGTGGGGGTAAGACACCCCTCCTACCCCTGACTGATTGAGTGTAGCTCCATTGCCAAAGGAACCTGAACTACACAGCTCTATCAACTGTGTATGGGACAGAGCTAACCACTTGGCCTTCTGCCTTTTGTAAAACTGCTACATTGCAGTGTTTCATCTCTGTCATCTTTTGTACTCCTTCTGCCACCCTAGAATGGGGACACACACATACCACTCAAGGTCATTTTTTTTTTTTTTTTGTAAAGTCAGAACTCAGATGGCAGGCTTGGCACTGACAGGGGGCTGAGTATGAAACTGCTATTGGCCTGTGAAAAATTTGGCTTGTAGACTATTCTATCAGTTAGGAATGTGACATACATACAGTACAGTACATTGTGCATAGTGCCTGAAAAGGCCAAAATTTCTGTAAAAGTGGAAAAGTGGGTTGTCACAAGTGGGCTTGCATCTGGTATCAGACGTTCTGCGCGGCTTTCAAAAGTGACATAATTTGACTCAAATTTACCACTGTCGTGAAGTACAATATGTGACGAGAAAACAATCTCAGAATGGCCTGGATAAATAAAAGCATTCCAAAGTTATTACCACATAAAGTGAACATGTCAGATTTGAAAATTGGGGCTCCGGCATTTGGTCCAAACTGACTGTCTGTCACGAGTGGGCTTGTGTCTGGTATCAGACGTTCTGCGTGGCTTTCTAAAGTGACATAATTTGACTTGCTTTTCCCTTGGTTTGGTTGCTGTTTACCACACCCCTTCCCCTCAGCTGTTGCCGCTGTGGTAATTATCTTTCCCCTATTTACCCCTTCCTCTCCCAGTATTTCTTGCGGTTTATACTTTCTGCCTACTTAGTAGTGTGTGGTGTGGATCTCGGCTGAGATCCAGTTGCTGCAATATCTGCTTTAAGAAAACTTTTTCCCTTTTGTGGTTTTCCTTCTGGAGTCTCCTGTTCGTCCTTACTCTTGGAGGAACGGGTTTACTCTTTCTTGTGTCACTAGCTGCAGGGTTCTTTAGGGTGAATTTACTATTAGGTTCCTGTGTATGAACTCTCCTACAACCCAGGCTTGTTCATACTGGTAGTCAGTCAGGGCCTAGTTTCAGGGTTCCCTGCAGGAGGTGACCGTTTCCCTGGTTTTGGTCTGTTCCCTTCCCTCGTACGCTCGGTGTGGCTATTCCCTCCACACCAGAGCGTGACATGGGTTGAGGCAGAGAGTTATGATAGTGATCAATGTAGCAACTAGAGATAAGTGAAACAGTTGAGATTTGTTTCAGGTCCGGTTCACAGAATTTTTGAAAACCAAAGTTGCTCCAGTTGCCCTCAAAGTTGGTATATAATCCCCTTTAGCCTCCTAGGACCATTTTTAGGAAAACTTGTTATCACTTTTATTTTTCATGAATTTTTTCCCCTCACCCCTCCCCAAGCTCTGGAACCTAATGAAAGCATTAGTAAATTATGTCTGAGTGACTCTGACATACATAGCTATGGGCAAACACACAATTGATGGTGTTAACATACAGTGTGTTTAAAAACACACAGCACATGTCTCATGCTTTTTCATATTCCAAAGTTTCATATTCCAAAAATTGTCCCTTATCAGGGGCAGATGATGTTTAAACAAACACTGTGTTATGAGATTAAACAAAATTTAAAAATTGGCTTGAGCCAACATGATGGTTGGCATTAGTGGCATGATGCAGGCAGCAGCAGCCATACAGAACATGATGGTAGGCAGACAGCAACCGTGGCAAGATGGGGCACTGCCAGTAAAATGAGGTCTATTCATCCAAATTCAGCCTGAGCTGTGATAAAATGTTGGTATTGATGCAGTAATCACATACATTTACACTCTTAATGAAATTCCTCCCCCCCCTCAAAAAAAAGAAGGGAAGTTTCAATTGTATGGAAACTGAATACACGTAAATATACTGATGATTGAGGCATTAGTGGCATGATGCAGGCTGAAGCAACAGCAGCCGTACAGAACGTGATGGTAGGCAGAAATACAGACTGCAGCAGTGGCAAGACAGGGCGCTGCCAGCAATGTGAGGTCTATTCATGGGAATCCTCATGATTATCCTCTTCTTGCTCCTCCTCTTGTCTTGGCAGCTCCTCATCTTCATCATCTTCCATGTCAGATTCCCTTTGTGTGTCCCAAAAAGCTCTAGGGTAAACAGCAACATGTGTCCCCTGTGGTCCCCTGATGCATGAGCGTCAATGTCTGTTCTAAGATAAATATAAGCAGGATAATGTTCATGACTCTGTCATCCCTGCTGACAAACTTTGTGGCCTCACAAAAGGCTTCTGCACCAGACAGGTAGCTGCCGCTGCCTAACCTCTAAGCAACACATGCTCCCTGCTGCTTAGGCTGTCTGATGCATGACAAAATTGTTCACAGCTTTCTCTTGTCTATACAGACAGTAGAGCATGTGCAATCTGGAATTCCAGTGAGTTGGCACATTGCGGATTAATAGGTGATGCAGTTGATGCAGGTCCAGCAGAGCATTCCTCTCCACGTAAGAGTAGCTGAACTGCTTGGACAGTCACCTGAACTTTGCCAGCACCTTGCGCAAGGCAGTGTACTTATACAGAAAGCTCTGCACCACTAGGTAGATGACTTGCACCATGCAGGGAGCATGTGTTCACTCACAGGTAGATTGCTTCTATACCTTGTGTATCAATGCAGTGATCACATACAGTAGTCCCCCTAAAAATATATTATTCTTTTCCAACCGTGTAAAAACTTAATATACGTAAACAGACGATTGAGGCATGACCCTTAATATTGCATTAACAATCCCTGGTAAATTGTTATTCTAGCCTGCCAACTGGTGTACTGATCACCTATATGTTGGTTTTATTAAATTCAAGTCCCGCAAAATTTAAATTGCAACTGTATGGAATAATAAATGGACGTTAACAGATTATGCTCAATTTCTTGCTATCACTCATAGGTTCATTTCTGCCTTACCCTGTGTCTTGTAGTAATTACATAAAAATGCTGATTTTATTAAATTTAACAATCTTCAAAAAATTGTGACCATGTGAAAACTGAATATACATAAACAGACTATTGAGGCTTGACTGGTAGATTCAAGCCGTATCTTGTGTCTTGTAGTAATCATGGACAATTAAGGCTTGACGTTAAATTTCACCTTAATACACCATGGTAGATTGCCACCACACCATGGGTATTGCTGCAGTAATCACTTATATATGCAGCTTAATTAAATTGAAACCCTCTCAAAATAAAGGATTTCTGTAAAAATGGGGGAAAAAATGAAAGTATTTACTTGCAGGTAGCTGCTTTTGAGATGCACCTGCATTACTGATAGCAGGTACAGTCAGCCACATGTCCTGTCTCCTCTCTCCTTGCAGCTGTGCTGCTACTCTCTATTGTACACATTGTCAGCCTGGGAGCCCATCAGGGCAAGCCCCCACCACCACCACCACTTCCTCTCAGGGTCATGTGGGAACCCTTCTACTTCCTCCCTAGTGCTTTTTTCCCTCTGACTTGTGCAGTGGATTCATCCAAAGCGAACCTGAAAAGATTCAGGTTTGTCCCCTGTCCGAAATATAGCAAGGTATATGAACAGGTCCTGTATAATCACAACAATCAATACCAGTAAATAACACTCCCTGTGGCAATGAAACAGTCAAGCAATGATAACTATTTACCTACCTTTGCTTGGTTCTCAGTCATTGGTAGACACAATGGTTCACAGATATTAAGATAATTTATAATTGTAATATTTCACGCTAGAATATTTTGTCTATGACATTTTTAGTTTGCTCCAAATTATGATTTTGATTGTTAAATGTATCTAATTCTGTGATATTTTTAAAAAATGGTGAAGCTAAGGATGGCTCTGTCTACAGTGGAATAACCACCACAATAAGGGTGATCCCAGTCAGGAACCTAAACTAGCTCACCCTGAGTAGTCTCTGCTGGTGGTATGGAATCCTAAATTGTTATCACAGTTTAGCTGTTAGCAGATGGAGTGAACAGATAGATTGGTCATACTACCCTAGGTCAGTACAGGAGGTGAAGAATGTCAAAACCACATCGGTAACCAGTATCCACAAAAGAGGTAAGCCTGGCCAAACTAGAAGAGACAAACAGCAGAGTAACATAAGGCAGGAGAATAATCAGGAAATATGTTTTTTTTATCTGTCTCACTGAGCTGGTTGAATGGCTGCTAGGCTGAAAATAATCTATCGGAGCAGCCGGGTCAATGAATAGGGGAATCTTGGGACCCTTGTATGGTACAGGGCTAGTTCTAGCTTTGTTAGAAAGATATTGTCATGTACTATATAATATCTGATGTCTTTTTACATCAATCATGGCATAACCCATTTAAGTAGAACATAGACCTAACTGAGGCAGGCTATCAAACCAAGAACATGCACCCACACCCTCCTCTCTCTGTACCATTAATAATGGGCAATGGTGGATTATTATAGCGACATTTGGGACTGTAGCCCCAGGCAAAATGTCTCTGTAGGGCCCATCGCCCCCCAGATCTCCTATTTCAAGGAAGGAGAGCTTCCTCACTTCCTGAGGAGGGAGTGTCAGGGTCCAGGCTGTCTGCTCACATTCACTGATTTTCAGTGATGGATGTTGAAGTGTTTGCAGTTTTTATGAATAGAGCTCAGACATTGTGGGAGAACAAAAACTGATTTACTTGACAAAACAGCAACCATTAACTGTAACATCATCATCAATATGTAAATTGAGAGATAACATCTACATCATCACCAGTGCTGAAACATTAAACAGTTGTACATGTGCATTCAAAAGTTTAGAGGTCACATCACATCAAGTTCACCTGTAAAGGTTATAGTGCGTTTTAGGTTCATCCTGAAATTTCACCCACAAGCCAAATATCACTAACTTACCTAGTCTAAATACTCTAGCACATAATGCAGTAAAATATAGGAGTAATAGGAGTAAAAAACAAAGGGACTCCTATGTTAAAGGAAACCTGTCCCCAGTTTTTACATCACTAAACTAACAGTCACCTGCCCCCATCAGACCTCAGATCAGCTTAATGTGCCCCATCAGACCTCAGATTAGCTTAATGTGCCCCATCAGACCTCAGATTAGCGTATTGTGCCCCCATCAGACCTCAGATCAGCTTAATGTGCCCCATCAGACCTCAGATTAGCGTATTGTGCCCCCATCAGACCTCAGATCATCAGAATGTGCCCCCATCAGACATCAGATCATCAGAATGTGCCACCATCAGACCTCAGATCATCAGAATGTGCCCCATCAGACTTCAGATCATCAGAATGTGCCCCAATCAGACTTCAGATCATCAGAATATGCCCCCATCAGACCTTAGATCAGCTTAATGTGCCCCCATTAGACCTCAGATCAGCTTAATGTGCCCCCATCAGACCTCAGATCAGCTTAATGTGCCCCCTATCCGACCTCAGATCAGCGTATTGTGCCGCCATCAGACCTCAGATCAGCGTATTGTTCTGCCATCAGACCTCAGATCAGCGTATTGTGCCACCATCAGACCTCAGATCAGCCTACTGTGCCCCCATCAGACATCAGATCAACAGAATGTTCCCCCATCAGACCTCAGATTAGCTTAATGTGCCCCCATCAGACCTCAGATCAGCGTATTGTGCCCCCTTCAGACCTCAGATCAGCGTATTGTGCCCCCATCAGACCTCAGATCATGCAACATCAGGTATGCGCCGGCCAGGGAAGAGAGTGGAGCGCCGGACCAGAGGGCAGCCGCAGCGCAGGACAGGTAAGAAAGGTTTTTATTTTAACCTTATGTGGCTGGGTGGGCTGATCTGAGGTCTGATGGGGATCCCTACATACAAGTGAGCGCTTCCATAATGGAAGCGCTTACTTACATTCGCCTGATCGTACTAAGGCCATCCCTGCTGGGCCCCCCAGAGGCACTGGGCCTGGAGCCATCGCCCCCCCCTGCCCCCCCCGGTAGCTACGCCTCTGAAGTGAATGGTTGCGCATATGGTCTGCAACAAAATAACAGAACGGACATGGAAAGAAAATACGTTTGTGGAACAGCCTAATTTATTCAGTTACATGGCATAATATAACTAGGAGTGAACTTGGATATGTGGGAGAATATAGAGAGTGACACATATAGAAGCCAGGGCCTAAATTTGCCTGTGTTGAAGCAACACAGTTAAGTGGCGTGTCTCCTATGAAGCTAAAAGAAATGATTTAATATGTTCAGAGGTTACATCATTGTGCTTATTATATTCTGTTCAGTCAAATTCTGTATCATTTAAACTAAAGAATCATAGTATGTGTATTTGTCTTCATTAATGGGGTCATTTATCAAACTGGTGTAAAGTAGAACAGGCTTAATTGCCCACAGCAACCAGTCAGATTCCATCTTTGATTTTTGACATTTCCTTTGGAAAATGAAAGGTGGAATCTGATTGGTTGCTATGGGCAACTAAGCCAGTTCCACTTTACACTAGCTTGATAAATGACTCCATATGTTTTTGTACCTCATTTGATATCTGTAACCAGTAAGTTCATAGAGGCATCGTAATGTGGCTGCTAACATAAAATATTCTTGGCATTGCAATTACAGTTGTAATCTCTAAACTTTAATTGCTTATACTTTTTGGTCGAGTTCAGTTATTTCCATCACATATTGTGAGCCAAAACCAGATGCGCGTCAAAAACACAGAATGGGTGCAAATATTTACATTATACCTTATCTCCGAGTAGTACTGTTTTTGGCTCGCAATAACTGATGGAAATAGCCGACCAAATAACTGAAGTGTTGGCCATATCTGTTCTGTGATTGTCTTCCTAAAAGGAAACATCTTGATCACCATGTTAAAATTTAAAAATTATTTTCAATAACAAATCTCTCCTGACGTCTGTTTTATTAGATACAGTACTTGTGGGATAACAATTCTAGATCATCTAATGTTATGTTATGTTGTGACTCTGTAATGTGCCATTCCCAGTACCATCTGACACTATCCAAAAACTCTTGCCAGTGTCAGATTGTGCAGGGACAACACTCCCAACTGGTAAGACCCATCTGGACCTTTACTGTGAAATGCTAGCAATCCATCCATAACTTCTATCAGAAATAATAAAGGACTGGCACATCATGGAGTCATAAGAATGAATGCTCTAGAATTGCTATTACGTACAAAGTGTAAATAGATACAAAAGCAGACATGTCAGGAGAGTTTACAGGCCTTCTTTAAGAATTATTTTTATCTTCATGAGATAGATGTTAGTGACAGAATACCTTCCTCTTTTTCAGGCTTCATTTTCCTGTCCGATGTCCAGAATTTTATTTCTGATACCATTAACAGGTCATTTGTTTCTTATTAGAAAACATACATTCCAGCTGTGATCCGATTATAGCTGTCATTTGATTTGCTACTTATTGTGAGTAATGAGACTAGAGAGAATTTACAATATTAGTTGCCTAATTTAATTGCACTCGGTTTTATATAAAGATGTGTGGATTAAACATAATTATAAATATCAAAAATTCATTATTGTCACTTTGGGACTCTACAGATTGTTGTTCCAAATTGACAACATTTACAGCAACCAACAAATATTAATGCCATTCATTCATTTCAATTGTTTGCATTTTACACCAAAATTTACTGTATTTTTTGCCCCATAAGACGGACTTCCCCCCCCCAAAAAAATGGGGGAAAAATGCCCCTGCGTCTTATAGGGTGAATGCTAATGATCGCTAATGGGGGCTGATATGGGGGCTGAAGTGATGCATTGGGCTGATATGGGGATGAATAGAGGCATGGGGCTGATATGGGGGATGAATAGAGGCATGGGGCTGATATGGGGGATGAATAGAGGCATGGGGGCTGATATGGGGGATGAAGTGAGGCATGGGGGCTGATATGGAGGATGAATTGAGGCATGGGGGCTGATATGGGGGCTGAAGTGACGCATTGGGCTGATATGGGGGCTAATTACAGATATGGGGGCTAATTACAGGCATGGGGGGCTGATATGGGGGCTAATTACAGGCATGGGGGGCTAATTACAGGCATGGGGGCTGATGAGAGGCATGGGGGCTCATATGGGGGCTGATGAGAGGCATATGGGGGCTGATAAGAGGCATGGGGCTCTTATTTGAGGTCTGATTGGGGGTCATTCACATTGGGGGTCTAATTGGGGCTGTGAGCTGAGGTCTGATTAACATTTGGAGTCTGATTGCTGGTCTGACCTGAGATCTAATGAACATATTTTTTCTTATTGTCTTGCTCTAAAACCTAGGTGCGTCTTATGGGCCGGTGCGTCTTATAGGGCGAAAAATACGGTAGTTAGAGACTAAAGAGAATTTACAATATTAGGTGTCTAATTTAATTGCACTTAAAGGGGTTGTCTGGGTTCAGAGCTGAACCTGGACATATCAATGTTTTCCCCCAGGGAGTCCCCCTGACATGAGCAATGGAGCATTTAATGCTCCGATGGTCTCCCTTGCCCGGCGCGGAATCACACAGCGCAAAGGCTTTTTCTGGAGATCCGGTAATGTACGGGCTCTCCATGGGTAAAGCTAGACAGAGGCTTCCGCCTAGCAGTGAGCCCAGTGATGTCACCGGCACTAATGAGCGGGCTTTAGTGCTGCCCTAGCTTGTAAAACTACCTGTAAAAGTACAACTTTACCAGCAAAAAACAAGTTCTATGCAAACGGCAAAATAAAAAAAGTTATGGCTCTGTGAAAATGCAAAAACAAAAAACCTACAGAATCCAAGGTGTTAATCTACCATCGTAGAAACTAATTTTGGTGCTAAAATATATATTAAAAATTGTTACAATTATATAGTATATATACACGCAAAAGATATATTAAATAATGCAACAGAAAAGAGGAAAAGAATGAAAGCCATGTCAGTCAATAGTCAATAGTGTAGAATTCAATTACAGATGAGCGAATCGATTCGTCGATTCGTTGATTCGTATCGAATCTTGGGAATTTTTAGCTGCGAAGTGAATCCGAATATTAGGTTTCGCTTCGGCTTTGTACGCATTCGCTACGTAGTTTGTCCTATAAGTTACTATATACGCTGTTGCACACAAATTCAATTCATTAGCAAACTTTTACTGTTAGTTCGTTTATCGTGCGCAAAAGCCCGGGAAGAAAGCAGTCACCTGACCTAGTGGGCAGGGCTTGCTCTGATTAGCTCAGGCTCGGTAAGCCAGTGACGCATCACTTCTGCTGCGACTGGTGAGACGTTGTGTGAAGTTCTGAGACCTGTTTTGTGAAAATTTGATATAATAGCTCTGGGAATCCATATTACACATATCAGGGATACTGCAGGGCAATTGCAGGGCCAGTTCAGGGCTAGTATTTAATCAAGCAGGGAGAGAGAGACAAGGAGAGATAGGGAGAGACAGGGAGAGACAGTGAGATACAGGGACAAAGACCAGCTGCAGGGCCACAGAGTGAATTGAAAAATGTCTGGAATGGATAAGCAAAAGGGGTCCAGTTCCAGCCAGACTTTGAGCTTTAAAAAAAAGGAAAAGGTGGCACAGGGCAGAAGTGCCAAGGAACCTGTATCCGGAGCATCTACTAGTAGTATTCGCAATACTTGGCCGTTGTTCCACCAGGCTAACCCACCAAGGCACAAAATTGTAGTGGAGGAGAAAGTAGATGAGGTAGTGGAGTGGATGGCACGCTCATCTCAGTCTCAGCCGGATGATCTGCTGTCATCTGCTGATACAGTATCCATATGTAGCCAGGGGTCAGACTCGTCCTGCTCCACCATTCCACTCAAGCAAACCCCGTCATTTTCTGCCACCTCTCGGCTTCAGTGTTCCCTCCTAGTGGTGTCCCTTCTGCAATTTCTAAAAAAAGAAGCCACCAAAGCCCACCTTATAATCCGGCTGTTATAGAGGACAGCCTCCCTGAGGCCAACAGTGGCCGGAACTGTCCCACTATGCACTAGGGCTTCTTTCCTGCCCAGCCTCAAGTTAGGGTGACCAGATCTGAAATTCCTAAAAGGGGGTTGATCAATACATAAAGACCTTTGGTGACGTCAGCGCGCTCACCACATGGTGAGCGAGCTGACGTCACCGAAGGTCCTTTTGCAGGGGAAAGAAGAAAGAAGACACCAGCTGCGCGAACAAGCGGAAAAGGTGAGTTTTTTAAATTATTTTTAACCCCTAAAGGCCATTTTAACTATTATTTTCTGTTATAACCAAGTTATAACGAAAAATAATAAAGGGAAGTTCGGGTCATTTTAACAGTTAAAATGATTTTGTTCGACTGCCTCAAACAGTTTGAGGCCGTCGAACAAAATCCCGGACGATTTTGAAATTACCCCCGGACATTTTTTTAGGTCCCAAAAGTAGGACATGTCCAGGGAAAAGAGGACGTTTGGTCGCCCTACCTCAAGTGTCATGTCAGAGAGGGTTTTTAGTGCCGCTGGGGGGGGGGGTTGGGGGGGGTTGAGTGTGACACCCAAAAGGACAAATCTGTCACCGGGCAGTGTTCAAAAAAATACATTTATAAAAATGAATAATGGCTGGATTACATCCGAAATTCATACTCCTCTTGCTGATGCTGGTGGTGATTAGATCAGGCCTTGCAGGGCAGAATAGTCTGAGTGTCTTCCCACTGTTGCTGTCAGCCAGGCCATAATTTTACAGCCAAATGTCTTGTGTCATGTAATGGGCTGTGCGAACCCGAAGTCTACCTCCGCCTCCGTTTTCTACACTTAGTAGGAGAGTAGCTGTTGTTAGTTAACGTTACTAATAGTTCTATTTAGTATTGTCAAGTTCATTTTGGAGCCTCAGCCTTTAGTCCCCCCCCTCCAAAAAGAAATATATTTGTGTTATATATTTAAAAAAACAACAACTTTTTTTACACTGCCTCTGCCTCCCATACAAGTTATATTAGCGGACATTGTTATACACCACTATAGTCTGTTGTATTTATTTTACCTATCACTCTATGCTGATATACCCCGTCCCCTACTACTACTGGCCAGGGCAGCCATAAAAAGCTCATATATAATTTTCACTGCCTATGTTAAGGTAGAATGTACAGGCTTGTTGCCCAAACAAGCCAAGCCTTTTTTATTTTTCTGTCTGTCAATTGTAATCAGTGAACAGGAGTGTGTGTAATGTAGTAATACTTCGGCCAGCAGACACCGCTGTGTTCATTAATATGGGAAAATGGCCACGGGAAAAAAAACTCTGTCTTCTTCACACTATGTCAGGATCAGGAAGGTGTTAAAGGTTTTACAAAACACTCAAAACACAGGTTTTTCAAGAATATTTTAGTAATAAATAAAAACTTCTTTTTAACAAATAAATAATATAATAAACAAAAGAAAGGAACAAAAAAATACGATTACGCCAGCCTTTCCTGACGTCGGAGTATCATGTCCTGCAGCTCTTGCAGCTCCAGCTGCAGGCCATGAATGAGCTGGGAGGCCTGGAGCCAAGGCGCCGTAATCCAGCCTCCACTTCGAAGTCAGTGGGCATGTCTGTAGGGTTACATGTTGTATTTTCGCTCCGGCTGCCTCTCAGCAGGGGTTAACGTGCTGTGGCCAGATCCAAGGCCCACCCCCATTACAGTGAATTTGGGCCGGAGCGCGGTTCCGGCCCCACACGTGTACCTGCGGCAGCACGGATCCAGAGGGACCCTTCACCCGCTGGATCCGGGCTGTCGCTAGTGTAGAAGTAGCCTTACATTCAACTCTAATGAACAGTTGTAGCTACATGGGAATAGTTTGGGGCTGGAGGATCCCGTTCCTAACCACTAGTGCTCTTACTGAGTTACTTACGCACTCCCACGTAGCTTGGATGAAAAATAAATTAAATATGTTTTACACTTACTAGAGGCTGCAGGTACTTCAGGGGCCGTCCTGTCTCGACAGTGGTGACGCCGTCGTTGACGGTGCTCTGCAACATAAAAATGTACACAATTGTTAGATGATGACGCTTTTTAATACTAACACATACTACTATTAAGATATTATGGGTGTGAGAGGGGGGCCATATCATATTTTTTTCTTCTAAAAAGGTATTTATGTCAATAGATAACGTTATCGTCGCAATAACTTTCTTTATATCGTTAACACGGTGCGGTAGGAATACTTTGGATATCGCCCACTGTCAGTAGCAGCAGCATGGGCATGTCTTTGAGTCTGTGTGTAGGAGGAGGAAGCGCTAACTATGAAGAGGCATATAAGGGTACTTTCTTTCGAACTAGTGCATTTGCCTGACACAAATGGGAGAACGGCCAGCACCATTAACAATAATAATTAGAATACCTTCACTTAAGTTGTTTGGGTCGAGAGTTAGAGGTGTTGCCTAGCATGAAACAAAATTACTGCAGCGCACTACACACGACCACGTTGTCCTTCTATACTTTTTTCATTATTTGCAGTGACTGCTGGTATATATACAATACAGTACATTAATTTTTTACATGTTTTTACTTATCAAATATTTTGTTACTCACCCTTCCGTATTTCTGCGCGGATCTCATTAAGCCGCTCTTGGCATTTGAATTTCAGATTAGACCATTTCCGCTGGATCTGCCCCGGGTTTCTACGGTGTAGAAACGATCGTGCAGGCCTTGGATCACCTGCTGGATCACCTCCTTCTTATGCTGGTTTGGATGGCGGTGTGTGCCATCGTAATCCTCTCTGTCCATCAGCCGGATCAGGAATTTCTGCTCTTCAGAGGTAAATGATGAGGATCGCCTGGAAGCCATTTTCGAATATTCGCTCTGCCTCTGAGGAGTGCACACCTGCGTATTACGTAATCGCGTAGACAATAGTACGCTGAGGATTCGTACACTATTTGTACGCTTATGCATACGTCTTCTAAGAAGTTGCGTACATTTTTTAAATGAACGTTTATTATTAGTGCGTGAATGTTCGCTAATAGAACATAATAACGTATATTTGGTGCGCAAATACAACGAATCTATTAGTTGAATATACGAATGTTCGGCGAATAATTTTTTGAATGATTCGCTCATCTCTAAATTCAATCCTAGATAAAATATATAGAATAATAATAAATGTGGCACAATCCCCTGCATTAAAACGGTAAAACAAGTTGACGTGATCTAGAAATATAAAATAACTGTATTCATGCAACTCAGTTAATAACCAGTCATCACATGCGTATTTTCTCACTCTCTGCCCATACCAACCAATCAGATTCCACTTTTCATTTTCCAAACGATCTCCCATAAATGAAAGGTGGAATCTGATTGGTTGCTATGGGCAACCAATACAGTTTTCCTTTACAGCAGTTTGGATAAATCTACCCCACTGTTTTTCAGCTGAATCCAACAAAGGTTTTTTGTGTCCACACTTGGCGTTTCCCCTTCACACACGCACTGAATAAATCCAGCTGGTTGGGATAATGCTGCTTTGTGCTTCTTTACTTGTCTTCAGTCTGATTTCTGGGATCTCTTCCACTGGTCAAAAGACCTGAATTGTTAAGTCAGGTGGAATAAACTGTGTAGAATCCAAGTTACAGCTCACACTGTCACAGGGACAAAGCTTTGAAAAAAAACATATCTCAACTTCCTAATCCCCGACGGATTTCCCCTTCCAGTTTTCTCATGGGCTTCTCTTTCTTGATCCTCATTCCTTATCCAAGTTTTAGCCCTTATGTATGAATATCCTTTCTGCCCCCAGTCCAGATCAAATGAAGCAGTTGATATCTAACTCCACATTTAACCAACTGGATTTCAGTATGTTCAATATATATATATATATATATATATATATATATATATATATATATATATATATATATTATGTTTACTTTCGCAATAATGATGGAGTTGC
Source organism: Rhinella marina (assembly GCA_900303285.1). NCBI lineage: Eukaryota > Metazoa > Chordata > Amphibia > Anura > Bufonidae > Rhinella > Rhinella marina. The sequence continues at coordinate 83,744 of ONZH01002888.1, forward strand.
ATTACCTCTCTCCAATCAGAAATCAGTGTCCAATCAAGTGTGCAGACACAATGTGCCATACTAATTGTTCCCCACAGGAACATTCCAACAGGTAGGCAACATTTTGAGAATTACAATTAATATGTTGTTCCACCTTGTATTCTAATTTTTTTGTTTTTTGTCTGAAACAATGTATCTTTAAATGTATTGTTCTACCCATCTAGCACCTGCAGCATGGAATAAAACTCTTAACCCTTCCTTAGTTTTTAAAACACATTGTAAAGTTTCTTTAAAAACCTCAGTAAATTACAGACTTAGGCCTCATGCACACGAACGTGTGCCAGCCGTGCCTGTATTGCAATCCGCATACGGCGGGTCCGCAATAAACGGGCACCGACCGTGTGCAGGCCGCATCACGGATCCTGGACCGCGATCCGGGAGATGCGGAGCGGAGGGACGGATCGGAACACCCCGGAAGCACTACAGTGTGCTTCCGTGGTGTTTCTGGCCGTGGTGTTTCTGGCCATGGTGTTTCTGGCCGTGCCTCCGCACCGCAAAAAAGTAGCTTAAGCACTTGAATGGGTCCGCGATCCACATGCAGTGGCCTCACGGTCAGTGCCCGTGCATTGCGGACCGCAGTTTGTGGCCCGCAGCACGGGCACGGCCGGCACACGTTCGTGTGCATGAGGCCTTCACACGACCGTGTAAATGGGCCCGTATCTATTCCGCAATATTGCTAGCTCCGTGCCACGGCTCCGATGAAGCATGTCCTATACTTGTCCTATACTTATCCGTACGCATGGACAAGTATAGGCATTTTGAATGGGGCCGCCCGGCGTGTGTTCAGAGCGGTGCGGAACACACGCCAGGCAGCCCCCGTATTACGGACAAGTATAGGCATTTTGAATGGGGCCGCCCGTCATGTGCTCCCAGCGCTGCGGAACACACGCCGGGCGGCCCCCGTGTTATTGCGAATAGGGCCTAAATGTACTTGAACCAATATACTTTCCAGCATCACAGTCACCATACTGTACAGTCATGGCCAAAAGTTTTGAGAATGACACAAATATTATATTTTCACATGATCTGCTGCCCTCTGGTTTTTATGTGTTTGTCAGATGTTTTTATCACATACAGAAATATAATTGCAATCATATTATGAGTAACAAAAGCTTATATTGACAGTTAGAATGAGTTAATGCAGCAAGTCAATATTTGCAGTGTTGACCCTTCTTCTTCAGGACCTCTGCAATTCTCCCTGACATGCTCTCAATCAACTTCTGGACCAAATCCTGACTGATAGCAGTTTTTGACTGATTGTAGGTTTTGTTTGTCCACCCGTCTCTTGATGATTGACCACAAGTTCTCAATGGGATTAAGATCTGGGGAGTTTCCAGGCCATGGACCAAAAATCTCTATGTTTTGTTCCCTGAGCCATTTAGTTATCACCTTTGCTTTAAGACAAGGTGCTCCATCATGCTGGAAAAGGCATTGTTGATCACCAAACTGCTCTTGGACGGTTGGGAGAAGTTTCTCTCGGAGGACATTCTGGTACCATTCTTTATTCATGGCTGTGTTTTTAGGCAAGACTGTGAGAGAGCCGATTCCCTTGGCTGAGAAGCAACCCCACACATGAATGGTTTCAGGATGCTTTACAGTTGGCATGAGACAAGACTGGTGGTAGCGCTCACCTCGTCTTCTCCGAATAAGCTGTTTTCCAGATGTCCCAAACAATCAAAAAGGGGATTCATCAGAGAAAATGACTTTACCCTAGTCCTTAGCAGTCCACTCCCTGTACCTTTTGCAGAATATCAGTCTGTCCCTGATGTTTTTTCTGGAGAGAAGTGGCTTCTTTGCTGCCCTCCTTGAGACCAGGCCTTGCTCCAAGAGTCTCCGCCTCACAGTGCGTGCAGATGCACTCACACCTGCCTGCTGCCATTCCTGAGCAAGCTCTGCACTGCTGGTAGCCCGATCCCGCAGCTGAAACACTTTTAAGAGACGGTCCTGTCGCTTGCTGGTCTTTCTTGGGCGCCCTGGAGCCTTTTTGGCAACAATGGAACCTCTCTCCTTGAAGTTCTTGATGATGCGATAGATTGTTGACTGAGGTGCAATCTTTCTAGCTGCGATACTCTTCCCTGTTAGACCATTTTTGTGCAGTGCAATGATGACTGCACGTGTTTCTTTAGAGATAACCATGGTTAACAGAAGAGAAACAATGATGCCAAGCACCAGCACTCCTTTTAAAGTGTCCAGTGGTGTCATTCTTACTTAATCATGACAGATTGATCATGACATGACAGATTAATCATTAATCATTAATCATGACAGATTGATCTCCAGCCCTGTCCTCATCAACACCCACACCTGTGTTAATGGAGCAATCACTGAAACGATGTTAGCTGGTCCTTTTAAGGCAGGGCTGCAATGATGTTGAAATGTGTTTTGGGGGATAAAGTTCATTTTCTAGGCAAATATTGACTTTGCAAGTAATTGCTGTTAAGCTGATCACTCTTTATAACATTCTGGAGTATATGCAAATTGCCATTATAAAAACTGAAGCAGTAGACTTTGTAAAAATTAATATTTGTATCATTCTCAAAACTTTTGGCCATGACTGTATATTGTAGTGGAATTTTTCTATAAAATAATTATAGACTAATGTACCTAATCTGAAATACGTATTTTCCTGTATCACAGTCACTGTATATTGCAGTGGACTTCAATTGTGCATTTTCTTTTCCAATAAAAACTTTTGCAAAATTTCTTAAAATAATTCTAAGTATATTTGTTTGAAAAAGGCTGTTTACCCAAAACTCATCACCTCTGCCTGTACTTTGTTTATGGCTAGAGATGAGCGAATCGAAGCTGACGAAGTGGAATTCGATCCAAATTTCAGGAATTATTCGATTCGCACCAAATCCGAATTTCCTGACGATTCATGGTAGCGAATCTGTATTTTTTACCTAAAATGGTGGCTGCACGTGTTAGAACATGAAGCAAGGAACTGTGGGAAGGAGGGATCACCCACAATGCAATGCATGCGGCCAATCAGCAGCCAGCCAGCCCTGTGATGTCACAGCCCTATAAATACCCTCAGCCATCTTGGATTCTCTCATTCTCCAGTGAAGGGAGAGATGTTTGCAGGCGCTTAGGAAGGTGATAGAAAACCTCATCAAATGTATATATTGCTCAATAGAAGTGTAGTGAAAGGATAGGGAGGAAAGTATTGAAGAAGAACAGGGTTCAAAAGGGGTGTTTAGAGACAGGGTAATAGGAAAAATCGTATTACACCCTGGTGCAGTGACTGAGATTCAAAATTGCTATATTACAGCTGTTCATTTCAGGTTTGCCTCTGTAATTCCGATTATTGGGGTGTTATTAACTCTTGTTCTCTGTAGTTACATTTAGTACAGCCCTTTTTTGCTGTTTTAGTGTTGGAAAACAGAAAGGGCTTATTAGCTGTTGTGTGGTAAAGTGGGGGAAAAAAGCCCTTTGTAGTGTGTATTAGTGGCAAAAAATAAAGTTTTATTTGGCCTACAACGCCAAAGTTGAAATTTGTCAATCCTTCGGTCGGTTATTAGTGGTGCAAAAAACGTATTAGTCGCTCTGTGCTGAAGTGGGACAATTACAGCCCTTTGTATCAAAAAAGTTTTATTTGGCCTACAGCGACAAAGTTATTGATGGTCAAACCTTTTTTCGTTTATTAGTGGTGCAAAAAACCCTATTAATAGCTCTGTACTGAAGTGGGAAAATTACAGCCCTTTGTAGCGTGCATTAGTGGCAAAAAAAAAAAGTTTTATTTGGCCTACATCGGCAAAGTTACATTTTGTCAAACCTTCTGGCATTTATTAGTGGTGCAAAAAAACCTATTATTCGCTCTGTGCTGAAGTGGGAAAATTACAGCCCTTTGTAGTGTTTATTAGTGACAAGAAAAAGTTTTATTTGGCCTACAGCGCCAAAGTTAAATTTTGTCAAACCTTCTGTCGGTTATTAGTGGTGCAAGAAAACGTATTAGCCATTGTGTGATGGAGTGGCAAAATTCCAGCTCTTTGTAGCGTGTATTAGTGGCAAAAAAAAGTTTTATTTGGCGTACAGTGCCAAAGTTAAATTTTGTCAAACCTTCTGTCGGTTATTTAGTGGTGCAAAAAAACATATTTGTCGTTCTGTGTTGAAGTGGGAAAATTGCAGCTCTTTGTAGGGTTTATTAGTGGCAAAAAAAATGATTTGGCCTACAGCGCCGAAGTTAAATCTTTTCAATTCTACTGTCGGTTATTAGTGGTGGAAGAAAACGTATTAGCCGTTGTGTGGTGGAGTGGCAAAATTATAGCCCTCTGCAGTGTGTTTTAATTACCTATTTATTTATTTGATCTAACAATATGTCAGACAGAGAAGTGACAGGCCCTGCACAGGGGAGTGGCAGAGGCCTAAATGTTTCTGGCGCAGGCACAGGTTGCAGTAAAGTAAGGGGACGTGGCAGCAGGGGTCACTTTGAGAGGCCCGGTGTCATCTAGCGGTCGGGTCTTGACCAGCAACCCAGCGGTTCTTGAATGGTTGACTTGGTCTTCGACTTCGTCCCAAATGACGGCAGACACCCCCAGCCAAGAGTAGGTGGGTTCCTCAGACACAAACCTTAGTTGGCATGGCCCGTGAGCAGGCCCTGTGCCCTCACCTGTCCTCAACCTGCCTCTGTCCTTTTCTGTTCCCTCAGCCAGAGAAGTCCTGTATGCTGTGGGCTCAGCTCCACTTTACAGCGAGGACGAGCTACTAGAGGACAGTCAGCAGCTACTGGCCAGCCAAGATGTGCAGGAGACATCCGCAGCTTCCTCCGTTAGGCGGACAAGTGATGAGGAGAGTGGCGTGGGAGCTAGGGTTGCGTGCGGTCAGGCTCCTGACCCACAGACCGTTGAAGAGGACATCAGTGACGTGCAGACTGTACTCGATGATTATGATGTAGTTGATCACACTTGGGAGCCGGTTGAATTAGGAGCTTCATCATCATCAGGAGAAGAGTGTGGCAGCTTGCCCATGAGGCAGCACTGGAGCTAGCAAGCCGCTAGCCGGGAGTCAGCAGGGTGGCAGCAGTGGGAGGTCGGGAGCCAAACGTGCCAGGGGTAGACCACCTGCTTTGCAGGAGCCTACCGGGCTGGAAAGTAGTGGTGCAGGGGTTCACGGAGGCAGCGGCGGTAGCAGCAAGTCAGTGCAGAGTGTTAAGAGTGTTACAGAGTGTTAAGAGGGGTAAAATCACATACTCGGTGGTGTGGCAGTTTTTCGTTAAGCTGCCGGGTGAGGTGAACCTAGCTATTTGTAGAATCTGTGGGCAGAAGGTGAAGCGTGGCCAGGGAGCCAATGTTGGCACCACGGCCCTGCATCAACATATGCAGTCTTATCATAAAGTGGCCTGAGAGAACCGTGGTTCCAATGTGGTGGTTCAGCCTGCCGCAGCAGCCACAGCATTACCCAGTGCCATGCACTCGATTTCAGGCATTCAAGGCTCCACAACCTCAGCCAAAGGGAGCTGTCTGTCCTTCCCTTCATCTGATGCTCCTGCTCCTCCTCCTCATCAGTCATTCCATCAGCAATCGATCAGCGAAGCTATTGCCAAGAGACAGCAGTATGCGTGTACACATCCAACGGTGCAGAAGATGAACGTGCTCCTGGCCAAGTTGCTGGTGCTGCAGTCCCTCCCTTTCCAAGTGGTGGACTGTGAACCTTTCAGAGAACTGATGGCATGTGCCGAGCCAAGGTGGAGAGTTCCAAGCCGTCATTTCTTTGCCAAACAGGCAGTACCAGCCCTGCACAAATATGTAGAACAGAAGGTGGGCCAGTCCTTGAGCCTGTCGGTGTCCGCCAAAGTTCACAGCAGCACCGATGTGTGGAGCTCTAATTACGGTCAGGGACAGTATATCTCCTTTACGGCCCACTGGGTAAATGTGGTTCCTGCACAGCCAAACCAGCAACTTGGCCAGGCGATGCCGCTTCCGCCTCCACGTTCTCATGCTGTCGCTCCTGCGACAATGTCTGCCTCATCATCCTCCACCGTGTCCTCAGCCTCCACTGCAGGGACAATTCACAGTGCCCCACCAGCATACCATATGTGCAGGGCACAGCGATGTCACACGGTTCTACACCTCGTTTGCCTGGGCGAATGGAGTCACACAGGGGAGGAACTGCTCCGCATCATTCATCAAGAAATCCAATCCTGGCTTTTCCCGCGACAACTCAAAATCAGAACAATGGTGACCGACAACGGTAAGAACATGGTGTTAGCACTGCGTCAAGGAGGGTTGTGCCATGTGCCATGCATGGCGCATGTGTTCAATCTGATTGTCAAGTGGTTCCTAAAGTCTTCTACCCATCTGCAAGACATCCTAAAAATGGCCAGGAAACTTTGCATGCACTTCAGCCACTCATACACCACCAAGAACACCCTCCCTCGTTGAGCTACAGCGGCAGAATGGCGTCCCCCAACATAGTCTGATATGTGACGTTTCCACTCGTTGAAATTCCACCCTCCATATGTTGGACCGACTGTACGAACAGAGAAAGGCCATAAACGATTTCTTGATGATCCAAGCGGACAGAGGTACTCCCCTGTGTAACTTCGCTGTCAGCCAGTGGCAGTTCATGCGTGACACCTGCTGTTTGCTCGTGCCCTTTGAGGAGGCCACTTTATTTGTCAGTCGCCAGGACTATGGGATAAACAACGTCATTCCACTCATACATATCCTGGAAAAGATGCTGTTAAATCTGGCTGGTCAGGGGACAGGAGATGTGGCGACTACATCTCATGGCCACATGAGCCCTGTGGGGACTGCACTGGAGGAGGAGGAAGAGGAGTAGGACATTGGAGCACAAAGAATGCCTAGAGAAATGGGCAGTTTCTCTACCCAGGTGACAGGATAGGAGGAGCAGGAGCAGCCAGAGGAGCTACAGGGAAATGAGGAAGAGGAGGCAGAGGACCCAGACACACCGTGGCAGTATGCAGTGAAGATGAAGGCAGGGAGTCCCTCCGAGTCACTTGCACAAATGGCCTGATGCATGCTCACTTGCTTGCGTAGTGACAGCCGTATTGTCACCATTTGGCAGAGGGATGACTACTGGCTCTCCAACCTTTTAGACCCTCGCTATTGGTCCAAAATGGGGGCCTTTTTTACACCTGCTGAGAGGGAGGACAAACTGAACTACTATAGAGACATCCTATGTAGTCAGTTGCATCATCTGCCCCATCGTCCATCCTCTCGCAGGTCTGACCGGGGGGGTCCTCTGCACTCACGTTACACTGCCATGGCTGTTGAGGGGGGGTAGGGATGGCAGTAGCAGTACCAGTTCCATCAGCAGCAGCCTGAGTCTAGAGTCGCTGATGAGCAACTTTCTTCACCCGCATAGTGAAGAAACTACTCACCAACCGCATCAGCTAGACCTAGAGGAGGACCTGAAACAGCAGGTGGTGGTATACTTGGACAGCACCCTGCCACCCGTCATTGAAGATCTACTGGACTAACTAGATTTGTGGCCGCAACTGGCTGAATTTGCTCTGGAAAAGCTGTCCTGCCTGGCCAGTAGTGTGGCATCAGAGCGGGTGTTTAGTGTGGAGGGGGCCATAGTTACCCCAAGGAGAACTCTCCTGTCTACCCAAAATGTGGAGAGACTGACCTTTGTCAAGATGAATCAGGCATAGATCAGCTAGGACTTCCTACCAACGCCTGATGCATCAGATTAGATCATCCATGCTGTCTTGACTAGAGACCTGTTTCTTCTGGCTACCTGCCTCAACAAATTTTCTGATGCTGCCACCCGCCTGATGCCAAGTGCTCATTCTTACAACCACCATCGTCAACGGGTAGTGTTATTGACACCCACCTCCCCACACTGTTGTCCTACCACTCTGTAGTCTGCTGATGCAGCTGCTGCTACTGCCTCCATAATGTCATCGTACCACTCTGTAGTCTGCTGATGCAGGTGCTACTGCCTCCATAATGTCACTGTACCACTCTGTAGTCTGCTGCTGCTACTGCCTCTATAATATTGTCGTACCACTCTGTAGTCTGCTGATGCTGCTACTGCCTCCATAATGTTGTCGTACCACTCTGTAGTCTGCTGATGCTGCTACTGCCTACATAATGTCATCGTACCACTCTGTAGTCTGCTGCTGCTGCTACTGCCTCCATAATGTTGTCATACCACTCTGTAGTCTGATGATGCAGCTGCTGCTACTGCCTCTATAATGTCGTCGTACCACTCTGTAGTCTGCTGATGCAGATGCTGCTACTGCCTCTATAATGTCGTCGTACCACCTTGTAGTCTGCTGATGCAGGTGCTACTGCCTCCATAATGTCGTCCTACCACTCTGTAGTCTGCTGCTCCTGCTACCGCCTCGATAATATTGTCGTATCACGCTATGGCCTCCTGATGATGATGTTCCCACCAAGTCAACGCTCTGTTGTTGTGCCACTCTATGGCCTCATGATGATGCTGCTACTGCTGCTGCCACATCCGCACTCTGTCGTCATGCCACAAGATAACAGGAAGGAATAAGATGGACAACCACATGACCCTGGCAGGGGGGAGGGGCTTTCCCTGATTGGCTTAGAGACCGACAGCCTGTTTTAGGAGTTTTAGTATATCCAACAATAATGTGTACACAGTACAAATCCTTTTCCCATGTGGCGAGTTATGGAGGCTGGCAAAGTGGCAAGTAAGGGCACTCTTAGTATGCTAAACAGTGCAGTCTTGGTTGAATGAAAGGCAGCTGTGAGATAATTGGCCTTGTGGTTCTTTAAGCAGCATGGCCACAACTGGACCAGATCACAACTGTGCCGTGTTGGTCATACCCTAAGAAGAAGAAACAAAACCCCAGGTCAGGGGTCAGCAACCTTTTGCACTCCAGCTGCTGTGAAACTACAACTCCCAGCATGCAAACATGCTCAGCTGTTCTTCAAACTCCCACAGAAGTGAATGAAGCATTCTGGGAGTTGTAGTTTCTGAACAGCTAGAGTGCTGGAGGTTGCTAATCCCTGCCCTAGGTCCTATGGAAGATATACAAGATAGTCTTCCTGTTGATGACTTGTGTGTGAAGTATCTGCATTTGGACTGCCATGAGGAGGCCATGACACAGGGGACCATATGCATAGCTGTCGTGATGGTGGTAGTGGTAGTAGTAGTAATGGAATTTGTGGCTATGGTGGTGGTGGTGGTAGTAGCCATGGTAATCACAGTGCCATATGGGACAAATACAGAACAGGAAATTGGAGAGAGGCCAAGAAGGCCACAATGACATATCTAAATCTCATAAAAGTGGTGTGGAGGGTGAGGATGATGAGTGTGTGTTGGACAGGACCTGTGAGCTGTATTAGGGTGCTAATGAGTAGGAGGAGACTTCAGAGGAGAAGGGTGATGACAAGAACAGAGGTAACGTACACAAAAACCTCCAAAAGAACTGCCAGAGCAGATCTGTTTCTGTTATGGTCAGCTCGGGAACTGGTGATGTTGCTAACACTTTTGGCACAGATTCAAAACGTGCCAGATCTAGGCTATGCTCGGCTGCTGCCTCTCTCATATATTGTTTTTTTCTCCACAGGGCCAGCACAAAAAACACAACTTTCTACAAGATCTACAGGATTAAAATAAGCCATGGACGTTCAAACACAAACATAGGTACCAAGGCCCTATTGCAACACATGAGGCGCATCACCTGATTCTGTGGGAAAATAGAACTGGCCAGCCTGTCAAAGAACAAATCTGTCTTTCTCCTGGTCTTCTTTGTGGCAGCCAGGCTGCATCCCACCCAGTACAGTATCCTTGTCATCGTCCTCATCAGTTAGGGCTTGTTCACATCAACGTTACGGATTCCGTTCTAACTTTCCGTTATAACATCGTTATAACGGAAAATAACGGAATCCCTAGGACGGAAATCAAAACGGACACCTTTAAGAGGCATTCCGTTTTGATCCGTCATAATAGAAGCCTATGGGAAAGCATAATGGATCCGTCTAGTTGCAGTTATGCTGGACGGAAAACAAAGTCCTGTCGACAGAACTTTGTTTTCCGTCAAGCATAACGGCAACCAAACGGATCCGTTATGCTTTCCCATAGGCTTCTATTATGACGGATCAAAACGGAATGCCTCTTTAAGGTGTCCGTTTTGATTTCCGTATGAGTATGAGAGCTACGGAAACAGTACAGCACAGCAAGTTATGCTGTTTCTGAGTTAAGGAAAAGGCATAGCTTGCCGTGCTATGCTGTTTCCGTTACTCTCATGCACTGCAGCTGCTTCTTCCTGTGCTACCGCTCTACTGCCACTTCCATTACCTCTACACAGCTGCCACTACTACATCTACTACCCCAACACAGCCAGACAGACATCTAATTACTAGCTTGTCTGTTCCATATTGTGCTGCTGCTGCTGGTGCTAATATTGCTGTAACTATTGTGAATACGCATGTTACCTTTTCCATATCCACATTGTACTGCTGCTGCTCACAAATAAAAGGGAGATTTCTTTTCAGGCTTGTTCCACTTCAGAACAAGCTACTGTTTCTTCTGAAAATTAACACAGGTGCTTGTATAACTATCAAGAAATCATTTTTTAACTCCACAGTTTTTTTTTCTGATAACATCATATGTATTTAAACATCTTACAATCCAAACCACCCAATAAGGGACAATTTTTGGAACGTTGTGTTGGTAGGGGCACTAGTAGCCATGGTGTTAGTGGCACTCTGGGCAAATGCAGAGGAGAAAATACAGTGCAGGGGTAAGATGCCCATGACATTACACAGTCTCTTAAAAAGCATGCATTTATATGTCAGTGTCACTCTGACTTTATTTGCTATTGCTGTCATTGCATTATAAAGAGGAGGAGGGAAGATAAATAGTTAAAATTCGTAAAAAAAAAAGAAGAAAAGAAAAGAACATCAACATATAAAAAATCCTAGTTCTAGGAGACCTGGGAGTGTCATATATTAATTTTCAGGCCAATTAGAGCACTTGTAGAATCGAATTGGCCACAAATTACTTTTTTTTTTTTAAACTTGACAAATCGGATACAAAACAAATTTCTTGAAGTTCGCTCATCATTCCTGTGTCACAGTCACTGTATATAGTAGTAGATTTTGGCCAATTGCACAATAAAAAAGTTTGAAAATTCTATTACACAAATTCAGTTTATCACAGACTAGTGTACCTGATGTGTTGTTCTGCTTCACTAAGTGTAATATTTTATTGAACTCTGTCTATAAACAATAACAATAAAAATAACAATAAAGTTTGACTGATTGTTTAAAGGGGTTGTCACTAGAGATGAGCGAACATGCTCGTCCGAGCTTGATGCTCGTTCGAGCATTAGGGTATTCGCATATGCTCGCTACTCGGACGAGCATATCGCGATCCTCGAAGAAATGGCAACTTCCTCTTCCTGCATGTTAGGCGCCTTTTTTCAGACAGGAGAGTCTTTGGTACCTCCTAGCATCACGTGGGGCCCCTACAACTTGATAGCAGGGATTGGTTGGCCAGATCAGATGACCTGGGAATATAAGAATCTGGTCCCGCGCTGCTCGCAACATACGCCGTCTGCACGAGATTAGGGATAGAGCTGCTGTCTGTCAGGGAGAGTGTTAGGGCCTGAATTTAGATGTTGGTTAGGCAGTAATCACCCACAAAGAACCCAACAGCCCTTCTAAGGGCTACAAGCACCTTTTTTTTTTTTGGTCTCCTCCAGGCTGCTGGCTGGGACTTGTAGTGCAGCTACCGCCATCTTGGCTGCACACTGTACACAGTGACTGGTGGCAGAAGGTACAGCACGTGGTCCACACAGACCCAAAATAAATTGCCCAAAGTACTCATTTTTGCTGCTGCTGTACCTTGGCTTGCTGAGATCTGTAGTGCAGTCTAAGGAATACGTTTTTCTGTCATTTCTATACACTACAGTCCAGTGAAAAATTATGTAGTGTACTGTACAGTAGCGTCAGTCTAGGGAATACGTTTTTCTGTCATTTCTATACACTACAGTCCAGTGAACAATTATGTAGTGTACTGTACAGTAGCGTCAGTCTAGGGAGTATGTTTTTCTCTCATTTCTATACACTACAGTCCAGTGAACAATTATGTTGTGTGCTGTACAGTAGCGTCATTCTAGGGAATACGTTTTTCTGTCATTTCTATACACTACAGTCCAGTGAACAATTATGTAGTTTGCTGTACAGTAGCGTCAGTCTAGGGAATACGTTTTTCTATATATCCTACAGTGCAGTCAAAAATTGAGTGGTTTGCGGTGCAATAGCCGCCGTCTAAAGACTACGTTTTTCCTCTCATTCATATATACTACAGTGAAATGCGAAATTTTGTCGTGTGCTTCACACTAGCCGGAGTGTAGAAAATATATGTTTTTCCTCTCAGTTATTTATTATACAGTGCAGTGAAAAATTCTGTTGTGTGCTGCACACTAGCCAGAGTGTAAAAAATCTAAGTTTTTTTCTCTCAGTTATATATTATACAGTGCAGTGAAAAATTGAGTGATTAGCCGCCGTCTAAAGACTACGTTTTTCCTCTCAGATATATTTACTATAGTGCAGTGTGAAATTGTGTTGTGTGCTGCACACTAGCCGGAGTGTAGAAAATATACATTTTTCCTCTCAGTTATACATTATACAGGGCAGTGAAAAATTTCTTTCGTGTGCTGCACACTAGCCGGAGTGTAGAAAATAAAAGTTTTTCCTCTCAGTTATATATCATACATTGCAGTGAAAAATTGAGTGGTTTGCGGTACAATACTCGCCGTTTAAAGACTACGTTTTTTCTCTCAGTTATATATCATACAGTGCAGTGAACATACAAAATGTTGAACCCAAGGGCTAATGGTCAAGGACGAGGGCGTGGACATGGGCATTCAAGGAGTGTAGGGGGCAGAGGCCGTGGTCCTGGGCAGGTTGACACAGTACATGTTGATGAGGGAGCAGTGGAACGCCGCAGAGTTTCGCTCCCTAGCTTCATCTTGCAACTTACTGCTTCACGTGGTACACCACTATTGAAACCACAACAGTGCGAACAGGTGATGACGTGGATGGCGGACAATGCGTCCAGTAATTTATCCACCACCCAGTCTTCCACGCAGTCCACCCACGCTAGCCAAGGGAGTAGACCTTTGTCTCCTCCAGCTCAACCTCCTTCACTCCAGGCTGCCCCCCCCCACGGAAAGTATGGATTCAGATACTTTGGCATACTAGGCATACTCACAGGAACTCTTTTCAGGACCCTACCCAGAGACACAAACCACTGCTCAACAGAAACCTGAGCAGTTGCTCTGTCCCGATGCCCAAAATTTAGAACTTTCACAGTCTGTGGGTGATGAGAGTGTGGACTTAGTGCAAGTAGTGCGTGAAGAGGTGTCGGATGATGATGATGCTGATGATGAGACACGGTTGTCAGACAGTGACGTTGTTGTCAAGGCAGGAAGTCCGAGGGGGGAGCAGACTGAGGAATCGGAGGAAGAGCTGGTGGATGATGAGGTTGGTAATTCAACTCAAGTGCCTCTGAGGGGGAGGCAAGTGCAGCACCAGAACAGGTTGGAAGAGGCAGTGGGGTGGCCAGAGGGAGAAGCAGGGCCAGAGCAGGTAGATCAGTAACTGTTTCACGGAGTCAAGCTCCCGTGCGGAGGCCTAGATGTTCGCAAGTCTGGAGGTTTTTTAAAGAAAGTGAGGATGACCGACGGACTGTGGTGTGCAACCTGTGCCACACCAGGATCAGCAGGGGAGCCAGCACTACCAGCCTAACCACTACCAGCATGTGCAGGCATATGAGTGCTAAACACAAAGGCCGTTCACCTCCCTGGTCACACCACTGCCCCTTCCCCTGTGTCACATGCTGGCTCGGCGAGTCAACCCCCCGCCAAGGCACGAGCGCCTCCCGCCCTACAACCACCCCTTCACCTCCACGATCCTCCACAACTTCCACCAATGTGTCCCAGCCCAGCGTTCAGATGTCTTTGCAGCAGACATTTGAGCGCAAGCGCAAATACAATTCCAGCCACCCACATGCACAAGCCCTAAACGTCCACATCTCCAAATTGTTGAGCCTGGAGATGCTGCCCTATAGACGGGTAGAGACTGAGGCTTTCCACAACCTGATGGCGTTGGCTGTCCCTTGGTACCTGGTCCCCAGCCGCCACTATTTTTCCCGATGTGCCGTCCCAGCCCTACACCAGCACGTGTCAGAGAACATCATCTGTGCCCTGACCAACATGGTTAGTGATAAGGTCCACCTAACCACAGACACGAGGGCAAGTGCTGCCGGGCAGGGACACTATACCTCACTGATGGCACATTGGGTTAACTTTGTGGAGGCTGGGACCGAGTTTAACCCTGGGGCCGCTCATGTACTGCCCACACCGAGGATTGCGGGGCCTACCTCGGTCACGGTTTCTCAGATGTAGTATGCCTCTTCCTCCAACCCCTCCTCCTCCTCCTCCGAATTACCATCCGTGGGCACGGCGCCTTCAGTCGGTAGCTCTAGGCGCAGCAGCAGTGCCGTGGGTAAGCACCAGCAGGCGGTGCTCAAACTGCTGAGCTTAGGTGACAAAAGGCACACCGCCCAAGAGCTGTTACTGGGCATCATGGCGCATACCGATCTGTGGCTGGCACCACTGAACCTCAAGCCAGGCATGATTGTGTGTGACAACAGGCGTAACCTTGTGGTGGCTCTGCAACTCGGCAGACTGACACATGTGCCATGCCTGGCCCACGTGTTCAATCTCATAGTTCAGCGGTTCCTCACGACATACCCCAATTTGTCAGATTTGCTCACCAAAGTGCGCCGCATCTGTGCGCATTTCCGCAAGTCAACCACAGATGCTGCCACTCTAAGGGCAGCACAGCGGCGCCTACTACTGCCAGCTCACTGACTGTTGTGCGACTTGCCCACGAGATAGAATTCGACATTAAACATGTTATCCAGAGTTTACCAGCAGCGCAGAGCGATTGTAGACTGCCAGATGTCAACTTCCACCAGAACTGGTAGTCAGGTCAGTCAGCTTCCTCAAGTCTACAATGAGGAGTGGACGTGGATGTCTGATATCTGTCAGGTGTTGAGCAACTTTGAGGAGTCAACACAGATGGTCAGCGGCGATGCCGCCATTATCAGCCTCACCATCCCGCTGCTTTGCCTGTTGAAAAACTCACTGCTCAGCAAGAAGTCAGAAGCTTTGCGCTTGTCACAGGAGATGGGGGAAGAAGATACGTCGCTTGATAGCCAGAGCACCCTCCGGTCTGTTTCTCAGCGCGTATTGAAGGAGGGGGAAGAGGATGAGGAGGAAGAGGAGGATGTTGGCGAGACAGAATGTTGGCGAGACAGAAGAGGGTACCAATGCTCAGTCCTTCTTAACTCTTGAGCGTGTATGGGCTGAAGAGGAGGAGGAGGAGGAGGAAATGGAGAGTCAGGCTAGTAAGAAGAGGGAATTCTTGCGTGTTGGAACTCTGGCGCACATGGCAGACTTCATGTTAGGCTGCCTATCCCGTGACCCTCGCGTTAGAAGCATTTTTTCAAACAACGATTACTAGTTGTTCACTCTCTTGGACCCACGGTACAAGCAGAACCTTTCCACTCTCATCCCTGTAGAGGAAAGGAGTATGAGAGTGAATCAATATCAACAGGCCCTGGTGCACAAGCTGAAACAATCCTTCCCATCTGACACCGCTAGCTGTAGAGGGCGTGGTTCTGTGGGCCAAGTAGCGGGGGAGAGGAGGCGAGCAGGCAGCTTGTCCAGCACTGGCAGGGGAACGCTCTCCAAGGCCTTTGCCACTTTTATGTCACCCCAGCAAGACACTGTAACCTGTCCCCAGTCTAGGCAGAGTAGGGGGGAGCTGTACAGAAAGATGGTGAGGGAGTACCTAGCTGACCGTACCAACGTCCTGCGTGATCACTCTGCTCCAAACAACTACTGGGTTTCAAAGCTGGACACGTGGCCTGAACTGGCGCTGTACGCCTTGGAGGTGCTGGCCTGCCCTGCCACTAGCGTATTGTCAGAGCAGGTATTCAGTGCAGCTGGTGGCGCCATCACCTATAAGCGTACACGCCTGTCAACTGACAGCGCTGACAGGCTGACGCTTATTAAAATGAACAAAGCCTGGATTTCACCGTAATTCAAATCTCCTCCGGGGGAAAGCAGCTAAAGAATAAGATTCCTTATGTATCCGATTCCTCTCCTCTACTCCTCCTCCTCCTTCTCTTCATTGCCAAACGCTGACCCAAAAGGGAATTTTTTAGAGGGCCAACTGGCACTCTTTTAAGACAATGTTTCCGGAGGGCCACCTACAGGCCCTCTCTCCAAACAATTTTTCCGGAGGGTCAACTACAGACACTCTAAAACCATTTTTCAGGAGCGTCAACACTCTAAAAAACATTTTTCAGGATCGTCAACCACAGACACTAAAAAAAATTTTTTTCAGAGGGTCGACTTCAGACACTCCAAAAATTTTTTTTCGGGAGGCTCAATTACAGCCATTTGTCTGCAATCTCATTCGGACAAAGGCATTGGTGGTGTCACCGCCATGCTGTGTCAGGCTAAATTTTTGGGTGGTTCACCTGCTACCTCAGTCTAACTCGATCAATCTGTTGTCTCCGCCGCCATACAGGGTCACGCTAATTTTTATGTGCTTCGCCTGCTCCCGCAGTGTCACACGGTCACTCTGTAGTCAAAGCCATACAGGGCCACGAAAAATTTTTATGTGCTTCGCCTGCTCCCGCAGTGTAACTCGGTCACTCTGTAGTCACAGCCATACAGGGCCACGATAAATTTTTATGTGCTTCGCCTGCTCCTGCAGTGTAACTCGGTCACTCTGTAGTCACAGCCATACAGGGCCACGATAAATTTTTATGTGCTTTGGCTGCTCCCGCAGTGTAACTCGGTCACTCTGTATTCATAGCCATACAGGGCCACGCTAAATTTTAATGTGCTTCGCCTGCTCCCGCAGTGTAGCTCGGTCACTCTGTAGTCACAGCTGTACAGGGTCATGATAAATTTTAATTCGCTTCGCCTGCTCCCGCAGTGTAACTCTGTCACTCTGTAGTCACAGCCATAAAGGGCCACGATAAATTTTAATGTGCTTCGTCAGCTTTCGCAGTGTAACTCGGTCACTCTGAAATCACAGCTATACAGGGCCACGATAACTTTTTATGTTCATCGCCTGCTCCCGCAGTGTAACTCGGTCACTCTGTAGTCACAGCCGTACAGGGCCACGATAAATTTAATGTGCTTCGCCTGCTC